>CM031241.1:190540863-190888363 GCA_018340775.1 Taxus wallichiana var. yunnanensis | reverse complement strand
GCTTGCCAACATGAAAACGAGATATCCTTCATGATTTACTTGATCCTCAACAAAATGCGGGGATAGGCAACACTATCCACCCAACCAAAATATCCAAGGAGGGGAGAAGCCATCCTCCTTATTGGCCCTCGAGCCCCAACCACATTACTGATTGAGAGGTGATTCCATCACATGGAAATAACAAGCTTACATCAAACCAAGTATTTCAAAACCATTCCAAATGCACATTTGACTCAAAATAAAAACACAAGAAGGAGAAAAAATGAAATATACAAGGCTTCTAAATGAAGAGCCAAAGGAGCAAGAACCTATGGGGAAGCCACTTATGCCTCCCAAGGGGAAACGAGCTCCCACCTTATAAACCTCCAATACATATCTCAAATACCCTACATACTCTTATGCCTCCCTCAAGTACCTCTTATGCCTCCCACACACTCTTATGCCTCCATCATTCTCTTATGCCTCCCTCATCCAAGAACAGTGTAAGAATGCAAGCATTCCACATCCATAGTGGGAAACCCAACCAAAACTCCCTCAATAATATGAAATAAATCTTATGCCTCCCTGAATTAATTTTCCGCATAGTCCCCACCTACATCACACTTAGGCAATATACCCAAGTATGCAACAAGCATTCTAAACACTCAAAAAAACAATCACACAAACACAAAATAAATGAATCACATAAGCAATACTAAAGCTCCTACCTTTCCATAGTAGAGCTTGTTCCAAAGTCAATCTCCAAGCCCGTTCAAACCAAAGCAATCACCAATAAGCTCCCACAAAGACCACAAGCTCTCCAAAATCCTCTAACTCTAAGAAATGCAAGAGCACAAAAGAATGAAGTAACCCCCAAACAAGCAAAAGAACTTGAATAAATAGAAAAGGGAGAGAGGAGGAGGATGTGGCTCCAAGTAGGATGCCACCTTATTTCCTCTACACTCCACACCACCTTGGTTAACCCCATACCGCAAAGCAAAATTAATAAGTGGTTGAAAAAATGACATTTTAATTACACACACAATCTAAGCCCACACCCCTTAAGGACTAAAATAAATACATGTAAGAAGTGCAATAAAAACATACAATTTGTCTTCCCAAAACACATAATGGGGTCTAATTTTTACCCCCAAACCCATAGGTAGGGTTGGTATAGCAATTTAAGAGGTGTGGGACAAGTTTAACTTGTCCCACAAGCCTCCAAAATTTTCCCTTAAGGAAAAATCTGAATTTTCATGAAGGGGTAGAGTGTACAACACTCAAGGTTACTTACACTTCACTTACAACACATAAACCAAGAGCTATCAATTCTAATAAATGAATTCTTTTGACCCTTTTATAATTAATTTAGCAACATGATTAACTCACTAATCTAGACACAAATTAAATAAATAATAAAGGGGAAAATACATCACTAAATAATCACATACTAAAATTAAATAAAGGAAACTAAATGAAAGAATAACACATAACCCCTTGGTCACAATTGGAGGTGATTCCCCCATGGGAACCCCCTAACAACAATTCAAACACACACACATAACAAAATACATGTTGCCATGGTGACCCTTGTTGAATTCATCTAGCATTCCAATGTGGTTGGTCTCCAATCCCCCCAATGTTTGTTGTGACATGTTTACCTATAAAACACATAACACCTCCTTCAGCCTCATGGCTGCATCAAAACATCCAAAATAAATATACAATATAACTCCACAATCATCTATATATGAATCAAAACATCATCTAGGCAAGTAATGATATCATTTACAATTTCATCAATAACCATATGATCATAAGATTAGTTCAATTGTCTAGGTCTACTCAATATGACGAAATATCGCATGTCCGAAATATATATATATATGTCAACATCATATCAACATCAATATAAAATGTCTCTAATAATCCACATGCATCATATATGAATCAAAATCAACAACAGTCCATGATCTCTAACATCTAACATCATGCCAAATCAAAAGCTACAATAATATCCATAAGTATAGTTGACAATATCATAATCAATAACAAAAAGGTGTTGAAGGGAAGTGGGCACTACAGGTGACCTCAAATGTGACCTTGGGAATGTTTGTAATTTTGTCTTGATTGATTATTTAATTGTGAATTATTGTATTTTTATTAGCATGTGGAGTCACTATTATTAATTTTGTTTAGCACCCTCTTTAGTTAATTTAAAAGTTTTTAACTAGTTCTAATTAGGATGTGACAAAGGAGGGAAATAAATGTGACTTGGTATCCTTAATGTGTGTTGGTTTGGAATGAATTTAATTTATTTAGGGGTAGCGTGTACACAAATTCCTTGTGAAATTAATATTTTTACCTTCTAAGCTATTTTGGAGACTTTTATGATAAGCTAAGCTTGTCCCACACCTCTTAAAGTCACCCACCCACTTAGCCTATGATGATGAGGACTTATTTTAGGTCCTATTTTATTTTTTAATTAAGGAAAATGACAATTAATTGCACTTTTCTTACATGGGTATTTAATTTTGTCCTTAAGGGGTGTGGGTTGGGTTGAGTGTGAAAAGAGTGGTCTTTTCCCCAACCACCAATTTATTATGCTTTGGGGTTTGGGTTTGACCTTGGTGATGTGGGGTGGAGAAGAAATGATGTGGCATCCTACATGGAGCCACAACATCTCCCTCTCCCTTTTTCTATTATTAGAATTTTTGTGAAGTTTTGGGGGTTACTTGCTTAGTTTTTGACTCTCTCATTTTTGGGAATGCTTGCCTTTTAGAGTGCTTGTTGGATTTGAATATTACTTGGAATTGCTTGATCTTGGAAGATTTTTGAACTTGTTTGTCGAGTGGATTATTTATATGGAAAGGTATGGTCTTCACCCTTGGTTCTTTTTTTTTTTTTTTTTTATGTGTTGAATTAATGTTTTATTGCATGAGTGTGGTTGGGTAGTGAAATTGCTTTAAGATGTGTACGAGAAAGTGAAATGGGGATGAAATTTTTTGGGAGGCATAAGATTTTTCTCTTGGGTATTTAGGAGGGAGTGGGTTGGGTGCCCCACCTTTTTCTCATCTTGTTATTTTTTTCATTATGGGAGACATAAGATAGATGGAGGCAAAATCGTGAGGGAGGTATAAGAGATATTGTATTTGTAGGAGGCATACTAAATTTTGGGGTTGATTGATATTTTGAGGTTTTTGGTAGGCTTCCAAACCCTTGGGAGGCACAAGGGTATCCCCTATTCCTTTCTCTACTTGGCTTTTTTTAGAGCCATTGTTTTTGGAAGTTTTTGTGTATAAAAATGAATGTGTTGTGGTCTTTTTCTTTTGTGAATGTTGTGTGAAAGTAAGTGTGGAATCGTTCTTTTAATTTCCATGTTTTTCAAATATTCTATATTGTCTCATTGTTGCGGCTCAGGGGTCAATGAGGAAGTAGGCTTCACTTCCTCATTGGAATATTGGTTGGGTGGAGAGTGTTGCCTACTCCCCCATTTTTTGTTGTGTGTTTGATCTTGGAAGAAGGTGGAGATTAGATGATGAAGGCCTTCTTGTAGCATTTGGAGAAAGAATAAAAACTCTCTTGTTATATTTTACCATGTTGCCTCCATTGTGTAAGGAGGGCTTGTAAACTTGTATTTGTTTAAAGTGAAGTTTTTAGTTGTTTTATTATCAAAATGTAATCTTAGTTGATATTGTAAATGAAAGCAAAAGTTTTAAAATCATTTCATTACTTGTTGGAATGAGTGACTATTAGATTGTTAAATTGAACCAAGTTCCTTGAAAGGGTTGTGTATCATGGATGAAGAAAAGAATTGAAATGTGATTGAAAAGAAAACAACTTTGTTCTCATTTTAGTTGATTTATTGTCTTCAATAGGTGTGTTGTTCTTATTTTAAAACTATTGGGAAATCTTGTTATAAGCTACTTGTGGGAATGGTTGAAACTTGTATTTTGTAAAAGAAAGAAATATTTATTCCTATTGTATTACATGAAAGGCATATGGTAGTGAATTAAACGTAAGTTTTTTTTTCTATAGTAGACAAAGCCCCCATTCTCTATAGATCCTCCCGGGCAGAGGACTTTTCAATGTGGTGTGGTCGGCGCCCTCTAGATCTATATGCCCCCCAGACCATATAGAGATAGGGCCCTATACTCTATAGATATGGGGGCCTTGGCTAGATAACTTAGGAGAGAGGAAGAGATAGGGAGATAGAGAAATTATTTTACCAAAATTTTAATTTCACACATGAAGTCACTTGATAGAATTCCTAACAACTACTAACAGGATTCAAAAAGTTTCCATGGGGGTTTGGTAACTTGATGGGAGTCCTACAACTTCCTTTTACGTTTTCTGCTCGTTACAAAAATGTTTAATTTAGGATCGTAGGATAAGAATCCACCGTGTCAAATGTTATATTCTGATGGGAAAACACAACCCGACTAAATTTATACATGTCCTCCTATACACCAAGAATTCACAAGAACTCATGAAATTCATAAATGATGAATGGTTTATGATTGATGGTAATTTTTTGGAGGCCATTGGTAATAATTGACCCAGATTGTAAATGATCAAAAGTTAGCTTGAGGGCTCAAAACTCCACATCAAAAACTCGATGTTCGATGGAGGAATGCGCAATGAAAAAAATTTCTTAACAATTCCCTATACATGGAAAAATCACTAGAGTCGACATGATTAAGAACATGAAAACATTTTTCAAATGGTGACGAGTTTTCTAGAGCCACCGGTCGTTATTGATCTAGTTTGACCTAGTCAAATGCGACCAAAGGCTTACAAAATTCCTTTTAAGCGAAACTATCAAGAAGAGTGTTTTTCCCAAACTAAAGGTTCCAAGAAATGTTATAGTAAAAATACTAGAGGTTTGTAAAGGTGGATAAGAATTTTCCTATCCATGGTTAAATGACAAGTCGATACTGAAGCCTAACTTCAAATTTTAACAACTTCCTAAAAGTGCAAACGGGGTAATAGGGCTCCTAGAGGAGCGACAAAGAGAGTATAAACGGTCGATTGGGGTCAAACTTAAATATTGAGGCAACTCTCCTCATAACAAGGAACACAAACGAGACTTTACATCCCCTTTTGGGTTTCAAAAGGTTTCTTTGTAGGTCTATGAATATCATGATTTACTAGCTTTTACAATGGAACAGTTGGTGGGTTTATGAGGGAACAAACTCAACTTGTCAATAAAAGGGTGTCACAACTATCTAATATGGTTATGAAGTTTTCCAAATCATGTCTGAAGGAGGGTTTAAGTTTTTTCTTGACTACCAAGTGTTATTTAGGTTACATAAGCACCGATGCCATTTTATTGTTTTGTAAAAAAATTATATAAAATAATTGAATGTGAGATACTCCAAGGTTTTAAATATATTCATCCCAAATGAAAAAAACTAGTATGAGTATTATGAAGGAAAAGGTGAGAATAACAATGTTTGGGAAATATGTACGTCTGCATGTGTAAAAAGGTAATCCAGGTGGTTTCACTCGCACTCCACAAGGATTCATACCTCTACTGTGCATTCCATCATCTTGTTCGCGTGCACCCACAATCCCTCTATCTCTGTACCATTGAAGAAAATATCCAAAGAAACATATGCACTATCCCATAAAGCATGAAGAGCTCCAATAAAACAACATAATTTCCATATAATAGACCAAATCATCATAAAATACACATTTTCCAACAAAAATCCACCATAACCAAAACCATTCAACAACTAATACTCTCACCAAAAACCTCTAGGTCATATAGGTATATATGTTATTGACTTACTCGAAATTCCCTATTTGAGATAGAATGGGGATGATACTCATGACGACATGTGGAAAAAAAAAGACTTCCCTTCATTGATTTTCTTTGCTTACAAATTTCTAAAAAAGTTTCAACAAACCCAAGATGTCTATACTCAACAATGGTTAGATTTTGTGAGACAACATTTCATTGAATCATTTCATATAATAGTCCACATGCCTTGGAAAGTTGCCATGTCTTGCATAGAATATGATTTTTATCATAGATCAGTATAATAAGAATGTACAATTGAAGGCCATACCTACTCCTTTCTAGTAGGGCCCCAAAAGTCCATCAAATACTTCAAAGCACTCAAGAACGTTATTTCTTAAACTATAGTTCTCCTTTTTCCTTTCTTGTACGATACTCCACTTATAGAACACTTATGAGGTATGTTGTCCAAATTCCAATTAGACCATAGAATATTTGGAGGAGGATACCAAACAAGCATTCAAAATTGAGAGAATGAATAGGGAAAAGTTAAAAGCACATTTGCAACCTAGTTTGAAGCACAATCGAACCGAGACATCATAAACAGATCCACCATGCCAAAACATTCTCTTAAACATGTTTCCTTTCACTGAACCATCTTCCTCACCATCCATTTTTTCACATCTTTGGGTTCAACTTCCATTTCTAAATAATTTGCCACAATAGCTTCTTCTACTTGTTTCTGAGCCATTGCAGTAATTTCACACTCCTCCGAAACTTAAAAATATGAATTCTCGTCGATAAATTACAAGATACAAAAACAGAGAAATGATTTACTTTTTTGTATATCATGTTGTTAAAGTTATCCACGCACCACGTTTTTTTAGGAATTTAGTCGTATAGTCCATATACCAAGCGTATGATTCCACATTTAGAATAAATACCTACTAGAGCACTTGAAACTACAACATCTAACAAAATTATTCCATATGTATACTTGATGGTTGTTGATACCTGCTCTAGAGCTCACATTATGGCACAGATAGGACTGCATAGATAGTGTAAACCGATCAGGTTAGAAATATGTTTATTGCAAAGGTGAAATAATGTTACCATCCCATGAGGAAACCCAAATATTCTCGAGTAACCTTTCCTAACGTATTTTTAATACCCACTTCTCTTCAACACTAAATGAACCATGATTATATATTCTAATTTTTTTAATCATAGACCTTGTTGCTTTATTCTAATTAGCATACTAATAAGATGTGTGGGTCATCATGACTCCATTTTGTTTTGATTATTATTATTTTGACTATATGGCATACTGTGGACCCTGATGGGCATTTAAGGATAAGACAATTAGCTAAAATGGTTTATTTGTCATAAATTAATTTTGACAAAGATTACTCTTCGATATTATGTGGTTGTATGTAGTTTATCTCAGAACTAGACATATAGACACTATTGTGCATTATTACCAGCAGATATTAATAGACAAATGACATTAACACATTGTGATATGGGAATTGAAGGATAGACATTATTGTAACCAAACTGATTAACTTTTGATAGAAATTCAATATGGAAGAAAATGATGTGTTCTTAGATAAATATATGTTGTTATTTCAAATCATTTTCGTATTGATTTTATTATGATGTTCAAAGTTATTTTTGTCACTTCTTTGATATTAGAGGATTGGTGAAATTGGGAACGAGTTAAAGTATTGCTTAAATTTGATGATTTTGTTTTTTTATGATCATAGTTGCAAACTGATGTATGAGTAGAATCGAAATGTTGAAAATTGGAATAATTGTTAAATTACTTGGTCTTAACAATAGTAGTTATGATATTTGATGTTGAAATTGATAGCTAGATATAAGGGTTTTATTACTTCAAAATTGTTAATATGGCCATGAGGCCGAGGTGTATTGTGTTTTTCATAGGAAAACATATCACAACAAACAAGGGGGATTGGAGACCAACCAAATTGGAATGCTAGATGAATTTGACAAGGGTCACCATGGCAACATGTATATTTTTGTGTGTACATTTGAATTATTTTTAGGGTTTCCCCATGGGGATCACTCCATTTGTGACCTAGGGGTTGTATGTTTTTCTTTTATTAGTTTCCTTTATTTGATTTTAGTATGTGACTTTATAGTGATCTATTCTCCTTTTATTAATTCTTGATTTGTGTCTAGATTAGTAAATTAATCGTTTTCCTAAACTAACTTTGGATGGGTCAAAGTATTTCATTTATTAGATTTGATGGATCTTGGATTATGTGTTGTAAGTTGAGTTCTTGTGATCTTGAGTGTTGTACACTCTACCCCTTCATGGAAATTCGGATTTGGCCTTAAGGGCCAATTTTGGAGGCTTGTGGGACAAGTCAAACTTGTCCCACACCTCTTAAATTACTATACCAACCCTACCTATGGGTTAACGGGTCAAAAATAGACCCAGCTATGGTTTTGGGAAGACAAAAAGGTGAAAAATTATTGCACTTCCTTTCATGTAATTAAATTTTGTCCTTAGGGGTGTGGAATTGGATTGTATGTGGAAGTAGTTTTTCATTCGTTTCACCCACCAATTTATTGTGCATTGGGGTTGAGGTTTGACTTGGGAGGTAGATTTGAGGATGAGTGATGTGGCATCGTACATGGAGCCACCTCACCCTCCTCTCTCCCTTTTATGTATTCAAGCTATTTTTGTTTTTGGGGTCACTTTATTCTTTTGTGCTCTTGCATTTTGGAGTTGGAAGATATTTGGAGTTCTTGTGGATTTTTTGGAGCTTTTTGGTGATAGATTGGGCTTGAAGGACCTTGGTGTGTGTCTCTTGGATCAAGCTCTATAATGGAAATGTAGGAACTACACTCTTATCAAATGCTTTCTTTTATACTATGTATATGTGTATATTTTTGAGTGTTTTGGTATGCTAATTGGGTGTTTGGGTGGATTTCCTATGTAACACCCATAAAAATGACGTTCTAAGAACATGTTATAACCCAATACTTAACCTAAAATTTGTGACTATTTTTTTGTTTAAGTTACAAAGAAGGTTACAATGGTTGTTAACCTTTAAGGTTTATTGAATCAACTTGCACTACAAAATGTAGCTTACGATTGAAGATCTAGGTCTAGTTGAAAGTTACATGTTTCCAAAATTATCTCTAGGGTCCATTAATCAAACATTCAAAGGAAGGTAACAAGGATTGATTTACTTAATTAAATATTCTCCTCATTAAATAGTGTTCAATCCTAAAAAGGTTAACCTTATGTTAATTTATTAAATTCAAGGTATATTAATAGTTTAAAAGTCCATTTATTAAATTCCTATAACATACTAAGGATTAATAAGGACATTACACCCCTAGGCATTTAAGTGACCCCACTCACCCATCTACACATACCTTTAGGGATTTTAAATTAAAATTTTAAAATACATTTTTACCAAAAAAATTAGGTTGAATCCTCGACCCTTATATCAAATCCATCTTGTCCAATAGATCCTAGGGTTCCAAAATTATCCCTAAAATCCTAAAGAAATTCTATTAAGACCTTTTCTCATTCTATTATTCTCTCAAGTTGGAGAGGAGGAAGCCATGGAAGCACAAGAGGAAGAGCCATGGAGGATTCTACATGGAGATCTAGTCTAGGCTTAGTTTAGTTTTAGTTTTATTAATGTATTCTATTTCATTCAAAGATTGGGAGGGATCTCTTTCCCCAATCTGGTTTTTATTACAAACCATTTGTATTTAGGTCTTTAAAATTTGGGAAAACCCTACCCCCATAGTTATAAATGAAAGGATGCTTTTAGTCCACCATTTACATGTTTTATTGTTCAATCCATAGGATTAATCATTGTTTTGCTTGCTGGTAATCATAGGTTAAATTTTACAACTTAGAAATTGGTGCAAACTAGATAAATTTCACACACAGGCACAAATCCATGGAGTTCTATCATAACTGACAAAACCACCGCTTCAAAGAAGACCGTCTTGGGACCGCCTCCATGCCCGAGAAATAAACCATAGACCACCACCGTACAGAGTGGTAGTTTTGAGACCACCACCTTAGCCTGGGTGGCGGTTATGGGACCGCCGCTCTATAGAGGGCGGCGGTCCTGTTTCTAAAAATAGACCCTTTTGCTAAGATTTTCACAAAACCAAAAAGTTACCAAAAGGTTTTAAAATGCATTCTAAGTTTGTTTTTATTCATTTAGAGTTCCAGATTTGAGATTTATTGCTCTTTTATTCATTTCTTAGTTAAATCTACTCATTTTAAAGTGTTATCAACTCTACTAAAACTCATCTACTTACAAGAATAATTCCATTTGTTTAACTAGATTCTTCTTTCCATTTCAAGAGAAAAAGTATCTAAATCTATTACTTCACATTGTCATTTTTCTAGCTATGTAAAAGAAAATCAACATTTATAAATACAATATATTCAAAATTGTTCTCTCTTTTAATTCACTACAATGTTCGTACATTCAAAATGGCTAAAATAACTTTATTTTTATTTTTTCCATGCAATGATATTATGCATACAAGTTCAACTTCTTACAACTTCTATATTTCCTTCTCTCACATTTACAATACAACAACTACACAATGAAATTATACATTCTTTTCTATTTCTCAAAACTAACTCTACAATACAAATCTTTCTTCTTTCTTTTAAAAATATAATACACTTCTATAACCACCATGAAACACATTTTTTTCTTCTAAGTATCAATACAATGTTCTCCACTTGATGTGGGAAATCATACAAAATATAAATAAAAGAATAGAATACATTATTACAAGTTCTTCCACTCTAATTTGGAATAACACAAGGAAAGTTTCACAAGGTCTCCAACAAAAATCCAAGCTTCACAACTCCATCAAGATAGCTCCTCCAAGATTTTTTAATTCACAACAAAATAGGGGAGAGGCAACGCTCTCCACCCAACCAAGATATCCAATGATATCCAATGGAGAGGAGAAGCCATCCTCTCCATTGTCCCCCGAGCCCCACCCACATTATAATGAGAGATGATTTCAACACATGGAGACTACAAGTTTCAGAAAACTTAACAAAATAGTTTTACAATCCATTCCATCCACATTCAAACACAACAACACAAGCAAGAAGAAACAAAAAAACTACAATATAACAAGACTTATCAAGAAATCCAAAAGAGCAAGACCTATGGGGAGGATAGTTATGCCTTCCAATTCAAATGGGTGCCCACCTTAAAGCCCCCTTATGCCTCCCTCAAGTAACCCTTATGCCTCCACATACTCTTATGCCTCCCTCAATATCTTATGCCTCCCTCATAACAAGAAAAATAAGAAATTTAAGCATTCCTAATACAAGGTGGTGCACCCAACCAAAACTCAATCCATAAGAAAGTAAACTCTTATGCCTCCCTACAAGAAAACTCCCCATAGTCTCCTCCTACTCCAAACTTAGGCAATCTACCCACACCCAACAAGCATTCCAAAGGAAAAACAACACTCAACACAACATATAAACACATAATATAAGTATAACAAAAGAAAAGTAAAGCTCCTACCTCTCCATAGTAGAGCTTGTCCCAAGAATGAAATTCCAAGCTCCTCCAAAACCAAGCAAGCATCCACAAGCTCCAACAATCCACAAGCTCTCTCAAAATCCTCTAACTCTCCAAAAATACAAGAGCCCAAAATAATGAAGTAACCCCCAAACAAGCAAAATGATTTCAATAAATAGAAAAAGGAGATAGGAGGATGATGTGGCTCCAAGTAGGATGCCACCTCATTTCATCTCCACTCCACATCACCTTAGTCAACCTCATATTCCAATGCAAAATTAATAAGTTATTCAAGGAATGAAAAGACACTTACACAATCCATCTAAGCCCACTCTACTTAAGGACAAAATTAAATACTTGAAAAAAGTGTAATAAAATTTTCACCTTTTTATCTTCCCAAAACTCCTAATAGGGCCTATGTTTGACCCCGTAACCCATAGGTAGGGTTGTCATAGGCATTTAAGAGGTGTGGGACAAGTTTTTCTTATTCCACAAGCTTCTAAATTTGGCCTCTAAGGCAAAATTCGAGTTTCTCATGAAGGGTAGAGTGTACTACTGATAAAAATATCAAGCATTCAACACACAACACAAAATCCAAGAGTAAATCAAGTCTAATAAATAAAATCCTTTTTGGTCACATCTTTAATTAGTTTAGGACAAGGTTAAATTAGCTTGATTAAGACACTACAACTGATGAATAATTAAGGGTTAAAATATATACATCACAATCTAAATAATTAAACTAAGTAAATTACATCACTAAAGGGAACACATACTAACATTAATAAAATGAAAATTAAAACAAAACAACACATGACCCTTTGGTCACAATTTCCCTGTACTCAAATAATTCTAACACACACACAATTACATATTGCCATGGTCACCCTAGTTGAATTCATCTAGAATTCGAATGTGGTTGGTATCCAATCCCGATGTTGTTTTGAATATAAATATACCTGAAAAACAAAGAATACCTCCTTGACCTTGTGGCCACATTAGAACATCCATGCCAAATTATGCAATATAAATATAAAATCATCTATATACGAATAAATATCATCTATGCAATTACGAACCATTTACAAATTTCTAGCAACATTTCTATCTAACATTTCATCCATGTCAAAATGATCACAACATAATTTCAATTATCAAATCCTACGAAGTGTGGCAAAAGATATCACATGTCAGAAATATATATATAACCATGTCCACAACATCAATAACAAATGTCTCTAATGGTCCACATGCATCTATTATGAATCGAATTAACAACATTTCAAGATCTCTAATATATAATAACATGCTAAATTAAAAATCTATAATATATCCATAGGTATAGTCGTAATGATCGAAATCAAAATAAAAAGTTGTCGAAAGGAAGTGGACACTATATCCCCCTCTCCTTAGACTTGATTTCCTCTTGGAAGTCACTGGAACATGTGTAGAAACTACACTCGTAGTAAAGAAACATCCTCCCCTGTAGCCACAGCCTCATCATATCTCATCCCCACTGGACCCGAACACAGTCAATCTCTCTTCCGTGAAGGCCCTAGGTCCTGCGCTCTATAATGCGTATGGGCTCCACCATCACCTGCCCCGATCTTGCCACCTATAATGTAGTCTAATATAGCACGTGAGAAGGATAAAAAATATATCTCCTAAGCACATAAACATGAAACACATCATGGATGTGAGACAAGATAAGTGGTAACGTTAGATGATAGGCGAAGGATCGATGCGTTCTAAGAGCTAAAAGGGACCCAAAACCTAGGATCAAGCTTAGAACCTCTTCCATAATGGATAGGGATCTTATACGATCGACACAAAGAAACACCTTCATGCCTACGCCAAAACTATGATTCTTCCTATGTTGGTCCGCATACTTCTTCTACTTGTCCTGTGCCTCCTACGAATGTTTGTCTCGATCAATGTAACTTGCTAGTCCATATCCTGTAATAATACTAGCCCAAGAGAAACCCTATCTTCTAACTTGTCCAAACTAAGAGGTGTCATGCACTCTCTGCCATATAATTCCTTAAAAGACGCCATTCCTATCAAACTCTAAAACTATTATTGTAGGAAAACTCCACCAAGTACAAATACTCCTCCCATCTCAACTGGTGATCCATAACGTACATCCTAAGCATGTCCTCCAGGATCTAATTCACCCACTCAGTCTATCCATTTGTCTTAGGGTGATATGTTGTGCTAAAATTGATCCTCATCCTAAGAGCATGCTGCATGGTGGTCTAGAAATGGGAAGTGTACAAAGGATCATGGTCACAAATGATCTTCTACAGAATCCCATGTAATCTGACAATCTCATCAAGATATACCCGTGCCACTACACTGGCTGTGTAGGTGGTCTTCACCAGAGAAAAATGAGCCACTTTCATCAATTTATCCACCGTGACCATGATGGTGTCATGGTGGTATCTCGACGTCGGTAACCCAACTATGAAGTCCATGGAAATGGTGTCCCACTTCCACTCCGGTATGGCATGAGGAAAGAGAAGGCCAGCTGGATGTTGATGCTCACCTTCACCCTCTGGAACTCTAAGAAGCATGACACAAACAAATCCATGTCTCTCTGAAGTCCTCTCCAATGGTACAACTATCTCAAAGTGGCATGCATCTTCTTCACCCCGAGATGGGCTGAATAAGGTGCATGATGAGCCTTTGTCAAAATGTCTTGTCTCAAGCCTCCATCTCTAGGAACATATATCTGACCTCTTTTTTTTTTGAAAAGGCCATCTTCCTCTAATGAAAATCCATCAAATTTCCCTTCAAGGGGCCTCTGAGACTCAATCTCTGCTCTAGCTACAAGGTAGAAACTTTCATGAGGAAGCTACTACAAAATCCTACTTCTACAAATCTATGCCCACTGAAGTAGCCATAGCCATATGTGTCCATCTACTCAAGGCACGTGTAACCATGTTCTCCATCACCTTCACATGCTCTATCTCCATTTCATACTCACAAAGCAACTCCATCCAATGCCACTGACGAGCGTTAAGATTGGGTTACATGAAGAGGTGGTGAAGACTCAAGTCATAAGTCCTCGGTGTAAATCCCTAGCTAAGAAGAAAATGTCTCCACCATACTAGAGTGCGTATTTCACTACTACAAGATCAAGATCATGAATCAGATAATTTAGCTCATAATCCTTGATTTTGTAAGACTAAAAAGTAACCACTCTACCCTCCTACATCAACACACCACCACGTCCTACCAAAGAAGCATCTAGTAAATGTCGAACTCACCCCGAGGATATCACACTTTGCAAGAATAGGCACTATCATGAGGAATTCCTTTAGTGTATCTTTGAAGGCCTAATTACATATGTTTCACCATACAAACTTCTCCCCTTTCCGCCAAAGGAAAGTGATGGGATGCGCAAATTGAGAAAAGTCTGGATAAATCTCTGTAATATCCTCGTGAAACGCATGAAGCTGCACACCTTACTTACATTGGTAGGTGTTGGCCAATCAATGTTAGCTCGAATCTTGGAAGGATCAATTGTGATACCTTCCCTAGAAATGATGTGGCCCAAATACTACACCTCTGTTTGAAAGAATGCACACTTCTCCAAGTTCCCATAAAGATGCTGCTCACAAAGACATTGAAGAACCTGGCGAAGGTGCTCCTCATGCTCCTCACATGTACATGAGTAAATTAGAATGTCATCAAGGAAGATGAGCATGAAGTGATCTATAAAATTCCTGAATACCCCATTCATCAAGCTCATAAACACTATGGGGGAATTCGTCAAACTGAAAGGTACCACTATGAACTCATAGTGGCCATATCTCGTACGAAATGCGGTCTTATGAATATCCACCTCCGTAATCCTGAGCTGATGATACCTTGACTTAAGATCTATCTTGGAGAAAACTATGGCCCCCTTCATCTGATCAAATAAATTGTTTAATACATGGAAGGGGGTAATGATTCTTGATCGTTACTTTTTCACCGACGGTAATCAATACACAATCGTAGAGATCCATCATTCTTCTTCACAAAGATCACCAATGCATGCTAAGGGGATACACTAGGATGGATTAGGCCCTTCTCCAGAAGGCCCTCAAGCTATAACTTGAGCTCACATAGCTCAGGAGTAGTCATCCGATAAGGTGCTCGTGAGATAGGCTCTACGCCCTGGAACCAGATCTATGTGGAAATATATCTCACATGGGGGAGGTAACCTGGTAGTTCCCCTAGAAAAACATCAGAAAACTCTCTCAAAATGTGATGGTCGTCAAGGGATGGTTCCCTAGTCTCATCCTCATATTTTTCACTAATCGTAACAGCATACATTTGACAACCTCATCATACATACTACTTAAGTTGCATAGCGAAGATTGTGTGAATGGAAACATGCCTCCTAAATCCCGATATCACTGAATCCACTCCAAGATCATCTCGTATAACCAATAGTCTTATGGTAACAATCCACTCTAGCTCTATGAGTGGAAAACCGATCCATGCCCAAAATAACACCATAATATCCAAATGGAAGGATTCGAAGATCCGAGGTAGTAGTGAAGGGTCCCAAATCCACTACACACTCCTTAACTAAGGAGTCTACGTAAAGTTTAGCTGCAAAAGCTATCTCAATGTCCTAATTATGACCCTACCTAACTACCACTAGCCTGCAACACTCTACAAAGGATGGTGCAATAAAATAATTATAAGAGCCATAATCAAATAATATAGAGATAGAAATACCACGATACTACTCTATCGTCTCTATCATAGTACTATTGTGCTCATCCCGGTAGTTGTCTACTCTTTGTGTAGATCCAATGGCTTTGTGCCATATCTCCAATAGTAGGCTCTGAGATATACATCTTACCATTGTTTCTATGGTTCTATGGGCAATCTCTCCAATGATGTCTAGCAACACCACAACCATAATAGTTGCCTGGTCCTCTCCAATGAGATATAGCTCTAGCCGGTACTCTAGAGGTCTGAGATGTGGATCCAGATGATCTTGTTATGGACTCCCAAGGTCTATGATGATGAGCTCCTACTGAATGAGCTCTTTGTGCACTCTATTTGCTAATGGGACCCCTAGGAGGAGATCCCATACTCCGTCCTCTCTGCGCATCAAATCTCTAAGGAGGTATGTAAGGTGGGTGGGTCTGCTATTGCTGCTGAGGTGGCCGTTGTGGTGGCCTAAATGAAGCCTATCCTAAAATCTATCCACCATGTGGGGAGGAGCTGATCCCCTCAATCTTCCATCCTGCATCTACTGGATACGACTTCAAACTTTGACTCTATCCTGTTACATCTTCCCCCATGTCTCTTTAACAAGATATACCTTCTCCATGGCCTCTTCTAATGTATATGGGTAGTAAATGTGCACTTTGCACCACCCAAATCAAAGTTAAGGTGGTGAATGAACCCGTGAATCCGTACCTTCTCATCATGCATATAGTCATTTTACTAGAGTAGATCCACAAATCAAATCTCATACTCATCTACAAATCGATGCCCGACGGAGATCATAAAAATCATCTATCCACTTGTATAAACCTCATGGGAAAATACCTTCTCTTGAAACACTCCTAAAATAGCTCCCGAATCGCTGTCGAGTCAACATAGAGCTTCACTCCTTGGTCCTCCATCGACTCTTGTTCCTTCCTTCGGAAGATGGATCACAACACAAGGTTTCATGTTGCTAGTCAAGGGTAGAGCTTGAAGCATCCTCTCAAGTTCACCAACCAGGCCTCTACCCGAATCAGCCAAATAGTGAGATGTTCATAGCTTTGGGATCTCCCCGATATGACCTATAGCTGAAGTCCGACAACCCTTAGGCCTCTCTCGCATGCTCCATCCCTCTTCTAGGGCTCAGAGACTGTCCCTATGGCTCGAGATCTTGTCCTCATGTCCTCTCTATGGTGACTCTTCCTAGCCAAAAATTCATGGAAGTTCTTTTCCCTATACTCATTGTTGTGTTAAGGGGATACATGGGACTCCACCGACGCCTCCATTCCATATCTACAAAATCGTCCTCCTAAGGGATCTTCGTGTATAGTGGCGTTGATGCCTAAAGCATCTATAAAATATGAGGTAGAATGGATGTTACATCCTGATCTGGTGGTGGTATATCTAGGTCTATGTGAAAATACCCCTCATCTGATCCATGCCTCTTGCATAGATTAAGGCGAGAGTTAGTTCATTGTTCTAGGTATTTTTTATTTTTCTATGTTTTTTTCTAAATTATACAATTATCATACATTGTGGTTTTCTAGACTAAAAGAAACCCATGTTTCACTAGGTTAAATGCTCATGTTTCATGTCTTCTAAGTGTGCCCAAGGGTCCAAGTTTTGAACCCATGACTCTAATACCAAGTGTAACACCCTTGCAAAAATGACATTCTAAGAAAACACTAAAACCCAACTCTTAACCTAAAATTTGCGACTAATTTTTTTTTTGTTTAAGTTACATACGGGTTACAAGGGTTCTTAACCTTTAAGGTTTATTGAATTTACAAGCGCTACAAAAGTAAGATTACGATTGAAGAACCAGGTCTAGTTGATAGTTACATGTTTCTAAAATTATCCCTAGGTTCCATTAATCAAACATTCAAAGTAAGGTAGGAGGATTAATTTTCTTAATTAAATATTCTCTTCTCTTTAAATAGTGTTCAATCCAAACAAGGTTAACCTTATGTTAATTTATTAAATTCATTATCTTAATAGCTTAAAAGTCCTTTTATTAAATTCCTACAACATACTAAGGATTAATAAGGACATTACACCCCTAGGCATTTAAGTGACCCCACTCACCCATCTACACATACCTTTAGGGATTTTAAATTAAACATTTAAAATATATTTCTACCTAATAAAAGTAGGGTGAATCCTCAACCCTTAGATCAAATCCATCTTGGCCACTACATCCTAGGGTTCCAAACTTATCTCTAAAATCCTTAAGAAATTCTATTAAGACCTTTTCTCATTCTATTATTTTTATTTGGCCTATTTTCTTTTGTTAAAATTACAGGTTGGAGAGAAGGAAGCCATGGAAGCACAAGTGGAAGAACCATGGAGGATTCTACATGGAGATCTAGTCTAGGCTTAGTTTAGTTTTAGTTTTATTAATGTATTCTATTTCATTCAAAGATTGGGAGGGATATCTTTCCCCAATCTGGTTTTATTACATAATTATAAATGAAAGCATGATTTTAGTCCACCATTTACATGTGTTATTGTTCAATCCATAGGAGTAATCATTGTTTTTCTTGCTGGTAATCATAGGTTCAATTTTACAACTTAGAAATTGGTGCAAACTAGATAAATTTCATGCACTGTGCATGGCTCTCGAGTTCTCATATAAGTGACATAACCACCACCCAAAGCAGACCGATAGTCCAGGGACTTCTGTCCTTCTTGCGTGACAAACGATGGACCGCCACCCTATCGTGCGGTGGTTTTGAGACCACCACCTTAGCCTCAGCGGTGGTTACGGGACTGCCACTTTGCACGGTGGCGATCCTGCTTTCTAAAAATAGATCCTTTTTGCCAAGATTTACAAAAACTAAAAGTTACTAAAATGTTTAAAAATGCATTTTGAGTTTGTTTTTGTTCATTTAGAGTTCCAGATTTGATATTTATTTCTCTTTTATTCATTTCTTAGTTAAATCTACTCATTTTAAAGTATTATCAACTCTACTAAAACTCATCTACTTACAATAATAATTCCATTTGTTTAACTAGATTCTTCTTTCCATTTCAAGAGCAAAAGTATGTAAATCTATTACTTCACATTGTCATTTTTATAGCTATGTAAAAGAAAATAAACATTTCTAAATAGAATATATTCAAAATTGTTCTCTATTTTAATTCACTACAATTTTCATAAATTCAAAATGGCTAAAATAACTTTATTTTTATTTTTTCCATGCAATTTTATTATGCATACAAGTTCAACTTCTAACAACTTCTACATTTCCTTCTCTCACATTTACAATACAACAACTACACAATGAAAGTATACTTTCTTTTCCATTTCTCAAACTAATTCTACAATACAAATCTTTCTTCTTTCTTTTCAATATATAATACACTTCCATAGCCACAATGAAATGCAATTTGTTTCTTCACAAGATCAATACAATGTTCTCCACTTGATGTGGGAAATCATACAAAATATAAATAAAAGAATAGAATACATTATTACAAGTTCTTCCACTCTAAGTGGGAATAACACAAGGAAAGTTTCACAAGGTCTCCAACAAAACTCCAAGCTTCACAACTCCATCAAGATAGCTCCTCCAAGATTTGTTTGATTCACAACAAAATAGGGGAGAGGCAACGCTCTCCACCCAACCAAGATATCCAATGGAGAGGAGAATCCATCCTCTCCATTAACCCCTAAGTCTGAACCACATTATAATGGGAGTTGATTTCAACACATTGCAACTAAAAGCTTCCAAAAACTTAACAAAATAGTTTTACAATCCATTCCATCCACATTAAAACACAACAACAACAAAAGAAAAAAAAAACAACATAACAACTATATAACAAGGCTTATTAATAAATCCAAAAGAGTAAGACCTATGGGGAGGCCACTTATTCCTCCTAATGGGAATGGGTGCCGACCTTAAATCCTCCAATTCATATCTTAAATCTCCTACAAACTCTTATGCTTCCCTTAAGTACCCTTGCGCCTCCATATACTCTTATGCCTCCCTCATAACAAGAACAAGAATAAATGCAAGCATTCCTCATACAAGGTGGGGCACCAAACCTAAAATCCCTCTAAAATAAAGTAAAATCTTATGCCTCCCTACGATAAAAATCCTCATAGTCTTCTCCTACTCCAAACTTAGGCAATCTACCCACACCCAACAAGAATTCCAAAGGACGGACAACACTCAACACAACATATAAACACATAATAAAAGTATAACAAAAGAAAAGTAAAGCTCCTACCTCTCCATAGTAGAGCTTGTCCCAAGAATTAAGTTCCAAGCTCCTCTAAAACCAAGCAAGCATACACAAGCTCCAACAATCCACAAGCTCTCCAATAATACAAGAGCCCAAAACAATCAAGTAACCCCCAAACAACTAAAATTATTTCAATAAATAAAAAAGGAGATAGGAGGATGATGTGCCTTCAAGTAGGATGCCACCTCATATTCCAATGCAAAATTAATAAGTGGTTGAAGGAATGACAAGAAACTTACACTCCATCTAAGCCCACTTCCCTTAAGGAAAAAAATTAAATACTTGAAAGAAAGTGTAATAAAAATTGCACTTTTTATCTTCCCAAAACACCTAATACGGCGTAATTTTCAGCCCCAAACCCGAGGTAGAGTTGGCATAGGCATTTAAGAGGTGTGTGCCGAGTTTGATTTGTCCCACAAGCATCCAAATTTGGCCTCTAAGGCAAAATTCGAGTTTCCCATGAAGGGTAGAGTATCTGCACTCAAAAACACAAACATTCAACACACAACACAAAATCCAAGAGTAAATCAAGTCTAAAAATGAACTCCTTTTTTTTCACATCTTTAATTAGTTTAGGATAAGGTTAAATTAGCTTAATTAAGACACTACAACCCATGCATAATTAAGGGGTAAAATACATACATCGCAATCTAAATAATTAAAACAAGTAAATTACATCACTAAAGGGAACACATACTAACATTCATAAAATGGAAATTAAAACAAAACAATACATGACCACTTGGTCACAATTTCCCCCTAACCAAATAATTATAACACACACACAATTACATATTTCCATGGTGACCCTATTTGAACTCATCTAGAATTCCAATGTGGTTGGTCTCTAACCCCTTGATTTTGTTATGAATATAAATATACCTATAAAAAAGAGAATACCTCCTTCGGCGTCATGGCCACATTAAAACATCCATCCAAAGTATGCAATATAAATCTAAAATCATCTATGCATTTACTTAACCATTTACAAATTTCTAGCAACATTTCTATCTAACATTTCATCCATGTGAAAATGATCACAACATAATTTCAATTATCAAAGCCTACGAAGTGTGGTGAAAGATATCACATGTCGAAATAAATATATAATGATTGTCCACAACATCAATAAGAAATGTCTCTAATGGTCCAAATGCATCAATTACTTAATTGAATCAACAACAGATTCGGTATCTCTAATAATTACTAACATGCTAAATAAAAAATATGTAATATATCCATAAGTGTAGTCGACAGTATCAAAATCAAAATAAAAAAAGTGTCGAAGGGAAGTGGGCACTACAACCTAGGTGTGGTGTAAGAGGGGACTATGTGGATCTTATATGTAGGGAGGCATAAGATTTTATTTCATGTTTTGGAGGAAGTTGGGTTGGGTGCCCCACCTTGGACAAGAAAATTCTTGCATTTCTTACTTGGTTTTTATGAGGGAGACATAAAAGATGTTAGGGAGGCATAAGCGAATGTGGGAGGCATAAGAGGTTCTTGAGGGAGGCATACGAGTTGTGTAGGGGTTTTGAGATGTGTATTGGAGTGTTTTAAGGTAGGCACCTATTTCTCATTGGGAGGCATAAGTGACCTCCCCATAGATCCTTGCTCCTTTGGATTTTACATTTTGAAGTTTCGTATGTTTTGTTAGTTCTTCTTGTGATTGTAGTTGAGTTGTTTGTGTTTTCATATGGTTGTGAAATCCTTGTATTATGATGTGGAAGCTTGTTTTTTTGCCATGAGTTGGATCCATTTTTCATTGTGATGTCATTAGAGCTTGGGGCCCAATGAGGAGGATAACTTCTTCTCCTCATTAGATTATTGGTTGGGTGGAGAGTTTTGACTCTTCCTCCCTTTTATTTTGTTGATCAAGTGAAGCATGGTGTATCCCTTGTTGGTGATGTGATACTTGAAGCTTTTGTTGTTGTACAAAAGAAATATTTTCTTGTGAGAAAACCTTCTTGTTATTCCCACTTAAGGTGGAAGACTTGTAATATTGTATTTTTTAAAGGAAATGTTGCATTGTAAGTTGTATTATTATTTGAAGGAAGCTCATTGAGGAATTGTATAATTTTCTTCCTCCTCAAATGGTAGTATGTAAAGGAATGAACCAAAATGTAAATCATGTTTAAAAGTTTAGTTTTAGTTTTTATTGTGAGAAAAGAAGTTCTTTGCATTAAAATAAATGAGCTATGCTCAAGGAAAAGAAAGTTCATTATTAGTGTTGAAGTTATAGTATTGTAAAAGAAAAGAAAGAATATAGAAATTGTAGAATACTAATAGTGTATGCTTGAAAACCTTGAATGTAAAATAAATTTTTAGTACCTATTTGAGAAAATAAGTTGTAGTGAAAATGGAAAGAGGCAACAAATTTGAAGTATATTGTTATGTTGAAATGTTGCATTTTGTAGTAAGGAAAAATAACAATATTAGAAGTAGATTTAGTTCCCTTTTACTATTGGACTTGAAATAAAATTTATTGAAAAAAATGAAAATGATCTTGTAGTTGTTGTTGTTACTATTAAAATAGAAAATGCTTTAAAAGGGAGTAATTTTACTATGGAATGAATAGATGAGTTAAATCTTACAACTGGAAACTCTAGGTGCATAGATTTAAGTTCAGAATAAATTTTAAGACATTCTAGTGACTTTTATTTTTTGAGAAATCTTGGTTTTGAATGTTATGTTCATAAGGAACAAGACCACTTCTCGAGCAAGGAGGTGGTTTGTGAATCATCATCAAGGAGGGCAACGGTCTCGGGACTTCTCGACCTACTCTGGAAGGCGGTTACATCGATTCACGGTGGAAAATCATTGTTCCATGCCTCGTGGAAATTTTAACTTAATCTAATCACATTTTAATCTTGTAAAATTACATAAGAAACTTCCAGCAAGCAAAATATGGTTATAATTCATTGTTCAAGCAAGTAAAACTTCAAAATGGAAAATTAAAAGTGCTAAATCTTATATATATTAATGGAGGAAGGGTTTTCCCCAAATGGAGAATCTAAAATACAACTACAATGGGTAATAACTTCAGATTTGGAGAGAAACCCTTGATCCTTGAATAAAAGATACTTAATGATAAATCTACAATTTAGACTAAACTAATCTTGATTATTTATTTTATATTCCTCCATAGTTCTTCCTTCTTGCTCTAATGACTTCCATTTCTCCAACCTGCAAATTAATCAAAAACAAAGTGACCAAATGAGGAGACTAGGGTAAAGAAAATGTTTTAATAGAAATTAATAAGGATAATTAGGGTTAGCTTGGAACCCTAGGATCTAGTGGCCTAAATTAATTTGATCCAAGGGTTGAGGATCAACCTTGCATTTGTTGGTAGGAATGTATATTATAGATTTTTTAAATAAATTTAAAGGTATGTGTAGAAAGGTGAATGAGGCCATTTAACTACCTTGGTGTGTGTTATCTCTCGAAAGTGCACCACCAGTAGAGAAATAACTATAGGTGTTCTAAGATTGCAAATTTTATCTCTCTTTCATAGATACAATGGAAACACCTTAGGTCTGTGGGTATACCTATTTTTAGGTGAGTCTCTGGTATCAAGGTTGGTTCCTTATTGATGTATCCTAAACTAATTTTCTGGGGTTTAAGGGTAAAAGATGACTACAAAATGAAATTAAAACTGAGGTGATATGATAAACTTATATGAGGTCTTTGAATGAGTCCATGCACAATTGATATGGAATGATTTTATGATGCACATGCCAACAATTTTCTAAAGATGATTAAAGGTAAATAACTTGATGTATTGAGGGATAAAATTGAAACAATACTTCTAAGCTACATATACACATTAATATAATACATAAATTATTGAATTTGCAACAGGGGTAAGATGATTAATCAAGGAATTCAACATTCAAAATATTTATGGAAACATACACAAAACTACAAATAATTGGAAAGGAAAAAAATACTTCACATTCAAAGGAAAAACGCGAAAATTGCTTCAATACTCCTGTATCTAAAAGGTCCCTCTCCTATGCTTTGCCAAGGCACACAATATCTAGTAAGATTGATTCTCCCACCCTTCCAAAAATAGACTCAGGCTTTACTCACCCATGCATCCTATTTTTATCCTTTATTTAATAATAAATAAAATAATACAATAAAACAAAATAGTACTGAAGAGGAATTAATAGTCTTTGATTACATACATCAAACTAAAGTTGTGAGTCCTATTTGTAAGAAAAGTATGGGTGAATAATTTAGTAATAATAAATCCTTCTTGATGAGCAAGTCTCCTCCTAGTGCATGCAAATTTTGTCCTCTTGCTGATCTTTCCTTTTATGAAGGCATGCAAAATAACTCCTATGCATTGAGCAAATACAATATTTGTAATACTTGAAAAATAATTCATCCAAAATCCACTTAATGGGGACCACCTCCAAGCTCAAGTTCTGATGTTGACATTCCTTGTCCTCTAGTGATCACATGGATAGCACACTGTAAATCATCTCCAACCCCTTCAATAGTGGGGACCACATTTGTAGTTCAGTAATAGTCTTACCATGGTTTGGCCACTCTTGTGGACTTAGCAAATTACTATGGTTTTAAACACATGACAAGGTGCACTTTGTAAAAGGGTCACCATATTACATTCGCCACCTTTGAACATACATATAGCATACTATAGTCTGCCACCTTTGATTAATATTGTATTGTATAGTTGGTCGGCTTTGTATTGCGAATAGAATAAGGTGGACACCTTTTGGTTTGATCATTGCACACATGATTTGGTCGCATTTTTGGAATATTTGAGCTTGGACTATTGTTGGTATGTCAAATGCAAATATATTTTAAATAATAAGGGTTGGCCCCTCATGATGATGACTCACCCCTCCATGCACTTTTTCGGTGGCATCTTAACTCGGGTTGAGTTTGTTTTGAAATTTGTAATTGATCTCGGGCCATCGATCTCTATATTGTTTGATCTGGTGCCATCGATTCTTGACCTGTGGTTAGGGTTTAAACCATGTGATTAATAAGGTTAGTGGAATATGACCATGATGGTTTTATTTGTTTTTTGGAGATCGATCCTGAGCATTGATCTTCGTACTTGTTAAATATTGATCGTTTGATCACTGACCCTTGGTTAGGGTTAGGTTAAGCCAAAGTTTAGGTGGGTGAGTCAAAACAACTTGAACCTCATCCATTTTTTTCATTTTCGCATCTGGTTCACTTTGGCGAAGCCTTGGAAATTTTTTTATCAATGCCATTTTCATCTTATGAAGCTCAACTTCCTTAATAGGTTGACTCTCTTAGCTCGGTCGGTTCTACATTTTGTAGTTTTCCTCTGTTTTGAGTTTTCTGAGCAAGGTAGTTGTGGGTATTTTCCACCATTGTTGAAGTCCTTCGAACTCTTCCCCTCTACATTAATGGTTTTTAATCTCATTTAAATCTTTATCCTTATGTTTCTACTCTGTTTGATTTTCTTTAGGAGGTGGTCTTGGGTTTGTCACCACTACTATGATCTTCAAGCTCATCTCTTGAACTCACTGAAATATTTAATGGCCACCATTTTATTTCTCCAAGCTTTGAGAGGGTCTTGTAGGTTTTGATTTCTTGCTTACTTGAGCTCTGTAATGTCTTGGTGCTAATGGTGAAATCTTGGAGCTCGTCTTCTTTGTCGAGAAGGAATTTCTCGAGTTATGTGTTCCTTGATTCTTTGTTAAGTTTCTATGCAAGCTCGGATCTATGCTTTTAGAATAAATGTTTTGATGTAAGGATGGTAAGTCTTTGACTTTTGAGCATGGTAACTGCTTCGTCATTATCATTTGGCTTCGAAATATTGATATATTTCTCTTTCTTTGCATATTTTGTGATCTCCTAGGATGACCTTGGTCTCTGAGCTAAAACCCGTAATGGGTCCTTCATTTTAGTCTTGAACTGATCACTATTTGAGGGTTTACTCAACTTCGATTAATTAGTAATTCCTTGTTTCATTACTGAATTGGATATACCCATTAATGGGTCTACGATGAAAACCAAGATCTGTATTTTCTTCTTCTATTCTACTACTTGAAAATGATTTTTCAATGAGAATGTTGATTTCTGAAGGATAAATTTTAAGATCTCTCTAGCTTTGGATGTGCATGTAATTTTGATTCAAGTTTTTTTTTGTCTTTCCTTGCTACTATTGAGCTCTCTGCAGGTCTTATGGCCACCATTTTCTGATTATTCGAGCCCTGTGTTGATTTTATGATGACTTTGTGGCCATAAGGGATCAAAAATTTGTATCTTTTTCATCTTGAGTTTTTATTTGGCCTCTGTGCTTTGAAGTTATGAGCTCGAATTCTTTGAATTTCTTCGTGGCTGTAGAATTTTCTCCTTTATTTGATCATTCTTGAGCTTCTTTATGTGGGACTTATAATCTATTTTTGATTTTTCTGAGTGAATCATAGTTTGATGCAGCCACAATGAGTGGTTATAGGTGTTCTTAATTATTTAATTCAACACATAGCTATAGATTTCATGTAATCATTAATTAATTCAACATTAACAATATTATCTGAAAGAAACTCCCCTAGCTTAGATATGCTTCACCAATTTTATCCATCGTAATTTGAAGTTTCGAGTTTCCCATTTTTCACAAGTGCAAAAATTGTCAACATTTCTAAGCGATCCTACAGGAAAGCTTCTGCTAGCTTGTAAACCAATTCCTTGCTCTTGTCCATTAGGCATGGAGTCTAAATCATGAAACAAAATCTACTCATTATCCAAAATTCACCCCTCAAGGTAATTTTGATAACATGCATTAAATTCTCAAGTCTCAGGCAAATAGATTGAGTCAGGGGAAAAAGTCATGTTTTTTGGGTCCCCTTAGAATTTTCTAACTCTCATGTCCAAGAAGGAGGGAGCAAGTTCCAGAAAATGTAAGAAAATTGCAAAAACAGGCTCGGGCCAGGAAAATCACGAAAAATGGCTAAGTCCTAGTCCTAGAAGCATTTGGGACAAGTGGGATCAAAAGGCGCTGTTCGGCGAAATGAGCATAGGCAGTCAAAAGCAATTGGGATATCCGGGGCCAAAAGGACGCCGCGGGCGCTGGAAATCCAATTGGCCGAAAAGAGAAAATTGGCTAATCACGAGAGGGTCAC
This sequence comes from Taxus wallichiana var. yunnanensis, assembly GCA_018340775.1. NCBI lineage: Eukaryota > Viridiplantae > Streptophyta > Pinopsida > Cupressales > Taxaceae > Taxus > Taxus wallichiana. The sequence goes on along the minus strand of CM031241.1, from coordinate 190,860,977 downwards.
CTTTGGGACAAGCGGGACAAAAGACGCTGAACCGGCCAACCGGTGAAATGAGTCAAGGCAGCCCAAACAGATCTGGGACGCGCGCGGGCGAAATCTGCGAACCGGCCGAACCACTGGCCGAAATGAGAACTTGTCCCAGACAGCTGGGACAAAGGGTGCGAACCGGCTGAACAGGCGAATTTGTCCCGTGCACGGTCCGAAAGCAAATGGGACATATGGGCTGCGAGGACGCGAACCGGCCGAACCGGGCGAAATGGGAACAAGCAGTCCGAAACAACTGGGACATTTGGGACAAATGGGCGCGAACCGCCGGTTCACCCGAAATCAGCACAAGGAGCACTGTGCCAAATGGGACAAAGGGACGCGCGGGACGTGAAAAGCCGAAATGGCCGAAGGCAGGGAAGAAAAGTCAACGTTTGGTCCGGAAACTTCAAACGGCCATAACTTTTGACTCCGAGCTCCGATTTTCATAAAATTGGACTTTCTGGAACGAGCACGACGCGTCTCGCACCACAAAAAGAAACTTTTCTTAATTTTAATGAGGGTAGATATATTTAAATAAAAGAAACATATTCGGCTCCAGTCAGTCAATGCTCTTTCCCGTCAAATGACAGAAAACGCCTGCCAGGCCCAAAATAGCTGCCCGCACTCAGAAGGCCATAACTTTTGCATTTCTCAACGAAATCACACAAAATTGGTACCGTTGGAATCGTGGTTCCAAGACCGATGCACAGAAATCAAGAAATTCTAGATTTGATCAGAAATTGATTGATATTTTTAAGAAAACGTGGCCGGGTTCAGAACAGTGTTTTATTTGGTAGCTGGGAGTGCAATTAAGAGGCATGGTCATCATTCCTTCTCTGCTGCAGCATATGGGACAGTATGGGGAGCCTTTTGCAAGTAATTTTTACCCATTCCACTCAATTTAATGCCTCTTACAGGTGGTTGAAGGATAGATTTCGGGATTTCCATTTTCCCTTCTCTTTTCCTTCTCATTTTTCTATAAATTGGAGTGTTGGGCTCATTGTAGAGGGAGAGTTTTTGGGTAACAAAGCTCTGTCAAAATTGCTTTGTGAAGCCAGTGTGTTGCAGGCCCTTGTAGTGGACTCCTTGCATGGTGATCCAGCCCTTATCTTGTAATAGATTGTAATGCATATATCATGAAGCAATAAAATATCAGTTTGTGGATATATCTTCCCCTGCTTTGTTTTTCCTTGCATTCTTCTTGCCCTTTAATCTTTCTACAAGTATATTGTGTCTATTTATTATGTTCTTGCAGGAATTCATTATCATTGTGTGTGCTTGAAATATTACTGTGAATGCATTTTGCTAGATTATGGAGAACTGTCATCACCTTTTCTAGTGTGCACTTTGCCTCGTATTTCACACATTTGGAGACTACTCTCCCACCCTCCTTTTCACGGTGTATCACCACTTTAGTGTAGGCTTTCATTTTATCAATTCTCTCTCCTGGTCCCTTGAAAATTTAGATTAGGACAGTTAGCTTGTCCCGCATTAGAGTAGATTGTGGCGAGAAGTTTAGGAGAAAGAACCAGCTTTCTCTCGGAGGTCATGCCTCAGTAAGAAGTCCCACAACTTGGAGATAGTACCCATGTTATCCAATCACACTTTGGATGCTTAGAGTGATCAAACTAGAAATCTGATCAACATCCGAGTCCGTTGTGATTCGGTGATAACACTACCATCTTGAAGGTCATACGCTTACAAAATGAATTAAAACTAGGAAAGGATCTCGTAAACTAGATCACGTGTACAAATGCACTTATTGAATTGAAAGAACATTTAAATGTGCAGAACTAAACTTATTGAAGGGAAATCCTTATCTAAACATACACTGCAGATTTTAAATAACGGTGTTTGAGAAACATAACATTCACCGTAACTAGAAGTTCCTCTCCATTCAGCCTTGAGAGCTGAAAAGCATTGTGTTCTTTGCAAGCTGAAATCATGTAAGGACCACTCCAGATTGTATTGAACTTTGTGTGTCTTCCTGGCTTTGCATGATCAACATCCCACTTTAACAAAATATCTCCTTCATTGAAGATTCTAAATTTGGATTTCTTATCAAAATTCTTCTTCATCTGTTTCTAATTCTTTTCCATGTTTGAATGAGCTTGATCTCTTAGCTCTTGTAATTCCATTAATTCTGCATAACAAACTTGCAATGGTTCATTTTCAAGCAGCTCCATTTGATGTAGCAAATCTAATGCGGGTAACTCAACTAAAATAGGCATTCTTGCTTCTCTTTCATAAACAAGCTTGTATGGTGAATTTCCAACTAATCTTTTAGGATTCGCTCTTTAAGCCCAAAGTATTGAATTCAAAATTAGATGCCAAGCTCTCTCGGTTATTTGTGAGTGTTCTTACATGATCCTTAAAATATTCTTGTTAGTACTTTTGTCTAACCCATTACCTTGGGGATAATAGTTAGATGAAGAACTTAGATAAATTCCGTGATTAACAGCCTAATCTATTACCTTTGCACCAAGAAATGCTAAAGCATTATCTCGATATAAGAGTTGCTTCAGAACACCAAGTCTATAAACTATACCTTCATAAAAGGATAGTATCGAAGTTTCATTAGAATCTTTTAAGGTCATTTGCATCGGTGATAACATGTAAAGCAATCTATAATAGTGAAAATCCACTTCCATCCTTATGACGAATGTGGGTTTATCGTACTAATAAATTCAAGTCCCCACAACATAAAAGCATGATCAATTGAAATAGGTTGTAAAGGTAGAGAAGCCAATCATTATTTTCCAAAAAAAAAAAGCACAATTCTTACACTTCCTAATCCATTCAAAATAGTTTTTAAATATCTGGGCCAATAGTAAACAACTTTTATAATTTTTAAAGTTGTGGTACTTGTTGAGAAATGATCTCCCGTAGGTACTTCATGGAATTTTGATTATAATTCCTGAATTTTATTATAGTCAACACATCGCAACAAGATTCTATTTATATCCTTTTTGAATAATACACCATCAATGAAAACATAGGTACAACTTGCAATCTAAAATACCTTCATTTATTTTTTTCCATACCTTCCGGATAGATGCCATGTTGTAGATATTTAACTAAATTAGTCATCCATCTTGATTCCTAGACTTATTGAGCAAGTTCAGATTGCTAATTTTTTGGCTGAACCATAATGTCTGATTGCTGATACGTAATTTCAGCATGCTTTTTTGAATCTTCAGGCTTTGTTGTTTGTTGTTTTTCCATATCAGAAATTAAATGTTCACACAAGCCTTTTCCTTAAACTATCTTCGCAAACATGAATATCAACATCATATTCCATGACATTCATTATCCATCCTACTCTTTTCTCATTCAATTCTTTATTTAACAAGAAAGCTTTCACACTTGAATGAGAAACAAGAACATGAATTTTGTTGTTTGAAAGTATGTACTTAAAATTCTTTAGCCCTCTGACTACTAAAAGTACTTGTTTTTCAAGAAATGTGTACCTTGTTTCATAATCATGTAAGCTCTGTCCAAAGAAAGAAATTGGTTGTTCAACATTTTCATCATTAACCTGAGTTAATATGGTTGAGATTTTTTCAGCTCTTGCAAGTGCATACATTGTAAAATCTTTATCAAAATTTGGATTTGCAAGAGTAGGAGCTTGAGAGATGGCTGCTTTGATTGCTTCAAATCCTTCTCTCCCTTCGCTGGTCCAAGAGAAATTCTTCTCTTTCTTTAACATAACTATCAATGGTTTCACCAATGCTACAAAATCTGGAACAAATCTTCTAACAAAGTTGATTTTTCCAAGAAAACTCTGTAATTCCTTCTTATGATGAGGCAATAATAGTTGTCATATGGCTTCGGATATGAAATGATCAATTGCTAAACCTTTCTTGGAAACAATATGACCAAGTAATTTACCTTGATGTACTAAAAAGATAGACTTTAGCATTCAAAGATATCTCAAATTGTATACATAATTGAAAAGTCTGCCTTAGGTGTATTCTATGCTCTTCCGATTTTTTTGAGAATATAGTAACATCATCTAAATAAAAAAGGATGCATTTATTCAAAAAGCTACAAAAATCCATGTCCATTACGAGTTGAATTATTGCACCAACATTTGAAAGGTTGAAAGAAATTCTATTGTAAGCATAAGTACCCCACTTAGTGGTAAAAGTTGTTTTGTACCTATACTCTTCTCGGACTAATGAACCCCACTATAGCCATCTAGAAGAGATAGTCTATCTCGAAAAGAAATCTGTTCTCAAAATATGATCCATATTTTTCTTTGGGTAGTAATCTTTTAATGAAGCTTTATTAAGATCTCTAAAATCCACGCATAATCTCATTTCTCCATTTTTCTTCCTAACAGAACAAGATTAGCTACCCAACTTGAATGCTTAACTGGAAAGTTAATACGATTCAATAAACTTGGATAACTCTTTCCTCATTAGAGGCTCTATTTAGGGGTTGACGAGCCCTATTTTTGCCTAACTAGCTTGAAATTTAACTACAATTCAATAGTATGTTGTACTAAATTGGGATCAAACCCTTTTAGGTCTTGGTATTTCCAAGAGAAAACATCTTTAAATTCCTTGCGTAGATTAATAAAAGAATTTTTTTAGCTAAAGAAGATACCTTTCCGAGAAACAAATTTTTCCCTTCATCAACTCGATTTCTTCATAATTATCAACATATGTTGAAATCGAGTCTTGACTTTCCTTAACTAATTGTCGTTGATAAATATGTCTTCTAATGTGAGCAGACCTCAAGGTAGTTTATTTTTCTTTAACTGAACAATCACAGTCACTGTATAAGTGTTGTAATTTATCTTGATTTACTACGGAAAATTCAATTTCTTGCTGCAAAAATATGTAGATTTAATCATCATTTTCAAAACCATCCATTTCAAGTCATTATCAGGTATCAAAGGCCTGACAATCAGCTTTATATGAGGCTGAATTTTTCTATTTTCAATTTGTTCTAGCACTTCAAAATTGGCACCAATTGCTGCAAGTCTATCTACATGCTTATTTTCTATTCTAGGAATTGATTAGATGTTAATAGATTTGAAATCTTCCATTAATTTTGAAACTCTATGTCTATAAGACTTCATTAATGGATTATTACAAACATTAAAATTTCTTACTTGATTGATAACCAACTCAGAATCACCAAAAATATGTAGCATGCTAATACCTCTCTTTCTAGCCCAAAGTAAGCCATGAATTAATGCTTTGTATTATGCTACATTAAAGTGCATTAAAAATTGTAGACTCAAAGGTGAGAAATACCTTACATTTGTTGGGGAAGTGAGCATCAAACTTGCTCCTTGTCCTTTCTTGTTTTTAGCTCTATCGAAATGAAGCTTCCAAATCCCTTATGTTGCATTTTTCTATTTTAGACAACAAGGGAATTGGTGTATTTTTATCATGCAAGCAATACACACCAAACATGCATTCTTCAACTTTATTGAAAGGATCATGAGCGTGTTATTCATATATATTTTCATCCATAAACATGTTAGAAACACCATCTAATGCTAAAACATGATCTATATTATCAAAATCAGATCGGTCTAAAGATGCATAATTAGCTACTACATTAGAAGCATGAGGCTCAATGTGAAATCCAGCCAATGCAGATTATGAATTGATAGTAACCTTGGTCCCATAATGAGTAGTGAAAAAAATAAAGACCAATCGAAGAGAGATAGCCTCCTATCTCGATGTGAATTCTCTTGATAAACATATAGCAAAGTAAGGAGGTACATATACAACAATAATATCTAGCAGAATGGAAACATTTGGGAAAGCATGTAACTTTACCTCTAGATTTTTATGACACCAACTATATTAGTTGCAGTTCCATCCAATTGTAGGACACTCTTTTCTTGTAGGTTCATACTACGGACCCAATTTTTCTACAATTTCTTTTTGCATCACCGTGTTGTTTGCACCTCTTTCCACCATACATTTATGAACAAGATGTTCTCCAATAAATAGTGATAGATAAAATGGTGGTGGCTTCTTGATGTCATGAGCATTTAAGACTTTCTGAACCATCCATTTAACTTCTTTGACGCGAGTCTTGTTCCATTATTCCAAGGACCAAGTCTACTTTTTGACTTCCTTTTCTGTTGTTTTAGAAGAAATTTGTAGCTTAGCTATTTCATGAGAAAGTAAATCTTGTTGTCCTAGAATAATTAGAGCATCCCACATTAAGATGTTAACATTATTATTTTTCATTACATTAACAATGTTAAAAGAAGCAATAGTGTTAGAGACAAATTCTATTGTTTTAGTATCGACATTAGTGAAAACCGATTCTACTTGACTACTTTTAATATCTCGAGGTATAAATAACCTTCTTGAATCAAGGTGTAGATATTTTTTCTATTTTTACCAATTTGTAAAACTTGTTGTTGTTTGAGGAACAGATACACTGTTAGCTAGTTTTGGGATTATAGTTGTTGTTTTATTAGTGATAGTAGGTAGAACAGGCCTATTCTACTATTTTTTACTCTCTACATCCTTTTCCTGAGACATAGTGGTAACTGAAATGAAATCATCCTCACTGAAACTAACTAAATTTTGTTCAAGTTCCTTTTGAGCCTGAGTATCTTGCTACCCACCCTCCATTTGAGGCATGGACAATGTCTCAGGTTAAGGTTGTGCAACAATCTTATGTTCAAAAAGTTTTTAGGTAACTTGTAGTGGAATGAGGTTGATTACAAGGTTGAAACCACTCTTCTGTAGCCATATTAACTAGGACTAAAGTGTTAGATGAACTAGGAGCCTTTGGGTCAAATTATCTTTGCTCATAAGGTTTCCTATAATTTTGATTCTATCCGTAAGGCTGCATATTTTGCTTTGATAAGGAGCCCGACAAGTTATGCTAGGTAACGCAAGCCTATTCTTAATTGAAGGAAGCTTGTTCCCCATAATCTGCAAAGATTTGAATACACCATCTGATGGGGTTGTAACATCATGTTCTATAATTTTTATACATTGAGGAATAGGTGATAAATTTGCCGAAAAAAGGCATTGAAGGCCTTGGTGGTAATTTTCCATCTTAAATAAGACTATTTTAAGCTCGGATGGTGATATCATAGGTGTATGAGAGCGTATCTCCTCCCATATACTAAATTATAGTTGAAATATCATTGTTTAATGCCCTAAGATAATAAGGAAAAGCATGATCATCTTGAGGCTTGACACTTCTTTGGAATTATTTCCCAAGTTACGCAAAACGGATGTTGAAACTATACATAAATTCATTGGGAGATCTTTTAATGGTAGAAAATTTTTCTATGAGAGATAAATGGTCCGAATTATCTTGAAATTATTTTAGCAATTTATCATGTAATTCATCCTAAGTTCTTATGCATCTAATCTCTAGATTTCTATACCATTGCAAGACTTGTCCTTTAAGAGATGTAGCTAAATGTCTCAAAGCTACATCCTCGTTAGTGATATTATTAAATGCACATAAGTTTGTGATATATTTAATCTGCTTTGTAGGTGTAACCTGATTTTCACCATGAATGATGGCAAACTTTTCATGGCAACATTAGGGATGTCATGGTAAATCGGGATTACTAATGGGCTACCATTAGTAAAGGTCACATAATTCTAGGTGGTTGAATAGCCATCTGAAAATTTGGGATCGAAATAGAGAAATTGATACGTGATCAAGGAATATTAGGAGGAGGGTTATCAAAACTAGGCCTATTATAAGGTAAATTTTTACCAACTTATCTCCTTCTTGTAGAATTCAAAGGTAAAGAAACAAACTCAAGAGGAATTCCTCTTCTTGATCATCTTGTAGTCACTTTTGGCATGGAACATGTTACTGATACTAGTCTAAAATCATCCCTCAAAGTCACAAATAGATCTTTAAATCTTTACAATAGATTGCTACTGACTTGTTGTCCTGAAAGTAACTTTTATCTCATGTAAAATTTGTTGTACATATAATGTAAATATATGTAACTTGCATGCAGATTCGATTCATTATCCCACCAGTGTGCTAGAAATTGTTATTTCTCGAAAGTGCACCCTATAGAGAGATGGTTGCGCAGGTTTTCTAAGCTAGCAAATCTTATCTCTCTTTCGTAGATACAATGGAATTCAATAGCGTATGATGAATAATCAAGGAATTCAACATGCACAATAAATCCATTAATCTTAACAACAGCCCCATCAAAATCATCAACTTATAAAAATAATATAAAGGAAAATTAATCCCCAAATGTCATTAATAATTTTTAACAATTTTCTGACATATGCCAATAATGTATTTATATAAATATATTTTATTCATAACCTCATGACTATCCTCATAACGTATCATCAAATGTCATGAGTTAGTAAGATTCCTATATCAATAATGACTACATTCATCCCAAACACATTTCAAATTATAAAACCAACAAAGAGGTTTGGTCATAAACTTATGACCATTAAAAATATGTTCTGCGATTCACATATTATCAATAGCCTCTCAGCAAGGAATAATTTAACCAAGTTAAGATAAGAGTAATTATAACAAGGCCAGGGTTACAAAGCTCCCTTCCAAAGAAATAAGTCTACTCTAACCAAGGAGACCAATCAAAGAAGACAAAAACAAACCAAAATACTCGGTTGATCCATCATAGTTCCCAATAAGAAAATTGACATCACATTCAAGATCGAAACTTAGAAAAGTTCCAGAATGAAAATATTAATTGATCATGGAGGCCACAATATCATATACGTTACAAGATGTAAATTATAATGTACCTACAACCAGCTTCAAAGATTCAGGTATGCAAGCATATGAAAAAATAACCTCAAAATAAATAAGCATAATGATAGATCTTCCCAAACGATTATGGATTTAGATCGTAGTAAATATCTCCACGTTAAAGATAAGGGTGCATAAATGTCCCCAAAAAAAAAAACATATCATAGAACTAGGGATGAAAACCAAAACCCATGCCATGAAATAGGGAAAATACCTCAGAGGAACACCAACATAATGAGGTACGATTTTAGGGATAAAGTACTTGTGTTCCTAATTCCTATACTCCATGTTTCAATGTATAACAAGTGACCAGTATCTAGCAAATCACCATAGAGGTGAAGCCAACAAGTAATAAATAATAATACATAGAAAAGGTTTTGAAGTCTTTTTTAAATCGGAAAACACGCCTTCAAAATATCATGAAAGAAAAAAAAAACACAGGCCAACAGAGCACCGAATTTTGGGAGTCATTTACAGTTGACATAATTACCCCAAAAATGAATAAAATACAAGATTCCTTGTTGATAAAACCAGATTCACTCAAAATTTTATTGCCATGCATGAATAGACTAATAATTAACTATTTCAAGAAAAATCCAAAGAGCTATTAATTTCTATTACATTTCTATCTCCTTGTGTCCAAGATTTACCAATATTCAGAGCAGCTATGAAATCATACCATCCAAACCCATTACTATTTTTCCCTATGGGGAGGTGAGTGCAAGAAATTCCTAGCCATATAACATTGCTCACATCCAACTAAAATATAACAGAGTAAAAAAATGTAGTTTTCCCCTTTTGCAAGTCAGTCATCCAAAAACCAATGATTCAGGAGAAGGAACAAAGGGACAACCAGTACACTCAAGGAAATAAAAAATCAACCACAAAATCCCATTTCTAGATGTCATTTTAGGGAGGAGAAACATTTATTTCATGGAATTGTAAAAAGGTAGCAAAACATTGCAAAGCTAGACTTAACATGCCTGATTGGAGCTTCCACAATTCGCCCAGCCTGCAATTCTTCCCCAAAGGTACACATGGCCAGACAAGGCATTTCAAAACTCTCGAACTGAAGCTGCTCAAATATTCACACCCCTTTTCACCTAAATCTCCTCTAACCCACGCAGCTAAGAGGTTAAGCTTAATAATTTTCCCCAAAACACAAGCCAAGGAGTCAAATAAAAACAATAAGTGAAAACAGGCGGCCAACAAGGTGAAGTAATGGGTGGGGTGCCATTCATTTAACGCATTTATTTTGGCAGTAATGGGTGGGTTCCATTCACCTACTATTATTTTATTTTAGTAATAGTCCTGTGCCATTGCTAAAATTTGGGATAAATTCGGTATAAATTTAGAAAAATAACAAGGACCAGGACATTGCTAAAATGGTGAGTAACTAAAAGGGTTAAATTTGGCATTAATTCATGGCCCCTTCAAAACATGTGCCACCACAAACCTCCCTTCACTTCCATGCATACCATCATTCTAAGATTTTATTTTTTAAAAAGAACAAAAAATTTAGTTAGACTTAGTTAAACAATTAGGTACCTTTCAAACAAAATGCCTAAAAGTAACTTGAAAAGGTTTTATTATTTATTTATTTTTTAAAGAATTCTATTTGAACTTTTAACAAATGTTATTACGAAACTAAAAATCAAACCACAATAATCAAAAGTATGAAGGTCCTCATAAGGTGTTACAAAAGTAAATGCATTAGCGACAGAACAAAGTGGTATAACGGAAGGAAAGGAGTCAAATTTACTTCACAACAAGGATTACAAGTACTAAAGGATATGAGGTATGCCTTGGATCACTGAAATTGATCCAAGGCATGACCATCAACACAACAACAACAAGGACTATGGTATGATAAATGAAGTTAGTTTCTACGGTAACTTGCCCATAGCGCCAAAGGCCGCACCTACACCAATTACTTGGGTTTAAAATGTGAGCTTTGAAACTCAACAACAAGGTTCAAAATGACCATTCATCACTGGCAATGGGGTTCAACAACAAGGAAAGGAGTCAACACCAAAAGGGGCATTACATTCTCCTCCCCTTAAAAGGGCATCGTCCTCGATGCAACACAACGCAAATGAAGCAAAAGAGGATAAGAAATAAAGAACGGATAAGGAAAAGGATTATTCTTATGGAAAAAAATTGTTGTTATAACACAACCACAGGGTATAATTTAGAAAATTTGGTAGATTATTCAACTTTCATGTTCTGTGAAGATTGGCAGTTTTTTCTTACTTGAATATTTTATTAAACTCTTTCCATTTATATTATTCTTAATTCAAATTCTTTAAATTTTCATTTTAGTAGAATTTTAGTTTGTTCATTCTTGTGGGTGCCCAACATGAGTTGTAATCACAATGTAGTTCCCACTTCCCTTTGACACCTTTTTATACTAATCATCATCTTTGTTGATTATATTATGGACATGATTATGTACCTTATAATAGTATGATGTTAGATGTTAGATGTTGGATTAATGTTGACTTGATTCAGTTATGATGCATGATGATTATTAGAGGCATTTTGGATATTGATGATGATATATTGTTTGACATGGTAATGTTATGGATGTTGTTCAGACATGTGATATTTGGATATTGTGAGTAGACCTAGAAATGGAAATTATTGGATGATGATATAGTTGCTGAATAAAACTATAAATGATATTGTTAGATTACTTTGATGTTGTTGTGATTCATATATCTAGATGATTTTGGGAATTATATTTATATTATTTTGGATGTTCTGATATGGCCACGAGGTTGAAGGAGGTATTTGTGTTTTGCAGGTTAAAATATCACAACAAACATCGGGGATTGGAGACCAACCACATTGGAATTCTAGATGAATTCAACAAGGTCACCATGGCAACTTGTTTTGTTTGTGTGTGGTTGTTTTGTTAGGGGTACCCATGGGGGAACCACCTTTAAATGTGACCAAGGGGTTATGTGTATTTATTTATTTGACCCTTTTGTTTTATGTTGCATGTGTTTATTTTGTGATGCTTTTACCCCTTTCATTAATTATTAAATGGTGTGTAAATTTTGTGAGTAATCATATTGTTAAAATAAATAAATCAAATATGTCATAAGAAGGTAATTAATGAGAGTTGTTGGCCATGATTTAAAGTGATATAAGTATGTGTAAGAGATATGTAAGTGATGTGTAAGTTAACTGTTGAGTGAGAAACACTCCACCTTCTTGGAAATTCAAAATTGTCCTTGGAGGCTAATTTTGAAGGCTTGTGGGATAAGTTAAAATTTTCCCATACCTCTTAAATTTAATTACCAACCATATCTATGGTTGGAGAGTTGAGATTAGACTTTTGTGATTTTTTTTTGAGAAGGAAAATTACAGGTTTTGATTGCACTTTTCTTACATGATTTAATTTCAGTCCTTTAGGGTGTGGGTTGGATTTGAGCATGTAAGTAAACTATCATATTATTCGCCCACCTAGTTATTGTGCATTGGAGAATGAAGTTGAATTTTGGGTTGGGGTTGAAGAGATGTGATATGGCATCCTACATGGATCTGCCTCATTCTCTTCCCTTCCCTTTTCTATAAAATTCAAATGGCTTGCCTTGTTTTGGGGTTGTTTCACTTTGGAGACTTCATTATCTTGGGTGAATTATTTTGTTTTTTTGGAGCTCTTGCTTGAAGAAGTTTTGGGAATATTTCTACATACTTGTGCTTGGTTGTTTTGGATTGCTTGCATTGGGATAAAACTTTCTGTTTTGGAACTTGGAACAACTCCATCATGGAGAGGTAGGAGCTTGACTCTTGAAATTCTCTTCTTTTATGAATGTAAGTGTTAATGTATGAATTTTTGGCATGGTTGTGGGCTGTTGGGTAAATAGCCTAGGAATGGTGTAGGAGAATACTATGGGGTTATTTTGTGGGAGGCACAAGTGTGTTTTAGGGAGGTATAAGAGTGGAGGGAGTTGGGATTTTGGTTCCACCTTACAAATAAATAGCTTGCATTTATTTACTCGTTATGGGGTGCCATAAGAGGTTGGGGAGGCATAAGGAAATGTGAGGAATAAGGGGTACTTGGGGGAGGCATAAGGGCATGTTAGGGATTTGAAATGATATATATATATATATATATATATATATATATATATATTGGTGGTTTGTTCTCAGGTGGTGATACCCATTTCCCCTTTTGGGAGGCATAAGCAACATCCCCCATAGTTTCTTGCTCCTTTGGATTGCTTGAGGAAGCCTTAGTATTGTTTGTCATGTTTTAATGTAGTTGTAGAACTACATTCTATTTTGGATTGTGTTCTTATTGTGATTATGCTACTTGTGTGGTTGTGGAAGCCTGTTGTTGCCATGAGTTGGATCACATATTTTATTACATTGTGGTTATGGCTCAGAGGAAAATTAAAAAGTATGGCTTCTCCTCTTCATTGGATGTCTTGGTTTGGTGGAGACCGTCACCTTTCCCCTACTCTTGTTGTGATCAAATTGGAAGAATGAGAAATCTGCATGTTGTTATTTTGGAGATGAGATAAAGACAGGTTTGACAATCCTTTTCAAATGAAATCTTACTCGTAGCCCCTTTCCCACTTGAATTGGATGATATGTATATTCTTTATAATAGAAATATACTTTGTATTGGGAATGAAAGTGGAAATTTTAAATGTAAAAGAGTTATACTCTATATCTTGTTTTGGAAAGAATGATACATGTTTTGCATGTTGTATTTTGAAATCAAATGGAAAGGAGATTATAAGAGTTTCATTTGAATTAATGGAAGTGTTTTCCTTGTTCATATGATATTATTTTTATTAAAAATATGTACTTAACAAGCTCTATGAAATCCCTGTTTGGAAAGTGGAAAAGTGAAACACGTGAAAAGAAAATGTATTATTCTTTCCTGTATATAATATATGTTTTTGGAAAGAATAAAAGAAGGATGTTACAAAGTTTTCTTTTGGAATCAATAAATGATGTATCACCTTTCTCAAATTACACAGTGGCATTGAATCTGATCTTTTAAATGTAATTGAAATCTCTGTTTGAAAGAAAGAAATGTGTATAAAGGAAATGTAATACTCTGTCCTTTGAAATATGTAAAAATTGGAAATCAGAGATGTATTATAGTTTTTGAATAAGTTGAATTGAATCAACTAAATGTATTAGATTAGGTTTGGAGCACATTATAATACTTGGAAGAAGACAATGGCAAATAGACCTTTTTTAAAAAAATTGAACTTTGTCTTGTATTTCCTATTGACAATTATTTAATCCCAAATGCTCAGACTAAATCTGCAACAAAGGAATAACAAATGAAACATTAATTTGGGCATAATAAGATCTAATTGAATTCATCTAGATATTAAAACTTAAGGAAATTCTTATAAAAACTTAGCAAAATTGGGCTTAACCATTTTGTAGTCGTGTTGCTTTGTCATGAAATGTAAATGTTCAAATTGCAAATCAATCAGAAAAATTGAATCTTGAAATATCTCTTAAATACATCTAATAACAATTTTCCATGTCTATTTGACATGTTGGGAGAGGGAAAAGAAAACTTTGAACAAGTTAAAATTTACCGGTTTACCTTTGCAATGTAAAATCCTACGAGAATGTTTTCACGAAATTGACTCAAAACTTTATCAAAATAAAAATTAATGATCTTTTTTGTAAAGAGGACATCAAGATATTTCAAGAAATTCCTTGTTTGCCAAAACCCGAGCTCTCTATCAAAAGTTATGGACTTCTGAATTTTTGCTTCACTTCGCGTAAAAATAATTGGGGAAACTTTCTATAGTGGGCCCTTGGGCCCAAATTTTTCCCTTATAACTTAAAAAAAAATTGGTAAGTTTTTACTAACTTTCCCCACTGACCCGTAGCCAATCAAAGGATGCCATGTGGCACCACGTCTTTGTCACGGAGAGGGGCACCTTTTAAAGCTTAGCTCTACTGCAAAAATTTTGGGAACATTTTCCAAATTTTCCCGTCCACCTGTCAGGATGTAACTAATCAAGTGATGCCACATGGTGTCACGAGACATCAAAGCAGTGGAGTGGGTCCCTTTTTTCCTTTGTATATTTAAGGAAAATCTTGGGAAAATTTTCCAAATTTTTCCCCACCACTCGCTGGCCCACGACTAATGAGGATCTGCCACATGGCATCGCAAGGTGCCGGTGGAGGCACAGTGAATGCTACCCTCTTAGCCCTTCGAGGCATTAAACTAATTTTCTTCCCACTGCCCTGCCTTCCCCATGTTGGCTTAGGAGACACCATGTGTCCCTTGTGAACTTGCGGGAGCGTGGGCACAAAGTTGGCTTTCACCTGCGTGGGAAGATTTTTCAAAATGTCTTCCACCGACCCGCTCTTGGGGTAAATTTTCACCCCCGGCTGCAGCCCGCTCTTGGGAAAACATTTCACCACAAAGCCCATCAGCCCATAACTTGAAAAATATGAGGAGTTAGGAGGACTTCTTTATATCACTTTGGAAAGGTGAGGAAATTTCCTATCCAATGGGAGTAATTTAGGAAAATTTTGAATGTTTTAAGTTTGAGAAAAATCAAGTTGAACCTTTAATCTTGTTAGAGAGTGGGTATGGTGAGGAATTACCCTCTGAACCTTATTGAACCTTCTAACCTAAAATTTGGACCTTATGACCTCTAATAATTGTTAATAAAATAAAAGAATGTTCTAGTGAATAAGAATTGTTCGAGAACTTGTTAGTGACAGTTGTTGCCTTGTAATCTAGTTGTAGACTCTTTTAAACAAAAAAATTATTCCATAATTTTCTTAATTAATCCTAGGTAGTTCTAAAAAACCAATAATGCTCCGTTTAAATTCATATCACAGGATTGCATATATATAGGAATATGCATTCCTAAAAACAAGGAGGTTGTTCAACAACACTCCCACAAATCTCTCTCTCAACACCTAAATACGTGAGCTATTGAAACTCACCAAAACTAATATTGTTATATGAGTTGTTTAATAAACAACTCATATTAACATTTACATTACACACATATATTTACCTCTAAGTAAATATTAAATCATAAATATTAATGGAGCACTAAATGATAGATTTCCTAACATTCCCCCCCTTGGTGCGAACATGGGGAAGAGTAATTGCACTTCCTTCACGTGCCACCCATGCGTGCTCATGATATGGATCGTTTTACGGGACAACCAACAAGCTCAATATGATGGTTTTATAGGATAGCCAACAACCTCAACAAGGATGGTTTTATAGGACAACCAACAACCTCAATATCATGATCTTGCTTTTCCTTGTGCTTTCATCATCCACTATGCTATTCCTTCAGACAATTATGTAGGAAATATCACTCACTGATTACAAATATGAAAAGAGAAAATGGAACATTGAGACCATGTTCCCCTCCTCAATGTGAACATTTCACTTATTCAAGCCATAACAGGAACACTGAGAAAACATTATGCTTACACAATGAAATCAATTGCAACTCAAATAAAAGCAAACTCACACACACACTATCACCACACTTCGTGTGGCCTGTCATTGGTTGATCGACAAGAGGTCGCTGAATGACCTCCATCCTCCTGTGCCTCCATCCTCCAGTGGATGCATTCTTTTTAAAAGAGAAAGTATTCTTCACTATCTTGAGCAACAACTTCTCTTGTCATGTGAATGGTTGGATCCTACTTCCCAATCAATTTCTTCTTCTCTATTTTCAGAAATAAAATCTTTATTATTCAATTCACCATCCAACAAACCCCTAGCTCGTTGTTTACAAAAATTATTCCATGTCCAGGACACATTACAATAGTGACAAATAAGCCTTTTCTTTGGATCTGGGACGTTGAACCTTTCTTGAAAGAATGACTATATCTCTTTTACCATGTGTTCCATATAATGCTTTTTCTTTTGTTTCAATTTTATTTGTTCTATTTTCATCCTCTATCAAAGAAGAAATCATGTCTTCCGGACTTGGATTGATTTTGCTTAAAGTGAAGACCATATTATAATAGCTAGGAGGCATGCTATTAAGTAATATTGCTTTTGCATCATCATCGGGAACATCTACTTTTATTCCAGCTAATTGATTTAATATAGAATGAAACTTACTTATGTGTTCCACCATGTTGTCACCTTCCTCCATTTTGAGTCCGAACAACTTTTGTTTTAGTGATACTGCTGCTACTGTCTCGCTTGTGATCCAAATAGTTTGTTTAGTGTAGTCCAAATTGTATTTGAGGATTTTGACAAATCTATATGATGCAAATACGCATCAGACAATCCCAATCCAATGATTGCTATGGCTTTTCAATCTTTGATGTCCCATATTGCCACTTCATCTGCATCTCTTGGTTTCTTTACTTTTCCATCCACAATCTCCCACAAATCTTTGTTGATTAATAACAACTGAGTTTTCACCTGCCATGTGTAAAAATATTTTCCTTCAAATTTTTCCATTCGATTCAACTTAGCCATGTTAAAAAAATGGATCTGGTTTCAACCAGAAAATGCGTCCGAAGACAATATGACAACTGGACTAAGTTTTTTTAAAAAGTAATAAACTGAGATTACTTTTTAAATGAAAACGACTATATAATAAATAAAGACAAACAATACACCTTTTGAAACAACATGCTTACTATTGACTACAACATGTGAGAGGCGTATGCGTGTGGGGAGCCCACGTTTAAGAGAAGACCATCACAACTTTTCTATTCAAAAACAAATGCTTAAAGAGCTTGAATGCATGCGTCTCAGATCTGCATGGCGTTGATATATGCATTTCGAGAATCATCTTAGTGGCCGCATGGAGAATGAGACATCTTCAGACGTGTTGACTGCAGAGTTGCGAGATAGCTTTGTCAGGATTCTAATGCTCCACATCAGGACAGTCTATGTGTGAATCACCTGATTTGAATGACATTGGATAGAGAAAAGACTCTCCTCAAATACGTCTAGGACAACAAATGCGTGAGCTCTGAATTCGCCAACTATTTGAATGACAATGTAAAATCAGATCTTTCTATTTGGGAAATGAGCTCGATGAATTTTCCACCAATCTGCAGGTGTCAGATCTTTGATAGATTGCACAGATCTATCAATACACAATGTGAATACATCACACTCAGCCACATTTTTATTTCAATATTCAATATAGCTATAAAACTACTAATCCACTCAAACAGCTACGCCAATATATCTCCTCTCTCATGCTTGGACTACGAACATGCCAAGGTGCAACACATGCAGATCTACGATCAATCCAATAAACGTGGGTGAGAATCAAAGATTAGACTATGATACACGGTATCACTACAAGGTTCAGTTGTACGCTGTCGATGAGTCCAAACTATGTGGGAGATGGCACATTCTTCAGAATAGATGCGCGTCTAATTCAATATGACCATGGCCAGCTGGATAAAAGACATCTAGAATGATGGCATAAATAATGCTTGGAGATCTAATGAGCCTCGAATGATCCCCTAATACAGGTTATGCCGTACAGATCTAGATGCAAAACTTCAATTTCTTTTGCAAATGATTTGAAAGAAAAATAGATTTTCTACTCCACTCCAAATGAGCCACCTTCAGCAAATCCAAAAAACTATGCAAAAAATGTTGCAACGCTCGTACATGAAACTGTCATTCCCAGGAGAAAGAATATTTACAAAACTGCCCCTTAAAAGTCTATTTCTGCATGATAGGCACAGAGAACAACATCGCTCTGATACCAAATAAAAACCAATAATGCTCCATTTAAATTCATATCACATGATTGCATATATATATATAGGAATATGCATTCCTAAAAACAAGGAGGTTGTTCAACAACACTCCCACAAATCTCTCTCTCAACACCTAAATACATGAGCTACCGAAACTCACCAAAACTAATATTGTTATATGAGTTGTTTAATAAACAACTCATATTAACATTACATTACACACATATATTTACCTCTAAGTAAATATTAAATCATAAATATTAATGGAGCACTAAATGATAGATTTCCTAACAAGTTCTTGGGTCTCAAGTGGGTTGTTTTAGTGGGCGTTACACACAACATCCTACTAGGGTCATACACAATACTAATGATTAACAAGCATAATTTTACATACTTTCATTATGGTAATGCACCACAAGAGCTTAACCAAATTATGGAAGGGTACAAGAATGGTCCACATAACATAGTACTTGTCATACATCTATGACTGACATATAATACTTAAACACAAGTGTACTACAACAACCTGAAATTTCCACAATTCCACAAATGAATATTTTACATAACTCAAAAAATTAGCTACATGTACATAGTGTCAACA
Source organism: Taxus wallichiana var. yunnanensis (assembly GCA_018340775.1). Classification (NCBI taxonomy): domain Eukaryota; kingdom Viridiplantae; phylum Streptophyta; class Pinopsida; order Cupressales; family Taxaceae; genus Taxus; species Taxus wallichiana. The sequence goes on along the minus strand of CM031241.1, from coordinate 190,841,875 downwards.
AGGGCATCAATGCCATATCCACAACATCAAAAAACATATCCAACTAACATGCGTAACACATACATCATAACAACTCTGCATACCTCTTGAAGCATCAATCACACACACACAAATATCTTATGCCTCCCTCAAGTCTCTTATGCCTCCTCAATCTCTTATGCCTCCCTCAAGTCTCTTATGCCTCCCTCAATCTCTTATGCCTCCCTCAAGTAGTAATAATAAAATAATTTTCCTTTTCGCTCCCCAAAGGGACGGTCTCCCTATGGCCCTAGGCACATAGAGTCTAGGAACCCTAACCCAAGTGACATAATAACTCATGGTTCAACAACCCACTAGTTATCTCAGTAACTCCTTGGGGCGTACCCCCATACTGATGAAGTGGGTCCATATGTCCAACCATTTAATGGTGCATCCCATGACCCCATTCCACACATCACAATAATAGGACAAACTTATCAATTTGATTTAAATGCCAAGTGGCAAAGTACAAGCCTTGGGCAAGGTAGTAAAATTTAATTTTTTTAAAGAAGATCCAAATCCAAGAAAACAAAAGGCCAAATAGCCATATTTAGTGCAAAAATACGCATGTTAGTACCATAAACCAAGGAAATGCCCAAAAATATAAAACATTACAATCAAGAAAACTACTGGTCCTTACAAAAATAAAATAAAAATATGAATTTAAGAATAAAATGCACATATATAATAATAACACATTATGATGACTATGTGGCCTTATCTCGCCACCAAAATTACTCATGTGTTTCGACACTCGAACATCGATCATTAGCTTGTATAATAACATATCAATAATACAATTGTCATCATCTCTATCTGGATCATCTTGCCACCACTTCGACAAGTCTAAACACAATAATAGCTACACTTAGGTTGCATCCATAAAAAAACTAGGAGGAGAGAGGGAGCAAGGAGCACAAGTCATCATCTATTGAATCTAAGTTCATTTTAAGGTACTTGCCCATGGTACACACCCCCTTACTCAAACATACACTTTTACCGATTTCCCTCGGGGTTGGTTAGCATAAGGTTAACAACATAACATGCAACTACATCACTAAACACAATGGTGGTTTACACACATTAACCATAGCATCTTACACATGGTACCGATACATGGTATATCACATACATTACATTCACGGTTTACAACACACCACATCACCACATGTTACACCCAAAGTGTAATCAGCGTATGACAGGTATCATATACTCTCCATATTTCCCTACATCATGACATGAATCATTACATAGTACATGAATTTTAACTAAGGTGAGCACATTTTAAACATATAGTCAGTTTCCATATAACGTGGAAATACACACATTTCTACACAAATGATAATGACATCATTAAGAAAACCAAGTGCAAGTACAACCAACCTAGTCACACAACATCTCAACATACCCAAACATGATGAATGAAAAAAGGATTCAACACTCAAAATTAACAGTCACATTTCTTCCATATGCACAAATAAATAGTGTTTCACACTCAAATTCACATAGAATTCTTGAAAAGGAGAGAGAGAATACTCTCATCTCTAACACATCAACATGCCATCAGTTATGCACTAAGTGACATACACAACATGTGCGCTAACAATATAACAATTACGACATAGTTCACATCATGCTTAAATCACATTACTCTTCCAATATCCACCACCAACATGCAACACCATCCGGTAACACCATCACAACTCCAATCTGTCCCAGAGGTTTGAGAGCATGAACGCCCTCTCTCATACGAAGTGTAATTCCCATTATTTCAAACACACAAGACAACATAGAAAAATACATGATAAATTTTCTTTTGAGTTGTTCGAAGTACAAAACGACATTATAGGTGGTCACAAAGGTTAAAACTAACTCTTTAAACAACTTAACACAATGATGACCACAAAGACAACACAGAAACATCCAACACCCATCAAGGATAGTTCACTTTTCTCTTTGACAAGGCACCACGAAACAACCCAACCACAATACACAGTCACAGTTGAGTACACCCCATGGTGTAAAATCCTTTAAGGTTATGTATTTACTAAAAATGTATTTCAAGACCTGAATTTATGATCTAGAAGATTCATGTTTGATTTGAGAAATTCTTCTTACAAAGGTGAACTTATTTATTTTATACTATTGACTAATTAGCTTGAGAACAAGTTTTCGGAATGAGGTTCATCTAAAGAATGGAAAAACTAGCTAAATTCGTTTGATCAAAAGGGACACCTTCCATCTCTCACAAGGTTGCTTAATCATACCCAAGCTACTGAATCTTGATTCAGACCTCCATTGCACAAGGCGATGAGCATAAACTACAACTGAAGTGGAGTGCCATTAAGGTTTGGAACTACAACCTCCTTGTGCAAGGATCAACAACTAACCATGCTTAAGATAATATTACAATGTATTATGGAAAAAATTAGAGTGAGAAAGTCACATTTATTTCATCATCATGATCTCTTTAGTTATTAACCAGTCTTTTAATGAGACTTAAGAGTTCAAATGGATTGGGTAAAAGCTTCATTTAGCAATCTCTTGATTAAGTTCGTCAAAGGATACACATGGGGTTCCCAAAATGGAAGCACTAGACTTAATGTGTTCTTATTCAAACTCCCCTACTAACTAAGATCTAACTATATCCCCAAAAGCCAACAATGATCTTACTTTTTAAAAATTACTTAATGTTTCACAACAATGAGGATAAAGTTTAATTCGTAGCTTAAGGTTAGTGAGGGTAGATTCTTTTACACCGGTAGATAACTCCTTTCTTTCCAATTAAAGACTCTTAATTTTATCTACAAAAACAAAACTTCATTATTATCTTATTTATTTATTCATCTATGTATTCATTTTATTTTATTTTTGATTAACTTTAGAAAAGGATTGCCAACCCACTAAAATATACCTAGAATTGCACTGATGCCAAGACCATGGAGGGTTATTATACCATGAAAGTTTTATGACTCGAAAGAAGAAATTACCATTACTTATTGAGAAAAAAAAAAACGATTATAAAATTTCTATTCAACATGGCACACAAACCAAAGGTGTCAAAAGATTCAATTGAACTTTGGATGAGAACAAGAAGGTAACAAAATTGGTCAAGCCACGCTACAACATTTTCATGATTAGTATAATATCATACAAAAATACACAAAAGAATGTGATTATTGCATTTTATTCCTCACAATAATAATTACAAGTTTTTCTACAAAAGGATAAGACAACCTTATTTCACAAATACCAAAATCCAAGGCAAGAGGCCTTCCAAACTCCTTTACAAGCACCATTCCAAGATTTACAACACATTAGACATTCGTACAAGGAACTTCATAAAACAAACCGATGAAACCTTTACAAATATTTCCTTTATCTACACACAAAATCCATCTGCACAAGTATTAACTTGAGTTAGTTCATGAGAACTGAGCATGATAAGGCTACACATTGAAACAGTATGCTAACATTTAACAATATCATGAAAGGAATGTTATAATTCAATAAATGGATCAAAGCACAAATGACTAGTCAAAATTATTCACATGAGATAAAAGATTTACACCAGACCAATAAGGAGGAAGCCAAATATTCAAGTAAGAACAATATCTCAACTTATCAAGGAAAGACCTTATAGGTTAGAAATAACATCTCAAGATTATTGGGATTTCAATCATGTAATCCTATAGATTATGTGATTAAAATCTAATACTCAATCCATCCATATCGAAAGCAAAAATTTGAGAAGTAAAAATATACTAATTCTGAGTCATATACGCAAAATAATAAAGGTTATTCAATCCTTCCAGAAGGGAGGTTTCATAGCAATATGGGTTCATAACCCTCCTAAAAAAACATTAGTTTCAGTCTTAAACAAGAAGTTTACCACCTCCTCCTTATAAGATCTCTTAAAAGTAATACTTGTTAACATAATCGAAACCACTCTTCAAATGCATTTAAAAGAGTCACAAAAGCCATTAATCTTAACAAAAACCCCATCATAATCATCAACTTATCTAAATAATATAAAGGAAAAGTAATCCCCAAATGTCATTAATAATTTTAACAATTTACTGACATACACCAGCACTGTATTTATATAAATATATTCAATTTGTAACCTCATGACTATCCTCATAACGTATCATCAAATGTCATGAGTTAACAAGAGTCTTATTTCAATAATGACTACAGTCATCCCAAACACATTTCAAATTCTAAAACCAACACAGAGGTTTGGTCATAAACTTATGACCATTAAAAATACGTTCACTAGCGATTCACATATTATCAATAGCCTCTTAGCAAGGAATAATTTAACCAAGTTAAGGTAAGAGTAATTATAATAGGGCCAGGGTTATGAAGCTCCCCTTCCAAAGACATCAATCTACTCTAATCAAGGAGACCACTCAAAGTAGAGAAAAAAACCCAAGTACCCGGTCGATCCAGTCATAGTTCCCAATAAGAAATATGACATCACATTTGAGATCGGAAACTTAGAAAAGTTCCAAAATGAAAATATTAATTGGTCATGGAGGCCACAATATCATATACGTTACAAGATGTAAATTATAATGTACCTACATCCAATTCAGATATTTAGGTAAGAAAACATATGAAAAGAGAACCTCAAAAGAAATAAGCATAATGACAGATCTTCCCAAACGATTATGGATTCAGATCATAGTAACTATCTCCAGGGTAAAGATAAGGGTTCATAAATGTCCCCAAAAATATCATAACAGAGAATTGGGGATGAAAACCAAAACCTACACCATGAAACAAGGAAAATACCTAGAGAAAACCAACATAATGAGATACGATTTCAGGGATAAAGCACTTGTGTTCCCAATTCCTATACTCCATGTTTCAACATATAACAGGCGGCCAATATCTAGCAAGTCACCATAGAGGTGAAGCCAACAAGTAGTAAATAATAATACATAGACAAGGTTTTGAAACCTTTGTTTTAATCAGTAGAAAACATACCTTCAAAATTGCGTGAAAAGCAAAAACACAAGCCAACAGCACCAAATTTTTGGAGTCATTTATAGTTGACATAATTACCCCAAAAATGAATAAAAATAAGATTTCTTGTTGATAAAAACCAAATCACTCAAAATGTTATTGTCATGCATGAATAGAATAATAATGAACTATTTGAAGAAAAATAAAAAGAGATGTTAATTTTTATTACATTTCTGTCTCCTTGCCTCTAAGATTTACCAATATTCCGAGCACCTATGCAATCATACCATTCAAACCCATTACCAGTTATAATAAAAAAAAGAGGGTGGGAGTAGCACCCCCACCCCAAACCATTAAACATTGTGGTGTGTGATGGGGGTGTCTCCCCCACCCATTTATTTAAACCTTAACTCTCAATTCACATGCCAAAACCATTATACTTTGAGCCATATTTTATTTGAATCGACCGACCCTATATACATACATACATACATACATATATACATATATACATATATATACATATATATATGTACATACATACATACATGCATACATACATACATACATACATACATATATACATATATACATATATATACATATATATATATATATATATATATGTATATACATATATATATATATATATGTATATATATATATATATATATATATATATATATATATATATATATATATATAAACGGTCGATTCAAATAAAATATGGCTCAAAGTATATACACACACACACACACACACACACACACACACAATGCTAGATCTATGTGTATACCTCATCAAAATTCAGAAATAAAATGGGGCAAAATATTGATACCCAAATAGGGTAGGATCTTCATCGTAATACAATTAACAAATAAAAATCAAGGCAAACCTTAGAAGATGGATGTAAATAAAATAAACACCCAAATTGTTTTTCTATCCTTCCAAACCAAGAAAAATCATCCATCATCTCTTCTGGGCTCCATGGCCTTCATTCTTCCTTAACCTGCAAAACAAAATAGAGAAAATGATAAGAATAGGGCAAGAAAAGAATAAAAGGAAACTCATAAGGATTTCTAGGGTTCCTTAGTCAAACCTAAGATCTAAGGGTCCCTATTGATTAGATCTAATGGTAGAGAATGAATCCTATAACTTTTTAAGTTGTGGGATTTTTGTGGGATAGAGTGTTTTAAATTAATAGTATGGGTATTAAGTGAAATGGGATTCTAGTGGGTTAGTATAGGATGTGACCCCTTTTAATACAGTTTGATAAATAAATGTATGACTTGAGTTAGGAATTAATTCAATAATATTGGGCATGGTCATTTGGGTAATGGTATAAAGGAATTAAATAATTTAGAATTTAAATATATAGTTAGATAACTAAATAATGGATAGGGAAGTAAATTTAAATTGACTTAGGAAATGATTAAATCATGAGCTTAAGGAAAATTTGAATGGGTAAACCAGTACAATTAATGTTGAAAACATTTAAATAAAAATAGAACGAACCTTAGAAGGGGTTTATATTTTAAAAGGATTTACAAAATAAGCAAATAATATATAATTATTTAATATTAGTTGTGACCACCTTGTGAATGAGTAAATTTTTTAATGAGAGTTAATTAATGTAGTTGAAATTTATAACCATTGTGAACTTTAAAAGAAAAATCATTCCCCACAGAAGTTTTCCATAATGAATTAATAGACTTTCGTGTAGTTTTGAACATCATTTTTGTGGGCATTACACTTGGTATCAGAGCCATGAGTTTAATGCTTCGATCCTGGCACATGTGGAAACACAATACAATAAACTTAGCGCAACTCTAAAAATTAGAACACACAACATTGCATGTTATTTTAAAACATAAAGACTTAGAAGACTAAAAACCTAAATCATGATGAACTAACTCTCACCTTGGTTTGTGTAGGATGCGTGTACCGGGATGATGGGTTCTTGCATATGGATATAGATCTACCACATCCGAGAAAATGAAGTTGCTACTATATTACAACAGATACTACAAACATTATAGGTTGTCAAAGCCGCTTATATGCATAGGATTAGTAGGGGGTGACCTAGTCGGCGGGATAAAGACCCATCACTTGAGGCTTAACACCCTCCATACAAAAATGAGGAGCATAGGGTGGAGAAATCCCATGTGAGTCAAGTATATGGGATTCACCTTAGAGAGGACATGGATATATGTATGCATGACATAGGGAGATCTAAGAGACCTGAGACGAGAGATCGACCATGATGAGAGACCTAGAGGCGAAAGATGACAATGGCCGATCACATTAGGGAGATCCTCGAAGATTAATATGTCTTATTATAATGATGATACCAGGGGTTTTTAGGAAGAGTTGTGGTTGGTGATCTTGAGAGGATGCTTTAAGTTATGTCCATGTACTAAAACATGAAGGCTCATATCGTGATTCATATTCGAGAGATAGAGAAGATGTTTGGTAGAGGATAAAGGAGAAGAAGCTCCACATGGATTCAAATATTATTACATAGGAGCTCTTTGAGTATCATTTTGTAGCCAGATATATTTAAATCGACGTTTATTCAAAAGAGAGGATCAATGAGTTTCATGATCTATGACATGTATCTATGATAATGGTTGAGTATGAGATTCAGTTTTCAACTTGCTTCAAGTATATAGACAAAATATAGGATGAGAAGGTTAGGATTTACAGGTTCATTAGGGTTATGAACTTACATTTGGGAGGGGTAGTGCACACTCATTGTCGAAGACCCTAGCTAAGACCGATTGAGAATGCGTACATTGCAAAGGAAACAAAAGGAAAGACACAAAAGGCCGAGAGATAGATTGAAGAGATGTATTAAGTAGATGTGGGATAGTTGATCAAGGGGTTATCTCCTCCTCCTTCATCAGTCGAAATGGTTTAACATTCTCCTTCGTGCCACCACAATAGCAACAAACTCATCCACCATTTATACCCCCACATATATTTTATACTCGGAGGATAGAGTATGGGACCTCCTTAGAAGACCCATAAGGACATAGGGAGCTCCTAGACCTCAATGAGCCGGATCTCATCACTAGTGGCCACATCATTCCATTGTAGGATCATGTGATTCTAACCCATAGACCACTAGAGCACCAAGGGGAACCAATTCTCGTTAGAGAGATCCTGGTAGTTGTTATGCATGTGGTGTATATGGATACCAAGGATAGAGTTTCCACATAACCCTAATAATAAGGGTCGAGAGACCTATTTGAGCTTAGATTTGGTGACATGGCTAGGAGCCATAGGATTTATGCATCGGTTGAGAACCACTAGGAAGAGCAGCAAGGCACACCGATTGAGACTTTAGGTAGCATCGGTGGTATTTCTACCTCTATTTTGTTTGATTCAGGTTCTTGATTCCTTTATTTCTCCATCATTAGTAGAGTGATGCAGGCTGGTGGAAGTTAGGTAGGGCCTTAGTTGGGATGTTGAGATGGCTTCTATCTAAGCTCGAGTGGACTCCTTAGTTAAGGAATGTGTAGTGACCTAGGACCCTTCACCACGACCTTGGATCTTCGTATCCTTCCTTTGGGTTCTTATGGAGTCATTTTGGGCATGGATCGACTATCTACACCAGAGCTATAGTATATTTCTACAACAAGTTTATATCTTGTGTAGATGATTTGGGGTTAATTCAATGATAGTTGGAGTTAGGATGTTGGTTTCTATTTAGACCATATCCGTTACGCAACTAAAGTGGTGTGCGTGTAAGGATGTTAGTTGTATGCTATTAGGTCAAAGAACATAAGTGTGTCCCACCTTTTATACCTCTAAACATAAGAATGTTTTACATCACTTAATATATAGAGGCAATTTCAACAAAACGACACATAATTTGAAAATGTGATAAAGTAATGAAATGTTGAATTTTAAAATTATAATGTATGTGGATTTTTTTATAAAAAAATTATGTGGTATTTTACTTATTTATTTCAACACTTGTTTCATATATTATAGTAGATCTACATTGTGTAAATGTCATGTAGTGTAGTCAAAACAATTTATTTTTCTACAAAATTTATGATATATATTCTAGACTTAATTATCTATTGAATGATTTTTTTTGAAATTTTTGGATATATATTTAATTTTCTTATAAGTTTTAGTGGAAATATTATATATGTATATATATATATATATGTTTATGGTGATATATATATTTAGATATAGCTAGTATATCGATGAACCTTAAAATTTTGTAAAAATATTTTTTCAATATTTTTTGAAATAATTTACTATTTTTATAGTTTCAAAATGGGACCTATGAAATTTCATAAAATAACATAGTTTAGGAATAATTTTTAAAAATACAATAACTCATTTCAAAGAATATAAAATAATATTTTTAGAAATATCGTAAAAACTTAATTGATATCTAAATTTTCATAATTTAATTCAAATATTTATACCTAAACATGTGGCATCTCAAGTAGAATCTTTTTCCTATAATTGTACTCTAAATGGATTAGAGGAAAACATGCAACATAGGTGCAACCTGTAATGTCCCCAAATGGACATATTTGACCCCCACTTGGATTTTAGGAAAATCCAAACACCCAAATGCAATTTATAGAAATTATTTCAAATTATCTAATGCAAATTTGAATTAAATTCAAAAATGGTGACTAGGGTAGATTTTTAAACTTATAAAAATCATAAATAAATCATGATATTTTCCACCATAAACAGAGCTAAAACTCATAAAATTTCAACGTCAATATATTCATGTAAATATCTGATTTTTTAGAGCCCATATACAACTAAAATGAATCTATTATGAAACCCCAGGTCTCCATAAAATTATGGAAATTTCAAAAATTCATAACTCACTAAAAATGCTATGGTACACACAAGTAAACAATGCATCGATTCAAAAAAATAGGAAGAATGCAATGATGCTACCCATTCATGCAATTTACCACCATAAGTTTCCGAAATAGCCTAAACACCAAATTTCTCTTAGGCTTTTGTATCAAAAACTTTTAAAATTTTGCTTATTTAATCACTAAAAATAAGACTTGTAAACAACAATAGAAATCAGCTTCTAGGCAATACCAAACTCTCATGAACCAAATCCCTTGATAGCTTGCTCCACCCGAATAATGTTGGAAATGAAGAAGTTACACATAAACAATTACATTATTTAAACCCTTGTAAAATGTACAAAGTTATAGCCTTCACACTGCTGGAAAAATGATAGAAAACACAACTAACTCCTTGATGCCCAATGGAAACCCCTGTATGGAGAATCCTCTCAACTCTTGGAGGGTTTTCGTCCTCAAGAGGTATTTCTAAAGGGTTTCATCCTTAGAAATAATATAGACAAAGTTGAAATCTTCATTCAAAATCACAAATGGATAAATATTCAAGTTCCTTTCTCCAAGAAAACCTCCTTGCTTAAATATAAGAATTAGGACTAATGACCACCTCTAATCAACCACTCAAATTTTCCTTCCTAATTAAATGATATCACCACCCATTTTCCTTTCTATTGTAAGTCATATTTCTCTAGAGTGAATCAATTTCTCTCATATTATTTTACATTATTTATCCTATTTTTCCCACTAACCTTCTCACATTAGGTAAGTCACATTTTTCCTTAGGATGGATAACTAATGCTGAATAATTTTTCCTTATGTTGTTTTTTTCTATTTTTAGTTAAAAATAATTTATTATAAGTTCATATTTTATTTTATTTTACACTTTATAATAAAATATTAAAAAATAAGTCACCCTTATTTTCTTCCCTTAGTTATTGCGTAGACAAAATAGGATAAGGGTATTCGATTGGAAAGGGGTTATTAGTCCTCCCTTCCCAAAATTTCTTTCCTCAATAAATTCCAAACTATTTTGTCCATAGAGTGTATGTGGACAATATAAAAATAAATAAAATAAAAATTAGGAATCAATTATTCCTAGATTCGATGATATGATGGATATGTTAGCAATATCTTGATATTTTAGTAAGATTGATCTCAAAGGTGGGTACTACTAGATCGAATCTATGAAGAGGATGAATGAAAAAAAAAAATCAAAATAAAATGTTGGTTATACAAGTGAATGTTAGTGTCATTTGGTATTTTTAATGGACCTATTACATTCATGAGGTTGACAAACAGATCTTGCAAGAATACATAAGTAATTTTGTGGTTTTTTATTTTATGATAGTTTGTTATTCACCGGAAATGGAGCGACATTTGCAACATTTGAAATCATTGTTGGAATTGTTATATGTTTGTATTTAATAAAATATATGAAATGAAAATGAAGTCATAGGGCTTAAGCTAGTTAATAAAATATATGAAATAAAGCCATATTTTGGCAATGTTGTTAAACAATGTGAGGACCTTAAAACTTGAGTAGTGGTGTTGAATTTTTTTGCACTTTTACAAAATTGGGCAATTTGAAACTTTTTTTTCGATGGAAGGAATTGATGAATGAACTTAACTAGGTAGGGCATTTAAAGTTAAATTGTGTTTCCAGTTAGGTGAATCAACAAGGAAAATTGTATCTATGTGTTTCATTGCATAATCAACACCTCGCATATGCTACTATCCCATGATCACCTTCATCAAAGATGCACATAAGCTCTTAAAACTAAAGCATAACCTTGAGGTAGGTGGAGATAGAGGCAAACCTAAGGATTTGAACTCTAAAACAACAAACATAGTTATTGTTTGCATTTTCTAAGAGTTCATTAATAAGTTACATGTATTTTAAATTTGATAATTTCCTCCGATTAAATATTATTAAGTATGTTATTGAGTTTTATAATTCATTGTACAATCATTGCATATCATAAAATTTTAAAGTAAAAGGAAGTACACAACTCAATTACGTAAATAATATCATTTACTCATTAAGGAAATTCAATGTTTCCCACAAAATCCATGGGATGAAACTTATGATTATCGAAATAAATGGTACTTATGTGTTAAATTAAAATCAAAGGAGTATAAAAAACCCACCATTGCCTTGGGTTTTATTTCGTTCTTCTTCGTTTAAGTTTCTGCTTCTCCATCTTAATATTTTGTATCTAACAACTACGGAGTTTACCTTAAAAATAGAAAAAAATACAATATTAGTTAAGAGGTCGGGTTTAATTTGTACTCATTAGCTATCCATCTTCAGGGAAATGAACCATTTGGGATCAAAAGAATAAGGTACATCAAGTAATTGATACACAAATGAAAAGTACCATTTGTGATGAAGTTCATGGCATTCACAAGAATCAAGACAGATAGTAAATAAAGAGAAGTAAAGTCACTATGGAACATAAGAGAAGCCAAAAATCCTAATTATTTTGTAAACATTTTCTTAAATGTGCAGTTATAGGTTGTAGTAGAACAACAAATATATATGTTTGTAAAATTTTGTATTATCAAGTATGATTACATTTGATGACATAAACAAAATTCAAGGACTGCAAAAGAATATTATTGCATGAATTTAATAATGTTCAAGATACAAAAGTACAAAAGATTGAAATAGATTAATGAAGTATATAATTCAATATTTCATATCGTAAAAGTCAATCAAACCATGTAAACTGTAAGCTCGGGTTTGGATTTCCAACTAGCAAAGTTCCTATTTAGGCAGATTTATGGCATAATTGGAATAAATTTTAAATAATAATAAAGGTTTAACAACCATACAAAATTTCCATAATTACTAGGCACCAACTAGAAACATCTCACAACTTCACGATTGAAATATAAACATCAGATAGAGAAAATGAAAGAGCTACAGATATGATGCATCTTGAACACAACAACCACATATTGAGATATTTGTTTTCATTTCAACCTCCAAAACATAATTAATTATACTTGCAGAGAGAGGTATATTTTCAAAGATGAAATTACAGTCAAACTTCAAAACAATTCATGGGTGCATGTAGAGTGCAAGGTTAAATTTCATGGCATGTTTAAGGAAATAATAATTAGTACATGATCCCATCATGTCACATATATCAAATTCAAATTTAAAAAATCTATTATAGCTTGTAGAGAATTTTTATCAGAATAGATTTGGAACTAAGGTCAATAAGTCATAGCATTTCATTTGAGAGTGCCATCTAAGGCTAAATAAAAGGATTTTTAGTTCCAAAAAAGGAAATCAGATAGCTTCATCAAACATTCAAGAATCAAGAATGAACCATTTTTTAAATTACAATTTGAGGTACGAATCATCATGAACTAACTAATTCTTTCTAGTAAATTTAAGTTTTTATTAACAACTATAGCGATTCAAAGCATTACATGTCTTAAGACCAAATTCAAGGAAATTGCAATCATGATGAGAAATGAACAACGATGCAGCAAAAGATCAACAAAAGAAAGAAATTAAGTAGTTGTAAACCTTCTAGAAATGGATAAGGTACAACCATGGAAGGTACCATCATATTCATGCAATAATACAGTTTTCTGTGTAGATGGATTCATCAAGCTACAAGATGCTAGTAATTTCAAAATATGAGCTACTACATTTCTCAAAGACGCAAGTTCTTTTCAAGGAGGTTGAGTTCTAGTATTTTCTAAATTCCAATCACAAGGATCAAGTGGAGGATTGAGGAGCATTCCATTCAAGTTATAACTATCTGCAAATTTTCAATTCTATCAAAACCATTCACCTTAGATAAGATAGTGTTCCATTTTCACATTCAAATAGAGGGCATCAAGAGATACATAGTTGACCTTAAAGAACATCAAAACTTCTGGGTTAGTAAAAATTATTAAATGGAATAAGCTTATGAACATAAATGACCTTTTACAGTCATAGTACAATGCATAGAAATCTTCTAACAGTCATCCATCAAGACTTATAGTGTTCATTGCACAAGGAAACATAACACTGACTAGTTACCATCATTCAAGAACAAGAGGAACAAAACATAAAGGTACAAATTTCAAGATCAAGATAACAAAGCCCGCACTTCATCAAGTGTGTATTTTATAAAAGATAAGAGAGATAAATCAAGCATAATAGTTTTGCAACTTCTTAGAGAGTTTCTCAGATATGGGTTTGAAAAATAATACGAAATACATAAAAAATGAAGTTTTCAGTAGTAATGATACAACTTTCCAAAAGCATATGATTTCCAACATTAGAAATTATGAGTTCTCAAAAGATTCAAGTTCCAGCCATACATTAAAGAAAACAATTATACACAGTACAATTACAAGTTTTCATATCTCAAACAGTATGTACAAATAGAAGACAAGTTGAAGCTTTCAAACCCAATCTGGTTTTAGAAGCACCTTCGAAGTAAAATTATTTAGCATAAACAACATTATGAAAGGAAGCCACACTATAGTTTTCCAAAAAACCACTTAAAAATGGAAGGAACAACAAATAGTAGATCTGAGAACATCATTTTCTAAGCAAGGGATGAGCAATAAGTTAAAGAATTCAACTATCAGAAAGAAGTTCGTAAATAGAGTTAATCTCTACTCATCTAGTCAGAAGTACACCTCTAATTTTCAAAGTCGTAGAAAAATGCACAATTTCAAAAGAAGAAGCTTTATCTTCTCCCACAGCCGCCACAATTTGTTTTTTAAAGTTTTGCAAAAAAATTAGGAAAGAGAATTAAGAATCAAGAGTTACAGGTGAGTTAAAAATTTTCACAAGGGTTAAAATCAAACAGAGAAAATTTCGACTACATTTTCCTTTCACAAGTTCCTGTGAAAAACTTACAGATACAAATGAAGAAGAAATGACACACGAGCCTTGACAAGAAAAAGATTGTAAATAGCAAGTCATGATCAAAGAAAACACCCAGATCTGAAATGAGTTGGCTACTTAAGCTCTAATAAACTAGTTCAATCCCATAAAATTTGTAAGTACCAAATCTAGCAAACAGGGATTCAACTATGGCTCGGCTAAGTGAGAAAAACAAGAGTTCATTTTTTTAAAATACGACCTAGAAACCGTCAGCTAGAAAAGGGTTTCAAATCAATGGTTGTGGCCATTTAAATCTTGGACACAAAAATTAAAAAAAAATCCTTAAGCCCATCTAGGTGATATAAGTAAATGAGAACTTTACAAGAAGAACAACGACCTTGTGTTCCCAATACCAAGGAAAGAAAATGTATCTATGAAGAAAACATAACCTTGAAATATATATAGCGTGGAATGAATAACAAGAGCTCAAAAAGAGTGCCACATTTATGCATTTTTTAAGAAAAATAAGACTAGTTCCCAATTAAAACTTACCTAGTATAAGTAAAATTGAACAAACCCTCAAAGAAGAGGTCACATAATTGAAGACCCAGAAGGTTTTTAATGCTCAGAAATCATTTTTCGTACAAGAGAACACATAGTAAACAAAATTCATCAAAATTTTAGTGTGAGTAAAGCCAAAAATGGAAGAAAATTAAATAGTTACAATGCTCATAGCCATGCACTCACCATCCAAGTCAAAAAACCGAACGAATGGTCACAACAAAAGAACACAGAAACTGTCATTAACATATGAAACCAAACAGAAGATATATTAAAAGTTCCCAATCCTTGAAGTGATAAAATAAAACAATGAACCAAAGGAGTCAAAGAACTCAGCTCAATGTTAAAATGTGAGCCATGTACAATGCTTCTATAAGATGCCATCTTATATAGAATCATAATGTAACTAAAAATTTGGAGATTCAAATACAAAAAGATGGCCATAATATTTACCCAGAGCTTAAAAACCCGCTATTACCATTTTTCAAATCTCAAAAACCTCGAGTCGATCTCAAACAATCAACAATGGTGGCCAGGGGAAAGATTTAGTAGAGTTCTGCTAGCTCGAAAGACCTCAGAGAATAACAAAAGATTAGTATTTAAAAATATTTTACTCACCTAACCAAATCACATGTAACTTAACTCACTAGTGGGTTAGAGTATCAACGAACATAAAAAAAAATAAAGAGGTCAAACGTTAGATATCAAAAATGCCAACTTCACCATAGAGTCATTTAACCCTACCACAATTACCACAAGATTGATGTTTCAGAACATCCCAGTACAAGATAAAATCTTTAAAAATCTAAAATCCCAACTAACCACCTTATTAACAGAGGTTAGAGAATCATCGATGAAGATCAATCAAGTACATAGATCAATGGTTAGGGATCAATTTTACCATTTCAATGTAAACTCATAGTTATTAGTAAACTTGACCATAGTTTGGTTCACTACCAACAACAATGGAAGGGTCGATCAACATAAAAGGGAGTAAATATATTCGACAATAATCAAGGTTTGAAAACCTTATTTTATCCATGTCTCTATGCAATGATTCCTAAGAAAAAGGGTCCAACAATTATATGTGTCATGGTAAAACCAACATTATTTCCTTGAATATATTGTGTGAAAAGGATTATTAAAATGAGAGCATTGTAATATGCCAATAGGGAGGAAGCTTTGAAAAGAATCAAATAATGATTATTTAGTGACACACAAATAACAGTCTTTTCCATGTATTCGAATGGGCATGTTTCAAGCTGAGATTGCACATTTTTAATAAATCAAAGGACGTGGCCATTATTTACTGTGTGCGATGAAAATTACAAAGAGGACCACATCATTGGAGAATATACCACAATAGGGTAAAGCTACCTTAATGATAACAAAAATTAATTATTGCTAAATATGTACTTGCTACAGTGGAATAAGAAAAAAATAATGTATGGAGAGGTCAACATTAGTGTTTCACAAGGATCATGAAAGGATCAAATTGGAGATTTTTCAATTAACATAATTATTTCAAAAGGAATATATAATTACTACATGTTCATGAGTGGTCCCCACAATGGAGGACTCTTTTTCTAAGTATGAAGACAAAGGTAATTATTTTGATTGCAAAAAAGTATTATTTTGCATGTGATCACTACAGGACAAAATCATAGAAGAATACAAATTTGCCTTTACAAGTCGGTGAATTCTCAAGTCTCACATCAAATATTTAAATCATCACCTACAAGATAAAGAAAATAATTACATGCATATTTGAAGAGACTTACACATAAGGCAAGAGCTATATTAGCTAAAATTATTCACCCAAATTTATTAATTGTATTAAAAATAAAGAAGTCAACTACAGGTTTGACTAACTATATTTTTGTAACTAAGGCTATGAATATCTCATTATAATCAACATTTCTATTTTTATTCCTTTATTTATTCATGATAAAGGCATAAAATTAGTGTGCATGGGCAAGTACAAATTGTAGTTTATATTTACGAGGGGTTAGGTGAACTATTTTTATATATTGTGTGCACTAACCACCATAAATGGGGACTTTTTTGACAAAAGAGTGCTCAAGTATAATTTTTCTAGTTTTACCTTGAATGACAACTAGTTATTGCCTTTCCAATTGTTTGCAGTGATGTGTATCTTTACATTAATTCTTGTGAATGTCAATTCCTTGATTAATTATCTTACCTTGCTATAAATTTGGTACTTTCTATTCAGTCTTAGTGTGCATGTTAGCTTTGTGTTGTTGTGATTTATCCCTCAACACACAAGTGTTTTGCCTTAGGATCAAATTGAAACCCATTGGTTCGTGCATTTGCAATTTTTTTCTCAATTTTATTATGCATATAATCAATTAAAGATCTCAATCAATTTTGTGTATCACCCGATTTAAATTCATTTACAACAATAATTTATACCGTCAAAACCTAAAAAATTAGTTTATGATACATTAATAAAGAACCGACCTTGATACCAGAGACTCACCTCAACAATAGGTATACCCACAAACCTGAGGTGTTTCCATTATATCTACATAAGTGAGAGATAAGGAAATATTAGAACCCCTGTTGTCATCTCTCAACAAGGGTGTACCTCTAAGAGATAACAGGTTTTGGCACGCCCAGTGGGACCACGAGATCATATCTATAGTATATTACATCAATTTAAAAAAGATTGACAGGTGAAATAAGATCAGTTTTGGGAGAAAAAAGTTGTAGAAATCCATTGAAAATCAAAACAAATTATTTGATAACTCCATAAGGCTGATTTTAGACAAATTTTTACAACATGTTTCATGTCTAAGGTGACTAAAAGATCAACGATAAGAGGTATTCCTCCTAGTTTTGTTTCTTTTCCTTTGAATTCAATAAGTAGAAGAAGAGTTGGAAATTCTTTACCTTGTAAAATGCCTAGTTTTGGAAACCCTCCTCCCCTTCCTTCACCATGTGTTAATCTTGTTGTTCAAATTCAAGTAATCATGCAAGAACCTCAAAAACCACCAAGAAAATTTGTTACCTTTATTAACAAAGATATCCCTTTAGTGATTCCAATCTATCATGATATACGTACTCCTACCTTGAAGGGTTTACCTTCGTTTACTAGTGAAAAATAATATTACCCCTACTTAGCATATTAAATACATTAACCCTTTGTGCATTCAATAACAAAACTCGGAAGATGAAGCCTTGAGACTCTTACAAGAATCATTTAGAGGAAAAGCTTTGAACGGTACAAAACTTTATTGAAAGGGATCATAAAAACTTGCGATGAATTATGGGATCAACTACTTAATAAATTAGAAGAAAATTTGTATCATTTATCTCTCATAGAATAATTGTATATAATTAAAAGAGCTCCACATGAATTTATGATCTTTTTTTAGTATAAACTTTGGTAGAACGTGGGAAAGAATTCCAGCCGATCTTAAGCATCAAGATGATCATGCATTTTTGTACTATCTTAGAGCTTTAAATAACAATATTTCAGCCATGATACAGTCTATGGGAGGAACTACACTCCCAAAAACTTATGATATTGCTATTAGGGCTAAAAAGCCTCATTCAAGATGGTAAATTAGCCCCAAGACTTTCTATGCCTCTTCTCGGAAGATTTAACACCTATACCACAACCTATTACCATAATAAAGCATGATGTTACAATATCATCATATGACGTATTTAACTCCTTGAAGGCCTTGGGAAATAAATCAACATCAATTGAGAGTAAAATAGCTCAGCCTAGTAGGCCTTATCAAAGTACTTATCAACAAAATCAACATAATAGGCAGCCTTATCAGGAAAACCAGAATTATAGGAAGCCTTTTCAACAAAGTAAATTTAATCCCAAAGCTCCTTGTTCATCTAACACTCTTGTCTTAGTAAACATGGCTTCAAAAGAATGGTGTATACCTTGGAATTAACCTCATTTAATTTCTAATTGTCCAAATGCATTTCTGAATATAAGCCTTATTGCACAACCTCAATTTGATGCATTATTGATGCTTCAAATGAAGGGTCGATAACAAGATCCGTAGAATCATAAATCAGCTAAACAGAACTTAGTAAGTTTTGGTGAAGAAGATTTTATTGTAGTTACAACTAGGTCTCAAGAAAGGGCTCAAGATAAAGAAAAATTGCAAAAATTAACCTATTTTACCTATAGTTATGGATAAATTGGCAAATGTAAGTCAAACAATAGCACACAATCCCATTGTTCCTTAAAAATGGTCAGCATTTCAGCCCCTAAAGAGAAAAAAAAACAATTACAACCTGATCCTAGAAGATTATTCATACCTCGAGACTTCAAAAGATGTTGAAGTACAATAAGATTTTACTAAATCTTATGCTAAAACTGTATAATATGTTTATAAATCTGTTGCTTATTTTAATATTTTTGAGGTAATAAAAATCATAATATCGTATTTCATTATGGGATGCTTATAGTATTCCAGGGACATTAGGAGCTACTTTCTCGATGAGCTTGTTAAGTTGCATATTTATTCAAAACTAGTAGAAAAGGAAGCTTAGAAAGCTTATATGGTTCTTAGTACAATTGGGGAAGATCATATGAAATAGGTTAAGTAGATGGTACAAAATGATATAAATTCTCATGATATTAAAAATACACCACCCTTTTATCTATCTTTGAATATTGGAAATCATTTATTTCATAATTTCATGGTTGACAATGGTGTAAGCAGCATAGTAATGTCTAAAGAAATTGTAGAAAAGTTAGGCATGTAGTATGAACAAACAAAAAAATGTTTTTCAGCTAGATGGGACAATAAAAACATACTTGATGTCATTGAAAATTTGGAGGTAATGTTACATGCTTGTCCAAATGTTTTTATTATTCAAGATGTAACCGTTGTAGATCTAACTCCATACTTTGCTTTATGTTTATCAAGAGATTTGACAACAAAAATAAGAGGTTTTCATTGTTCAAATTGCTCATTTTTATTCTTCACTACAAGGTATGGATCTAAATGTACAATCAATTCTAAGCTTTTGGCTAGATTTCACATTGAGCCTCATGTTTCAAATGTCATAGCAAACTATGTAGTCATAGATCGGGACTGATTTTGATGTCACATCACATGTTTCGCATTAAATGGTGTCTCTAACTTTTTTATGGATGAAAAAAATCAAGAAGAACATTCTTATGATCCCTTCAAGGAACTAGAAGAAGGTTTATTTTTCATTTATTGTTTGCATGAAGAAAATGCACCTATTCCTTATTGTCCAAAAATAACAAATAGTTGAAGGCTTATAGAAGCTTCATTTCTATGGAGAAAAGAACAAAAAAATAACAAGATGTAGGTTTGATGCTTACTTATCCTTCGAATGAAAGGTATTTTTCAGCTCTAAGTCTATAATTTTCATGTACTTGTAATGTAACTAAATATGAAGCATTAATTTATGGCCTCAATGGGCCGAAAAAAGATGTATCAACATGTTACAAGTGTTTGGTGATTCATATTTAGTGATTAATCAAGTAAATTTTTTTAATATGTGTAAGAATTCATTGCTGAAATCTTATAAGAACATAGTTTGAGACTTAATGGATGATTTTGAGGCTATTAATATACAATCTACTCTAAGGGCTAAAACTAAAGATGTAGATAGACTTGTAGCAGCTTAATGCTAGCTTTGAAGTGCTAGAATAGATTGAAAATAGTAAAATACAATCACATATAAAAATGATTATTAGACCTTCAAAGGTTCACGATCATGAAGAAAACTATCAAGTTTTTGAAGATGATGAGCAAATCTATATATTTTTGTGGCATGAAGCTGAATTTTCTATAGTTAATCAAGAAAAAAATTCAACACTTATGTGGTGATTAGATTGTATAACTAAAACAAACAAGTTCCCTCAAGAGCTAGTCCCATTAGAAGATATCTTCAGTTCGATGATCACCTAAGAAAGGATATAGGAAAGATCTCAACTCATGTAGACAACTATGAAGAGATTTTAGTTGATGATGAAAATAAGTTATTTATTAGAAATGTATGTTCCATAGCTGAAAAATAGTCTTTCATTAATCTATGCAAATAAATTAAATATGTTTTTATTTGGAAATACAAATATTTGAGAGGAATTAACCCTACTTTAGCTCAGCATACCATAAAGTTGCAACCAAATTCAAAACCAGATTTAGGTAGAAAAAAGACCTATAAATCCTAAGATTAAACCTTTGATGAGAAAATAGTTATCCAATTTGATTAAATCCATATTATCCTTCCAGCTTAAGCATTCAAGTTGGGTAGTTAATCTTGTACTTGTTTGGAAAAAGAATGGTAAAATCTGGTTGTGAATGGATTTTAGAGATCTTAAGAAAGCTTCATTAAAAGATCATTATCTGATTCCCAACATGGATCATATTTTGAGAACAATTTCAGGGATCGATAGGTTGTCCCTTTTGGAAGGTTATAGCGGATACAATAAAATTCTAGTGCATGAATAAGACGTATACAAAACAACCTTTACCAAAAATGGGGTACTTATACTTACACAAGAAGGCCTTTTGGACTATGTAATGTTGGTGCAACATTTCAACGTCAATGGATATGGATTTTTGTACCCTTCTTAATAAATGCATTTTGGTTTTCTTAGATGATGTTACTTGTATTTTCAAATAATTACGATGATCAGCTTTATGCATATAGGGAAAACTTGTCATCATTGCAGGAATTTTGTAATATCATTGAATCCCAAAAATTTTATATTTTCAGTCCATCAAGAAAAATTACATAGACATATTGTCTCTAGGAAAGGTTTAGCTTTTGATCCTTTTAGAATTGAAAAAAATTCACAGTATCCTTACCTCATCATAAGAAATCATTACAAAGTTTTCTTGGAAAATTCAACTTTGTTAGAATATTTGTTCACAATTTTAGAGCATTGGTTAAGACATTAACAACTATGTTAAAGAAAGATAAAACTTTCTCTTGGAATAACAAAGGAAGAAAATGATTTGAAGCTATCAAGACAACTATTTCACAAGCTCGTACTTTTGTGAATGAAAAATTTGATAACGATTTCATGATGTATGCACTTACAAGAGATGAAACCATTTTAGCCATATTAACTTAGGTTAATGATGAAAATATTGAGCAACCAATTGCTTTCTTTGGGTAGAGTTTACATGACTACGAGACAAGGTACACTTTTCTTGAAAAATAAGTACTTGCTATAGTTAGAGGACTAAAGAATTTCAAGTACATGCTTTCCAATAATAAGATACATGTTTTAGTCTCTCATCCATGTGTTAAAGTGTTCTTGTTGAACAAATAACTGAATGAGAAGAGATCAAGTCGGGATTATGAAGGTTATGGAGTATGATGTGGACATGTGTATTGTAAAAACAATCTGAGGTAAAGGATTATGTGAACATATGATTGGTGATATGGAAAAATAATAGGCTACGAGAATCAGAAAATTCATTATAGCATTCTAAAATCACGTATAAAAGTGAAAATTGTTATTACAACTTGAAAACCAGAACCGTAACTCAATCCAGTTTTCAAGGATCAAAGCTAGATGACTGATTTGATTAATTACTTGCAACATAATATTTACCTCAAGGTATGGGCAAGAATAAACCCATATATTTAGGATTAAAAGTTATTCCTTATGTTTTCATTGATGTTGTGCCATTCAAAAGGGATATAAATGGAATTTTACTACGATGTATTGATTATGATAGAGTGCAATAATTATTATTTGAGTTTAATGAAGACCTCGTAGGAGGCCAATTCTCAAAGACGTACTACAACCTTAAAAATTATGAACGTTGGTTATTGTTGTCCCAACATATTCAAGGAGTGATTTGAATGGATTAAAACATTTAAGAAATGCACATTCTTTGTTGGAAAATAATGTTTACATATTTTTCCCTTGCAACCTATTTCAATGGATCAACCCTTCATGTAGTGGGGTCTTGACTTCATTGGCATGATTAATCCACCTTCATCACAAGGACACAAGTGGATATTAATAGCCGAGAGATTATTTCACATGTTTGATTAAAACAAGGCCTTGAAAGAAACTATTAGGACTTCAATATTATCAATTTATGAAAGTATAGTTTTCGGATTTGGTGTTCTAGTAACCATCATTTCGAGATAATGCATTAGAATTTCTTGATGAAAAGGTAATGTTGTCGAAAATTCACCCCCGAGGTAATTTTGATAACCTACATCAAATTCTTTAGTCTCAAGGAGGTAGAATTGATTCAAGGCACAAAATCATGTTTTGGGGTCCGTTTGGCTTCTCTCTAACTCCCCATCCAAGGGAAAATCCAAAAATTGAATTCGTGGCTTGTTTTAATGCATTGCGGGCTTTGCAGTCATGGATCGTACTCAAGGTTTGTTGTACTAGGTTCGAGTTGAAATACAAAAGAATTGGCTAAATCAACTTTCTGTGTCCCCACCACACAAGTTCAATAGGGTCAAAAGTATGCACGGATGCACAAAGCTAAAATTGCCGCAGCGGAAAATCGAAAAAGTGGAACTTTTTGTCCCAGTGCGGTCCATAGGATAGTTGGGATGCAGTGCACGCATGGGATGCGAAAATTTGATTTTTCTACAAGTCAAGGTGCATTGCAAGGTGGCACAGAGAAATGTTTCTAGGCCGCTTAGGACATTAGGATGCGTGGGACACGAAAATGTGAAATCGCTGCACAAGGAGCCAAACCATACGTTGTGGCGAATACAAAGGTCAACGGTCCTCATGGCCCTTGGTCAATAGCGGATGGGCAGAGACAAGGAAGCTTGAATCAGATGATGTAGATTAAAATCTATGGGACAGCTAGGACACGTGGACCTAATTTTTCCGAAATAGCCACAATGAAGAGAAAATTCAATGTTTGACCTCCCGAACTTCAAACGGCCATAACTTGTGAATCCAAGCTCCGATTTTCATAAAATTGGTCTTTCTGGAACGAGCATGAAATCCTCTCGCATCAAAAAATCTAGATTTATTAATTTTTATGGGGTATATATATTAAAATAAAATAAACATGTTCATCTCCAGTCAATTAATGCTCATTCCCGTCAAATGACAAAAATGCCCGTGCAAAATCAAAATAGCTGCTCGCACTTAGATGGCCATAACTTTTGTATTTCTCAATGAAATTGCAAATAATTAGTAATGCTGTTGGAATCTTGTTTCTAAGACCAACACACAAAAATCATGAAATTTAGAATTTGATAAAAAATAGATGGATATTTTTCATAAAACGTGGCTGGGTTTATGACAGCTTTTATTTGGTAGTTGGAAGTGCAATTAAGAGCCATGGTGATCATTCTTTCTCTACTTGCAGCACCTAGGATAGTATGGGTACTAAATATAGTGTATTTTTAGGAGGGGTCAAAGTGAAGCATATCTCTAATATATTATGTGTACTAGAAATCCAAAAATAGGGACTCTTTTTTGGACACATCAGTGTTAAATCATTTTTTTCCCCAGTTTTACCTTGAATGAGAACCATTTATTGATTTTCCTATTATTTTCAGTGGTGTGTATCTTTACATTAGTTATTGTGAATGTCAATTCCCGATTAATAATCTTACCTTTCGCAAATTTTTCTACTTTCTATTCAATCTTAGTACGCATGATGGTTTGTCTTTTTTTGACTCATCCCTCAACACACAAGTGTATTTCCTTATGTGATCAAATTGAAACCCATTTTTTCGTGCATTTGCAATTTGTTTCTCAATTTTATTGTGCATATATACTCAATCAAATTCCTCAATGAATTTGGTGTATCAACCCATTTAAATTTAGTTATAACAATCTTTTAGACCCTCAAAACCCCAAAAAAATGGTTTAGAATACATCAATAAGGAACCGTCCTTAATACCAGAGACTCACCTTGACAATAGGTATACCCACTGCACTGATGTGTTTCCATTGTATATATAAAAGTGAGAGATAAGGCAGCTTAGAACCCTTGTTGTTATCTCTCAAAAAGGGTTCACTTCGAGAGATAACAACAGGGGTTCTTTTGATTATTTGATTCATTATGGCTATTTATTAAGTTAAAGTAATTTTACATTCATGTTGGCTCATTGAGACAATATTATAAGAGAACTATACACCGGGGTTTATCTAGACACTTTGATATAATTAAGAAAACTATTATTCGGTGGATAAATCTTATTGAATTTAGGTAAAGAGATCATGCATAGAATATTGGGCTATCTATTCCATTTCATTTCCCAATAGATCCATGTATTTATTTTATCATAAATTTCATGCTAGGAATCCTTAACACACAAAGAAGGAAATGAATTTATCTTTTTTGTCATAGATAGATTCACTAAAATAGAACTTCATTTCTTTTAGGACATTTAATGATGCTTCTATAGTTGCATATTTTTTAGAAGTATTTATGTTGAAATTAGTTTGATGAAAAATCAATTTTTATTGGGAAGAAATATTATTGACTTACTTTTGGAAGAATATGTGGAGGAAAATCGTTACAAAATACAAATCACTAGTTCATATCACTTCCATAACGATGTACATACATATATACTATACATGAGATTGGGAAATATTTTTGATTGATCGTTGGTGAAAATATGAAACATTGGGATTTGAATTTACCGCATGACTAGTTTTATTGTAATACCTTGGTACACAAATGAACGAGAAGGTATAGTTTCCATATTTTCTATGGTAGGAACCTTAAGGGAGTTCTAGATGTGATTGTGTTTCATGGTGATCAAACCAATGATGATGATGAATAATTTACAAAACACATTCTATAATTGTATGAAGAAGTGAGGAAGAAGTTGAAATATAGTAATGAAAAATATAAAGAATCATCGAGAAGAAATTAAGAGAGTAAATGCATTTGAAGAAGGAGATATGATGATGGTTCATCTCAGAAAAGGAGATTTTTCCAAAGGGGACATATATTTAACTAAATTATAAGAATATTGGACATGTAATATTTTTTAGAAAATGAGTTATAAGGCCTATAAGATGAAGCTACCTAATAACATTACTATTTGACAAGTTTTTTATGTTTCTAAATTATATAGATTTCTAAGTTATGACCAACATCTTGAGGAGAAGGAATAATTAAAATGAGATAATAATGTGCCAAAAATAAAAAGGAGAGGGTAATGTGTGTGTTAAATAAAAATACAATCACTACAAGGCACGAAAGTGCTACAATAGATCTTTGTTATAGTAAGAAGGATCAGTAAAGCAAGAATAAATACTAATATTATTGAGTGGGAGTTGAAGAATATTTAAAATGCAAAATTAGATGGCTACCATCAAATTAATTCATAGGAGAAAAATTATTTTCAACAAAGGGAGAACTATACATGAGCATAATTTCTAGAGACCATAACTTTTGATCCGACCGTTAGATCATCATCAAAATTTCTAACTAGTTATATTAATATGTCATGAAAACCTTTTCATAAAGTTTGGTTTAATTTTGGAATATTTTATGGGTTAAATTCATTCAAGAAACTTCTTTTTTAAGACTCAAACTATGGTTTGTTTTTTTAGGAGGGTTATGAACCCATATTTATATGAAACCTCCCTCATGGAATGATTGAATAACCTTTATTGTTTCATTTATGTGACTCAGTAACTAGTATTTTTTAACTTCTCAATTTTTCCTTTTGAGATGGATGGATTGAGTATTAGATTTCAATCATGTAATCTATAGGATTACATGATTGAAATCCCAATACTCTTGACCTTTTGTTTCTAACCTATAAGGTCTTTCCTTGATTAGTTGAGATATTGTTCTTACTAGAATATTTGGCTTCCTCCTTGTTGGTTGGAGTAAATATTTTATCTCGTGTGAAGAAATTGGACTAGTTGTTTGTTATTTGATACATTTCTTGAATTATAAGGTTCCTTTCACAATATTGTTATATGTTAGCACACTATTTCAATGTGTAGCCTTATCATGCTGGCCTCTGTGAATCGACTCAAGTTAATATTTGTGCGAGATGAATTTTCATGAGTAGATAAAAGAAATATTTTTAAAGGTTTTATCTATTTTTTTATGAAGTTCCTTGTACGAATGTCTAATGTGTTGTAAATCTTAGAATGGTGCTTGTAAAGGAGTTTCGAAGGCCTCTTGCCTTGGATTTTTGGTATTTGTGAAATAAGGTTGTCTTATCCTTTTGTAGCAAAACTTGTAATTATTATTGTGAGGAATAAAACTCAATCATCACCTTGTTATGTGTATTTTTTTATGATATTATAACAATCATGAAAATGTTGTAGCGTGGCTTAACCAATTTTGTTACCTTCTTGTTCTCATCCAAAGTTCAATCGAATCTTTTGACACCTTTGGTTCGTGTGCCATGTTGAATAGAAATGTTATAACCGTGTTTAGTTTTCTTGATAAGTAATGGTAATTTCTTCTTTCGAGTCATAAAAATTTCTGGTATAATAACCCCTCCATGGTCTTGGCATCAGTGCAATTCTAGGTATATTTTAGTGGGTTGGAAATTTTTTTTGAAGTTAATCAAAAATAAAATAAAATGAATACATAGATGAATAAATGAATAAGATAATAATGAAGTTGTGTTTTTGTAGATAAAATTAAGAGTCTTTAATTGGAAAGAAAGGAGTTATCTACTCGGTGTAAAAGAATCTACCCTCACTAACCTTAAGCTATGAATTAAAATTTATCCTCATTGTTGTGAAACGTTAAGTAATTTTTAAAAAGTAAGATCATTGTTGGCTTTTGGGGATATAGTTAGATCTTAGTTAGTAGGGATTTGGAATAAGAACACATTAAGTCTAATGCTTCCATTTTGGGAACCCCATGTGTATCCTTTGATTTAAATTAATCAAGAGAATGCTAAATGAAGCTTTTACCCAATCCAGTTGAACTCTTAAGTCTCATTAAAAGACTGGTTAATAACTAAAGAGATCATGATGATGAAATAAATTTGACTTTCTCACTCTAACCTTTGCCATAGTACATTGTAATCTTCTCTTAAGTGTGGTTAATTGTTGATCCTTGCACAAGGAGGTTGTAGTTCTAAACCTTAATGGAACTCCACTTCAGTTGGAGCTTATGCTCGTTGCCTTGTGCAATGGAGGTCTGAATCAAGATTCAGTAGCTTGGGTATGATTAAGCAACCTTGTGAGAGATGGAAGGTGTCCCTTTTGAGCAAACGAATTTAGCTAGTTTTTTCAGGTCTTTAGATGAACCTCATTCTAAAAACTTGTTCTCAAGATAATTAGTCAATAGTATAAAAGAAATAAGTTCACCTTTGTAAGAAGAATTTCTCAAATCAAACATGAATCTTTTAGATCGTAAAGTCAGGTCTTGAAAGACATTTTTAGTAAATACATAACCTTAAAGGATTTTACACCGTGGGTGTACTCAACTGTGACTATGTATTGTGGTTGGGTTGTTTCGTGGTGCCTTGTCAAAGAGAAAAGTGAATTGTCCTTGATGGGTGTTGGATGTTTCTGTGTTGCCTTTGTGGTCATCGTTGTGTCAAGTTGTTCAAAGAGTTAGTTGTAACCTTTGTGACCACCTATAATGTTGTTCTATACTTCAAACAAGTAAAAAAATTATCTTGTATTTTTCTATGTTGTCTTGTGTGTCTGAAATAGTGGGCATTACAATATCACACTCATACATATCATCCAACAACATCGTACACGAAGACATATCATCCTCATTATAATGAGGGAATTATATAGATTAATTGAAACCTTTGAACATGTTAGTTTTTACTAATTCATCAATAAGATCATGAGCTTAGTCCAACATAAAAAACATCAAAATCAAAATCTATAGCGTCAATATATAAGGAAACAATATTAGATCACCATCTATCAATGTATGCTAATCGAAATAGGATAATAATGCTCATCTACTAATGTTTGCTAATCAAAATATAACAATAATGTTTGTCTACCAATGTATACTAATCAAAATGTAACAATAGTGTCCATATCTCTAGTCCACAATAAAAGAAAATAATGGCAAATGATGTCAAAGAGGAGTGGATGTATAGTGTGGCACACACACCATTGAGATACTAATCCATAATGACATATCAACCTATATTTTTGAAAATATATACTCTAATGACACCTCAACTTTTCTTACTGTTTTATAATATTATATATAGCACTGAATAATTACAAAATATAAATTAATTTGACATATCAACCTATATTTTATTTAAAAAACAGACAACAAATTTGCACCTCAACATACATTAATAGTTATGGTATAGCCTACATCACTTTCTAAATTAATAAACTTGTTTTTATAAAATTTGCACTCTCTCTCTCTCTCCATAAAAAAATATAGTGTAACATCCCATCTATGATATAAATATTAATTGTTCTATAATAGAAAATTTTAAATTGCATTATCAAATTATTTACATTCATCCCTACTCAAATATATGTAATTCAATAATTCAATAAATTTGTTTTCAAATTAAATTACACTTTAATCATGTTACAACTCTTTAGTTATAATTGTGTCTTTAACTTCTAAATATACTAACAAAATTTCACATATAGCTAGCATATCTATCTTAGGAAATCTATGTAAAAGACGCTCAGAAGTTTCATTCTCGAGATGCCTATTCCACTTATTTGTAAAATCAAATATAGGCATCTCGAGAATGATACCTCTGGCATCTTTTACATAAAACTTGTAAAGACAGGTATGCTAGTATTTAAACATGAGCATAACAAAAATGCTAATTATCATGTTTGAAACAATAGTTTGTGTCCATTCCACTAGAATTTCATGAAAGAATGAAAATGCAAATAAAAAAGCTACAACAATAAAACATCGCTTACCATTGTTCAACCACATAAATAATTGTGAAGTCTCGCATCATTCGATGATCTATTCATGTTCACGATCATTAAAACTCGGTTATTAATGCACCACTTGAGATGATGACTAATGATTTTTCAACAAGATAGCGAATATGGATAATTGTGGCCTATTCCTTACTATAACCTTGTGGATATTATGACAATTTAATGTAGTGAAATTATTAATTAATTTGATATTTTAAAAAATCTATGAACACCAATATATTAATAACCAAATAGTTAGGCCGATAGGCGGATATAATTTCACTCAATCATTTTTGACACTGTCCCCGTAGCTCTTTTCCATAGGTTAGATGACAAATGGCAACATAATATAAAATCTTAAAATAATAAGATATTGCATATTAAAATCATAAAACATATTAAATAAAAACTTGTAAATAACATAAACATAATAAAAAACGGTTCAACGGTTTTACAACCAAAGAAATTAAGTATTGTAGGGTTTGCGAGATATCTCATAGCGGAGGGGCAAAATCCTATTCAAGTTTTGTATTTTTTTCTATTATATCATCTGCACCTTGACTGGAAGCAAGAAGATCACGGAGAAGCAAGACAGCGATAGTGACGGGTCTCTCTTTATCATTTCCATGTCTGTATTACTAATTTTTGTATTCGTTGGATAACTGATTTAAATATTTTATTAAATTTTAAATTTTTATTTTTTTGGGTGAATTTTTTAATTTTAATATTTTATTAATTTTTAATTTCTATTTATTTTATATTTAGTTTTTGATAATTTTTTATTCTTGTGAATTTTTTAATTTTTTAATTTTTAAAAACAGGCCTATCGGCCTGTTCATATCACCAAAGGTGATATTGCTAGTTATTAGAAAACCAAACTTGCTATTTATTCCCAAAATAACCGTGAAATTGATTGTTATTTAAAATGTCTTGAATATTAGTCAATAATAAGAGGTATACCCCTAAAAGTACGACTCATCCTGCGTTCTTTCAGGCCGTATGGTCCCTAAAATAGAACAAAACACCAGTTATTCTTTGAAACATAATATTAAAAAAACCCAACATGGGAGCCTGGGAGTATTACTTACGATTATTGATGCTTGTTAACCTGGTTCATAACATCCACAGAATCAGTGCACAACATTCTGAGATCTAAGGAATACAACTCAGCAGATGGAGCCAACTTTGGATCTCCCGATCTCCTCAACGCAGTCACACATTTGTCGGGATTATTCGCTACAACACCGACCCATGTCTGAGCATCCGATAAAAATTGCTTGAAAATGGGACTCGGCCATTTCTGTAATTGTGAGATTGAATATAATCAGAATCCCGGTTGGATTCACTGATACTCAAATCAACTGCAATAACAGCCAGCTGTGGTAAGACTGTGTGAAGAGCCCCCGGAGCTCTAGACAATGATGAAATGCAATGGCTTTTATATTTATCTATACTCCAGGTGATACAGATTGTCTCAGAATCAACATCGGTTGCTGTATTAGCAACCAACATGATCGCCACTACAAACAAAAAGCAATTGTAAGATGAAGTCATGCTTCGATGTGAAAAGATTAATTTGCAGTTGGGTATTATCTGACTGTATTTGTAGTCGAGAGTTAATGAAATTTTGTTATTTATAGATTTTCCAAACATTTTAAACATTGTGTTGGTTCATAATTTTTTATATTTTTTAAACATTGTGTTGGTTCATAATTTTTAATTTTTTTAATGTCAGCTCAAAAAACGAACCACCAATGCCATAAAAACCCTGGCTGCTGCTACAGTAGAAATGTCTCTCGACATAAAAACAAATTTTATATATATATATATATATATAAACCACTATACTCACAATTTTATTAAATTATTAAATATTAAATAATTTAAAACATACAATAATAAATAAAACAAAGAAAGGAATAAAATTTATTAAAAGTAATGTAATCACAGAGTGCCTCATACTAACTTTTAAAACTAGCAATCATACGTGAAATGTATGATGGGAACGTCAAAGGGGATAGAGCGAAGAATTAAAAATAAAGGAAGCAAATAAGATGGAGAGGATGGGGGAAAAGAAGATGGGGTATGAGGAAGGAGCAGTCCATTGTGTTCCACTACATTTTCTCTATCTTGGTAGCATAATTTATTTGAGTGCAATATATGTTCGAAGGGGACGAACTGAAAAATTGAGGAAAATCGTAAATGTTTAACAAATGTATTAAATTAGGATCGTTTATCTGCATTCGCCCAAAATTTATGCCTTTTATTTCCAAGGGATGAAGGATATTATCTTTGGCTGGAACAACAAATCGCCTTGGAGCTACATGACATCCATCGTGATGAAAACTCTAAAGACTGACAATAAATCTTTGATGCACCATCATTGATCCAGCTGACCTTCGCAGTGCTTGCATTTTGGCAAGGAAAATGTACAAAGAAACAACATGTAGATTATATTCAAATTGTAACCATCGATGGCTCCTCTTACAATATATTTCAATAAAACCTTCTAATAAAGTCACAAATGTCCATACATGGTTTCCAAATGTATTGGTGGTATGGTGTGTAAGAAGCATGGAGACAACGTGTTCACGTGGAACACTTTACCGTGTCGAATAAAAGATAACACAAACATTAGATCTCAATGCATCCCCTCACACCGCAATCTTTGTCATCCACATTTTGAGTGGTATCGAATCAACCATCCCAATTCTATTAAGGAATGCTTTTGGCGTAGTGACATTCAAAAATTTCGAGTATAAAATTACCAACATCTCCAAAATAAACAATTTCTTAAAGCATTGAACCTCTTCTTATCTAAATATAAATTTAATCCACACAGAGATCAAAAGTCTATGATAGTGTGCGAATCAAGTGGAATTTATTGAGGATTTACAATTTTAAGAAGGAATGCTTCATAGAGAGATAATGTTTCAACAATGAATAAGGAGTCAAAGCATACGATGTCATTGCCATTAAGAACAATGAACAATTTTTTTGATTTGAACCAATGAGTCCATCATCAAAGTTTCGCACAAGCGGCTCAACCATCATAATACAAATACAATCTCGTGGGTTTAAGCAACATATGATTGAATAATGAACTGCCTATTTTAGAGGGCCAATGCATGGAATTTGAAGAACATTCCATCAATGCTTTTAGATGAGGGAACTATGTGAACCTTTTCACAAAAAAATGACATCTTTGAGTTCCAAACTCCCAATATAGAACTTGGAAGCTACAAGAAAGGCCCGTAAACAAAGGGAACAATGATTTCTATGCATGGTAGCTTGTGGAATAAGTAACACAAACTTGAGGATAAAATGACAAAAAAACCATTAGGAAAATAATCACTTTGCAGATTTTAATTTGAGGTAGGTTTATTATCCTAGGTATTGTCTTTGCCATGTTTCTAATCTTATATTCCACATTCCCACATTATCTAAGCTTACAAGAATGAATGTCCATGACTTGGGATACACGAACAAACAACAAAACCCTATTAATTCTTAGTTTATGGGACCGTGTGATGTGGACTCGAAAGGGATCGAGGGGAACAAATGCGTGGAGAATGGAAGAGGGGGAGTATGGACAATTGAAAATGGAGAACACGATCTATGGAGAATTTAAATTGGAGTGCAATGAGAATAGAGTATGAGTAAAATAAATTGAAATAATTTTTTTATGCAAGTAATCACATATAGATAGTATTTAAAGCACGAGATCACCTAAAGAAGGGAGCATGTAATTACATCATCAAAATATATGTTGAAGGGATAAGCGGATAGATGGAGTGGAACACCTTATATTAGAGAGGGAAGATATGCAGATCAATTTAGTGGGATTCCTCTTCTTTTCTTTTGAAGAGATGATGGGAGAGACACATTTTGGTATGACGTTAGAAAGTAACATTATGAAGAGATGGTGGGAGAGGGATATTTTTCCAAAAAAATTTGAAGATGTAAGGAAAGGAGAAATGTCACTATCTACCATTTGGGAGTCCCCGAGTTGGAGAATTGTTGTCCACTTTTCAAGCCGGGGATTCCATCCTGATTTTAAGGATAACCTAGGGAAAGAAATTTTTCCCTGGTATAAGCCTTACTTACCAAGATTGTTTTGAGCGTGACACATGTAGTGAAGCTAAACCAAATGATTTTTCCATATGAGTGGCCAACATAGGGCGGAACATCCTTGATAGGTGGCATTGGCCAAGGTCGCCAACGATAATTATAGCTCTATTACCAAATACATAAGACTTGAAGAAAATGCTTACAAATGAGTTTAAAATGTTAAGTTTACAAAAATAAATTATATTCAATAATTTTCAAAATGACAAATCAAGAATTCAATGCTCTCATTGTTTCCTTAAATATTTAAAAATTGATGTGCTAAAATCAAGCAAATAACATAGTCCGATTGATTTTATGTATCCTTATATCATCATTGTAATTTATTTAGATAGAAAGTAGTAATATCTATAAATTAAATTTCTTTATTAAAAAATGAAAATAGTTTTATATATAATAATATTGTCTATTTCATAGGATTGTGAACATTCTAAACACACAATAAAACCCGCATGGTGGAAGGATTCTCTTCTTGAACATCTAAAAATCAATCCCCACATAGACCCAGTTGTGGAACCCCACAAGATGACATACTGTCATGGAAGAGATTACAGACACTCAATGAAGAAACCTCAATATTCATCTCCTCGGGTGTTGATTCAAGTGATCGTGTGTGATTCGACGCCCTTTTGAGGGCCACATCCCTATCAAGTCACTTGAAGTTCTTCCAATCTCAATGGAAGAAGGAAATAAGGAATGAAAGGTGGTGGATAGAAAAAGAAGGGATACACCAAATCTAATCCCTCTATTATCTCGGAAAATGCCCGATTTTTTCTGTTGCGTGTTATCATCACTATATCTGGGTTGTTGTCCTACTCTACCGCTATTGGGCAGCTTGTTGTTTTTGTTGTGAAGTTGTTGTCCATTCACCGTTTTTTTAGTTGTACGGTTGTTGGATTTAGGTGGTGATCTTGGCAAGTATGCTTTCTGTTGTTGAGCTTATTTGTTTAATCTTAATTTGCATCTCTTTTTGATATGTTGAAGCTATTAAATATGGATTTTGAGCCTTGTTGTACAAGGGTATAGTCCCTTTCACAAACATATTTGTCAATAATAAAAAAATTGTCTAATTTTACTATGCTTATGTGTGTTAAAGGATAACATATACAAATCATAAATGATTACATACTTAACATTTATCTAAAAGTAAAACAAATTAACATAGATTGTGTTCACATTTGGATTTGGGTCGATTAGCGTTAATATCGGTGTAGACAAATGAATTTAATTTGTGATACAATTTGTTTGAGTTAGCATTACCAATTTAAATTGAAATCACACAACTCAATTCAACTTTGTATATAAAATATCATAGTATGTCAGTTTACACTTTTTACATTTAGGATTTATTGAAATCAATCTATTGATAATTTGTAGTTTGAAAGTTAAGTTTGATTGAGTATGTTGAGTAATATTATTGTTGCTTAATTTTATTCAATTTTTCGAATATGTTACTTTAGTAATGCAAGAAAACTCGAGGATTGTTTAAATAAAAATTTTCTGTCATAAAGAATATGTCATCTTCAAATATATAGAATACACCTCATGTATAAATCAATTCTTCACATTTACAAAACTCTTGTTGTAGTTTGTATTCATGTCTTACACACTCTATAAACATAGAAAGGAGTGTACCTATATTACACGAGTTTTTATATAATAATAATATTGTTATTATAAAAATTTAAAATTGTTTAATCTACATTTAATTTTTATTGTAAATATTTTAAATTGATGAGCCCATCTCGCATTTTATCGTGATGATTGTTCCAAACCATAATTTTATCAAAGTCCTGAAAAATTCAAATTCTTTAATAAAAACATGACTGTCAAAAAGAATCTGCATTATAGGCCACGTATGAAGAATTGCATTAAAACAAAAACATTAATCAGGAATTAATCGCATGATACGAAACCCTCATCTCCAATAATATAACATGTGTTTTGAAACAAAGATCACGCACTAGACACCATAGAAGCAAAATTGCATTGGAACATAAATAATTAGCAGGAAACATAAAAACAGAGTGAATATAAAATGCATTAGACCTTTTCTTTTTTTCCTTTTTTTTTTTTGGCAGAAACGCTAATTTTAACAAAAACTTAGAAAAAAACCAAATTCACTTAAATGTAACACATGCATTTTGAAACATTAAAAACCACCAAAAATGTGTAGATGCATTACAAAAAAAATATTAAGTTGTAAACCTTAAAAAAGAGTAAAAAAAAATAACACAAAATCCTTATTTGGCAGAAGCCGTAATTGTATCAAACCACCAAGTAAAATTCAACAACACAGTCACGGAAATTGTTAATACATAATTTGCAGCAACCTCGAGTGATCTTTGGATTATAAGAAAAATCTTCTAGTTGGCATTGCTTTGGAGCAAGAAACATCACTTTGACCAACCCACCATGCATAAAATTGCCCGAGTAAACAAATAGCTCAGATCATGCGAAGTAAAAAAGCAGAAACTATGAGATCTAAGCTACCAAATATAAAATCACCTCCAGTGTTGCCCACAACATCCGTGCAGGTGAGCCACTCAATGAAGCGTACTTTGCCCCGGCAAGCCCGACATTCTAGGGCCTCACTCCTCCAAGATCTTCATCCATCCATAGTGGATTGCCATGCTTACCAGCACTGCCTTGTTCTAGATCTGAGCCAACAACATCCTGTTTTTGGGCTACCTGCACTTCCTTTCGTTGGAGGATTTTAACGCTGAAAACCCTAGCCAACGCGTGAACCAGTGCAACAACGACAAAACCAGCTGGGTTCAGAGGTATTTTCAGAGGAGAGCAGAGAAGATAAACAATTTTATTAACTTTGCGAGGTATTTGCGAAATGTCAGCGATCACACAACGAAATTATTTTATTGACTTTGTGAGGTAAGCAATAACAAAACCTTTGCATTGAATAAAATTCGTATGAAAAGGAAAAGCCCGTAAGTTTGAATAAGAATGCCAACGACAACGTCCACTTCGCTCAAAATCCTGATATAAATGGCAAAAGCGATACGATTAATTCAATGAAACAGTTGTGAAAAAACATTCGTACAGGGAAAACATAGAGATTTGAAGAAAAATTATTACTTTATGCAGCAAGTTGTGATCAGATCCCCGATCTTATCGATTACGGGTTCATCCATGAGATTTCTCGGCAGGCAAGCTGGCCTTTCTCGATTCTCTCCGCGAAAAAATGTCGACCGGAATTTCAATATTGATCCTCATTACAGCCTCAAGGTTTGCGAAGTTGTGTGCCAATTCCAATTCCAATTCCAAGCCGGTGGTGAAGCTCATACGACAGAAAATATTATATCGCGGGGTGGGTTTGCCCAAACAAAACCTGCGGCAGGAATGGAGGAATATCAGGGGCTTCGGATTGAAAGGAATGCTGTATCCCCTCCATAAAAATGACAGGCGAGAAATTGCTAAATACAGGGAGTTTGTGTAGGCAGCGTACAACCCTTTCGAAATCGACTCGGAGTCGGAAAACTACGGCGGCTGCAAATTCCTGGAAGAATCCCTCCTCGAAAAGCTTGGGATAGGAGCGCTAGGATACTATGTGACTGAATGCATACACACCACCTCTTCCGTCCGGATCCCTAAATGGCTCACGGACAAATTAAACGTCGACTGGGTGGCTAAACAAACGAGCTTCATTGGCTTTGTGGCGTTCTGCAATGCCGTAAAGAGGTTTCCAAAATCGGAAGGACGGACATTAAAAAATGATAATCCCATTCATTAAATGTAAATTACACACATCTGTCGATTTTTCTGGACGGAGTTAAACTATTCAATTATCTTTGTTCACCTTTTATTAATGTCATAATTTGTAAGCCATCAAATGCTTTGCGACCTCCTTAACCAGGCCTAGAACATGTGCATAAACCAAAATCTTAAAAATGAACAAAACCCGTATGTTTGAACGACTTATTAGTAAAGGCCACGATTTCAACAACACACTTACACTTAAGCCAAGATACGCAAAAAAAAAAACACCAATGATTATTTCCATTGCAAATATCTTCTTTAGAGTTTATAATGAGTCATTGTACATGAATTTTGGTTACATCTTCTTCAAGAAAATTTAAACTCCAATTGAGCCAGTTAAAATACACAGGTAGTTACTCTTACATTCTTTCTCAGGTTTATATTGATTCAAACCTCAAAAACACAAACAAAAATACCTAGGAAGACCAAGCCATTTTTCTTGATGGAGTCTTCCTCTTGGCTATAATCCTTGCCATCCTCCTTGTAATCGTCCTCTTGGCTAGGGTTCTTTCTCTGCTTACTTGATTGCAAGCCCTTACGCTTTGCATTCCCCTTTGTCCTATAATGTGGCCTCTTGTTGCCTTGCTTGACTCGAGCCCCTTTGGACAGATCCTTCATGTGGGACTTCTTCGAGTAGTCGAAGTGACCCTTGGTAGGGGTTGTTGGGCTGACCTTTCCGATCTGCTCGAGCTTTCTTGGCCGCTTTTCTTCTCCCCTGCTTTCGGGCCCGAGCCCTTCTACCCATTGGTGTCTTTGGGTACTTTTCATCTTGTTTGGTGCCTTTCACTCCATCCTCGGGCGCTTCGCTCATCGACGCCTTCGGTTTTTTTCTCACTGCACTGCATGAGCTTGCTTGCCACCTTTCTCACCTCCTCGGAGC
This sequence comes from Taxus wallichiana var. yunnanensis, assembly GCA_018340775.1. Classification (NCBI taxonomy): domain Eukaryota; kingdom Viridiplantae; phylum Streptophyta; class Pinopsida; order Cupressales; family Taxaceae; genus Taxus; species Taxus wallichiana. The sequence continues at coordinate 190,802,984 of CM031241.1, read as the reverse complement.
CCTTCTACGCATCTGTCCCTTTGGGTATTTTGCCCCACGAAAAATCAAAAGATGATCGTTGGCTAGAGTGTTCGGCTGCGCGAACTTGTTGACCGCCTTTCTCGGAGCCCTTATGCCAATTTGAAATTTTTGCCCACCAAGTAATCAAGTTTCTCTTGTTACGAGACACCTCAAATCTGCCATCGATCTCGATTCCAACGACATGTCTTTTCCTGAATGCAACCACCCCACAACCGTCATTAGATTTGAACAATTCTACTTGGAGGAGGAATATCATCTTATAAAATTCAATCATTATCATTGAGTGCCCCATAACTCTCAACTATGAAAGAGTAAAATTAATTTTTTTCCAATACCACATATTCCATACTAAATGCACCATATGATTATCAATAACGTCTACCATGCTCAACTTAATTTAGTAACTATAAATGTTTGTTTCACATTTCCGCTACTTTCATGCATTCTTTAATAGGAAGAAAATAACTAGCAAATATTCATTTTGGGTGGACGTCGTCATGCACTTTTCATGTGAACATTTTGTTGAGGATGTCCATCAACTCATAACATTGGCATGTATCCATATTTTACAATGTGTCGGTCCTATTTCACCTACATCAAATACTCATATTCGGCGCCATTGATGTGATTGTTTTTGGTCCGTAAACATTTTACACAATTATAATAAAATTCTGGAAAAGGATTACGAATTGTTTTTATGAGACGGGAATTAGATTGTTAAATCTCGATGTGTGTCGCAAAGGTAATGTTGCATTTGCTTGAAGACTCCATGTTGTGGAAGGATTTTACAACAAGTTTTGCATGTACTTGTACTTGATAAAGAAGAATGAGGACAGTGGGTGCTGTTAACAATAATTACAGCACTGGCAGTAAGACTTTTGCAGTTCTATATACAATGGCATGTTCCCGATGTTAATGCAGCTATCATAGTGCAGGATAACAATGGACAGGGTTGGTTAGAAATCCCTTGAACCATGGCTCCAAAACAAAATGGTAATCTAGACTTTATGGTGCATTACAGTGGACAGTGTGCATACACAGTACCAGCAAAAAGAAAAAGGAGAACCGAAGTGAAAAACTAAAGCCTGGTGAATTCTAGAGAATTACGCAGATGGAATTCATGATCAATTCCATCAATTCCGTCCGTTTGATGTTGACGAAACTGTGGCCCGCCGCTGTGTTCTCAATTCTGGGGTTATGAACGTTTGACTTTATTGTATTTCCCGTATTTTTATTGCGGCCGTTTTAAGCGTAATTTGAATCTGGAAATGGTACGGTACATACAATTATTTAACATTTTTTTAATTTCAGAGTTTTCATTAATGCATTTGTCTTGTCTAACAAAATCAAACATTGTTTATTCGAAAACTCTACGACTAAAAAATAAATAAATTTAAATAGCAAAGTTTGATTGGAAGATATAATATTTGATAATTGTTCATGTATCACTTAATTTTTGTTAATTTCTTTTGCATTTACTCAAGCATACAACTAAAAAGGCAGGCTGCAAAATGCTACATAAAGAAAGTAATATGGTTTGGCTTTGACCCTTGGACTTATTGGATTTTTCACAAAATTTTATTTTGGTCCCTTTAAATTAAATGCACTCACTTGAGAAATGGATTCATTACGCATGTATGACCATTCATTAGACGGACTCGATTATCAATGATTATTTGCACACTGTCTATTTGCCTTTACTTATTTGTGCTTAGAATTGTAAAGGGCGAATACGGAATGCTGCAATAAGAAAACATTTCGAAAATTGGATTTTAACCATTTTGCTTTTCCCCCTTTTAAGCACAAATTACAATCACATGAATAATGTAGGCGAGCTTGAGTGAAAAAGTCCAACATAAATAGTCGATATTATTTGACAGTTAATTTGTGTTGCAGAAAAGTTACAGTATATACACACGTTTAATTTTTTGTTTTTCATTTCTAACTTTTCATTGATGTCTCCATCTTATCTAACAAATCCAATGTCATCCAATCAAAAATCTTGAATGCAGTAGGATTTAGATAAAACCTGTTGGAATTTACCAAATTTTTATTTTTACCTCTTGAAGCGTAAATTCCAGTTACGTCAAAAATGTGAATGTGATGATAAAGGGGACAAAGATAACAAATATTATTTGGGTGTTTCAATTTGAGATGTGCAAAATGCGTAAAACGTTGAGGTATAAAAGTTTCACTTTTTTAATTTCCTACGTTCCATTTATGCCTTCACGTGTTCTTTCAAATCATACACCATCATATCAAAAAACTTGACGCAGTAAAGAATTTTTTTGGGGAAGCACCTTGCGATGTCTCTGAAGTTCTTCCCTAACTCTAATAAAAGCTTTGTTATGGCAGATCGATGCGGTAATGCCTCAGATCTAAAGTTTTTGAAATCTCCTGGTGCGAAATATCTTGCTTCATCAGATGATGCGGGTTCAAGGGAGATGGTGCATGTGGGCGGAGGCTCTATCTTCCCTAGCGGCGGTTCTATCTTCCTCTACGGTGACAGGGCTTCCCCTGTGCCAGTCGGCGACTTCTCCTTGAGGGCTTCTGACCCTCCTAATCAGAACAACGACTATGGCCTCTTGTCAACCATTGTTTTGTCTAACAGCGTGTCTCTTGTGTCCTTGGCGAGAACCCAACTTCCCATGCCATTCCTGCCTAAAACCGTGCAACTCGTGGGTGGAAGAAATGGTAAATATAACACCGTATTTTCTGGGGTGCCTTTTTATTTGAACAGTGGCTTAAACCCTGATAAATTTTTGAATGATGAAAACATGATTTTTCTCCTGCCTAAACTTCCCCTGCTCGGAATGATGGCACATTTGTTCGGGAGATAGCTGGCCACACATTCAGAGACGCTTTTTGCGGAACACGGCCCCCAAGCCAATGGCCCCTTCCGTGTTTACTTCTTGCGTCATATTTGGGGATGAAGTTATCAAATTTGAACACTACTATCAGAAGCATGTATTGATCAGCAGATTCAGCGGATTATGGCCTAGCTTACTAGTCATTCATGAATGGATCTCTAAGTATTGGATTTTGCTCCTTGTTGTAAGGTTAGACCTTTACCCCCATGCGAAAGGAATTTTTATTTTGGTTTTTATTCTTTATCTAATAAAGAAACCATAGCGGGTAAAATTTAGGTTTGTCAATTACACTACCTTATTATAAAACCATTGTTCCTTTCTTTTAACCAAGTCACATAATCTTTCCCTTACAAACCTATTTAGATTAGCCTACTTCATTTACCTCTATAATTATTGGACCATGAATGTCGATCTCCATTGGTATGGTTTTACTGTACTATTCTTTATATTGACGCTTCAACCACTGATTTCACCCATACAACATATGTCATAATTTGTTTTGAGCTTGAAACCTCAAAAACATTCCTACAAACAGTGAACTCAAAGTTCAAAACCGAATATCAACTCAACTTTTTGTAGACTACGAGGGTTTACCCTTCAGATGCAAAAGGTGTTTCACCTTAGGACATAATGTTGTTGAATGTGTGATGTTAAAGCATAACAATGAGAGAAAAAATTGGTGAAAAATTCCCTCCTTGAGAATTTGGTCTTTAAAGCTAAGGATGAATTAGATTTAAATGATGATGCAAAGCGGGTGGTCGAATCGGATCCCAAAACCTCTCTTATAGAAATTCCTGGTGTAATAAACAAGAATAATGTTAAATATGTAATTCATACAAAAAAATGTTAAGGCAATAACTTGTAAAGTAGATAAGGAAAATTTCCTAAATCGCTATCATGTGGTAAAAAGATCATATCTAATGATAGAAGCTATTGAATTCTTTCTTACTATTGAGAATGTAGGAGATGGATGAAAAATAGTAAAAAAGAAAAATATTTTCTCAAGAAAATTGTTTCTCCTACCTAATTGTATATTCTTTGTTGGCCACCTGTTTCTTATTAGATCTTGCTGTGTCAATGCAAAAGCGATACGATTAATTCGATGAAACAGTTGTCACAAAACATTTGCACAGGGAAAACATAGAGATCTGAAGAAAATTTATTACTGTATGCAGCAAGTTGTGATCAGATCCCCGATCTTATCGATTACGGGTTCATCCATGAGATTTCTCGGCAGGCAACCTGGCCTTTCTCGATTCTCTCAACGTAAAAAATGTTGACAAGAATTTCAATATTGATCCTCATTAGAACCTCAAAGTTTGTTAACTTGTGTGCCAATTCCAATTCCAATTCCAAGCTGGTGGTGAAGCTCATACGATAGAACACATTATATCGCGGGGTGGGTTTGCCCAAACAAAACCTGCGGCAGGAATGGAGGGAATATCAGGGGGCTTGGGATTGGAAAGGCATGTTGTATCCCCTCCATAAAAATGACAGGTGAGAAATTGCTAAATACAGGGAATTTGTGTAGGCAGCGTACAATGCTTTCGAAATCGACTCGGAGTCGGAAAACTACTGCGACTACAAATTCCTCGAAGAATCCCTCCTTGAAAAGCTGGGGATAGGAGCGGTAGGATATTATGTGACTGAATGCATCCACACCACCTCTTCCATCCGGATCCCTAAATGGCTCACCGACAAATTAAACGTCGACTGTATGGCTAAACAAACGAGCTTCATGGGCTTTGTGGCGTTCTGCAATGCCGAAAAGAAGTTTCCAAAATCGGAAGGAGGTACATTATGAAAAATGATAATCCCATTCATTAAATATAGAATTACACACTTCTATCAATTTTTCTAGACAGATTTCAACACTTCAATTATATTTGTTCACCTTTTATTAATGTCATAATCAGTAAGCCATCAAATGCTTTGCGACCTCCTTACCTAGGCCTAGAACATGTGCATAAACCAAAATTTATAATATGAACAAAACTCGTATTTTTGCAACGACTTATTAGTAAAGGCCACGATTTCAACAACACACTTACAATTAACCGAAGATATGCAAAAAAAAAATACACCAATGATTATTTCCATTGCAAATATCTTCTTTAGAGTTTATAATGAGTCATTGTACATGGATTTTGGTTACATCTTCTTCAAGAAATTTTAAACCCCAATTGAGCCAGTGAGCCAGCGAAAATACACAGCTAGCTACTCTTACATTCTTTCTCAGATTTACATAGATTCAAACCCCGAAAACACAGACATTAAATACCTACTAGGAAGACCAGTAGCCATCGCTCTTGATGGAGTCCACCTCTTGGCTAGAATCATTGCCATCCTCCTTATAATCGTCTTCTTGACTAGGGTTCTTTCTCTACTTGCTTGATTGCAGATTCATGTGCATTGTATTCCCCTTTGTCCTAGAATGTGGCCCACTGTTGCCCTTGCTTGGCTCAGCCCCCTCTGCACAGTCCTTCGTGTGGGACTTCTTCGAGTATTCGAAGTGACCCTTGGCAGGGGTTGCTGGGTTGACCTTTTGGATCTGCTCACTTTCTTGGTCACTTTTCTTCTCCCCTCCTCGGAGCCCGAGCACTTCTACCCATTGGTGCCTTTGGGTATTTTTCATCTTGTTTGGCTGCCTTTCACTCCATCCTCGGAGTGCTTCTGCTCATTGACACTTTTGGGTTTTTCGTCTAACCTGCACCTACGCAGAGCTTGCTTGCCACCTTTCTCAGCCTCCTCGGATCTCTTCTACGCATCTATTCCTTTGGGTATTTTGCCCCACCAAAAATCAAAAGATGATCGCTGGCTAGAGTCTTCGACCTGTGCGGAACTTGCATGGCCGCCTTTCTGTCTCTCGAACCCGTATGCCAATCAGAAATTTTTGCTCACCAGTAATGCAAGTTTCTCTTGTTCTGATCGCCTCAAATGCTGTCATGCCAATGACACGTCTTTTACTGAATGCAACCACCCGACAACCGTCATTGGACTTTAACGATTGTACTCCTTATCAATGAGTGCCCCATAACTCTCACCTATCAAAGAGTGAAATTTATTTTTTTCCAATACCACATATTACATACTAACAATGCACCATATGATTATCAATAACGTCTACCATATAATTTTAGTTTGCGCTCAACTTAATTTAGTAACTATAAATGTTCGTTTCACATTTCCGCTACTTTCATGCATTCTTTAATAGGAAGAAAATAGCTAGCAAATATTCATTTTGGGTGGACGTCGTCATGCACTTCTCATGTGCTCATTTTGTTGAGGATGTCCATCAACTCATAAGATTGATATGTATCCATATTTTCCATGTGTCGGTCCTATTTCATCAAATATTCATATGCGGCGCCATTTATGTGATTTTTGTTTGGTCAGTAAACATTTTACACAATTATAATCAAATTCTGAAAAAGGATTACGAATTGTTTTTATGAGATGGGAATTCGATTGTTAAATCTCGATGCGTGTCGCAAAGATAATGTTGCATTTGCTTGAAGACTGCATGTTTTGGAAGGATTTTCCATAAAGAAGAATGAGGACAGTGGGTGCTGTTAACAATAATTACAGCACTCGCATTAAGACTTTAGCAGTTCTATATAGCATGGCATGTTCCCCATGTTAATGCAGCTATCATAGTGCAGTATAACAATGGACATGGTTAGTTAGAATTCCCTTGAAGCATGGCTCCAAAAAAAAATTGGTAATCTAGACTTTATGGTGCATTACAGTGGACAGTGTGCATATACAGTACCAGCAAAAAGAAAAAGAAAAACCGAAGTGAAAAACTAAAGCCTGGTGAATTCTAGAGAATTACGATGATAGAATTCATGACCAATTCCATAAAGTCGATATTGATACGAATTCCGTGCATTTGATGGTGACGAAACAGTGGCTTACCGCTGTGTTCTCAATTCGGGGTTATGAATGTTTGACTTTATTGTATTTCCCTATTTTTTAATTCGGCCCTTTTAAACGTAGGTACGGTACATGCAATTATTTAAGTTTTATTTTATTTTTATTCCAGAGTTTTCATTAATGCCTTTCTCTTGTCTAACAAAATCAAACACTGTTTATTCGAAAACTCGACGACTTAAAAATAAATAAATTTAAAATAGTAGAGTTTGATTAAAAGATATAATATACTATTGACTCAATTATCAATGATTGTTCATGTTTCACTTAACTTTTTGTTATTTCCTTTCCATTTACTCAAGCATACAACTACAAAGGGAGGTTCTAAAATGCTACATAAAGAAAGCAATGTGGTTCGGCTTTGACATTAGTCGTATTGGGTTTTTCACAAAAATTTATTTTGGTCAGTTTAAATTCAAAATGCACTCACGTGAGAATGGACTCTCACTCTAACACTTCCGCTCATTAGGAATGTATGACCATTCATTAAATAGACTCAATTATCGATGATTATTTGCACACTTCCTATTTTCCTTCACTTATTTGTGCTTATAATTGTAAAGGGGAATACAAAATGCTCGAATAAAAAAACAATTCGAAAATTAGATTTTAACCATTTTTATTTCACCCCATTTAAGCAAAAATTATAATCACATGAATAATGTGAGTGAGATTGAGTGGAAAAAGTCCAACATAGATAGTGGATATTATTTAGAAGTAAATTTATGTTGCATAAAAGTTGCGATATATGCACACATTTAATTTAATTTTTTTCATTTCTAGCTTTTCATTTATGTCTCCATCTTATCTAACAAATCCAATGAGATCCAATCGAAAACGTTGAAGGAATAAATTGTAGTAGGGTTTAGATACTAAAACCTATTGGAATTTCCCAAATTTTTATTTTTACCTCTTGAAGGGTAAATTTCACTTTCGTGAAAATTGTGAATAAGATAATAAAGGGGAACAAAGATAACAAAGATTATTTCAATGTTTTAACTTGAGATGTGCAAAATGTGTAAAACGTGCGGTTATAAAATTTTCAATTTTCTTATTTCCAACTTTCCATTTATGGATTCATCTTTTTCAAGCCATACACATCATATCAAAAACTAGATGAAGTAAAGATTTTTTTTTGGCAAGCTCCTTGCGATGTCTTTGAATTTCTTTGCTAACTCTAATCAAAGCTTTCCTATGGCGATTAATGCGGTAATGCCTCGGACCCAAAGTTTTCGAAATGTTCAAAGCGAAATATCCTTCTTCATCGAGACGATGCGGGTACTAGGGAGATGTTGTGTGTGAATAGAGGCTCTATCTTCCTAGCGGTGGTTCTATCTTCCTCTATGGCAACTAAGCTTCCCCTGCGTGAGTCTACGGCTCCTCCTTAAGGGCTTATGACCCTCCCAATCGGGCGATGACTATTGCCTCTCATCAATCACTATTTTGTCGACATCGTGGCTCTTGTGCCCTCACCGAGAAGCTAACTTCCTATGACATTCCTACCTAAAACTATGCATCTTGTGAGAGGAAGAAATGACAAAGATAACACCGTCCTTTATGGGGTGGCTTTTTGTTTAAGCAGTGGCTTAAACCTAATCAATTTTTGAGCGATGGAAACATAATTTTTCCCCTACTCGAGAATGATGGTACGTTTGTTCGGGTGATAGTTGGCCACACATTCGAGAGATGCTTTGTAGGGAAGACGCCCCCAAACCAATGTACCCTTCCATGATTACTTCTTGCATCATATTTGGGGATAAAGTTATCTCTAACGCCCACAATCTTCTACTCGGAAAACAATGAGAAGCTGATAAATTAATATTCATGTTTATGGTAATAATTTTTTTGTTTACAAGTGTTAGCAAGGTTAGGCATTTTCACACTTAATAAATTTCTCGGTTAGAGGCTTTCTACACAAGCTTGTGACAAAATTAAATTAATAATTAAATATTATAATTTACTTCTTAAGTTATATTTACATTTTAAAACATCTACTAAGTTCCATTAGTTAAATTAGTTATCAAGCACCTAAGATTACATTATTTTCTAACTCAAAGGTTAATTTTTTTACCTAGCCACTAAGTGGCCCCATTCACCCCATTACCCATGTTCTTTATTTTTATTTAAAGTTACATTCCCACAAAATATCTTCCCACTTAAGTGAGGTAGGGTTTAATTTGGGCCATAGGATTGAATCTATCATAGCCCTTAGATTTAGGTTGCCCTAAATTTCCTTATGGTTCTCTTTTTAATTCCTATTTTCCCTAAACAACCTCATTTTCTCTTTTCTTATTTGCAGGTTTTGGAAGAGGAGGAGGAGGAGGATCCATGAGAGCAAGGAGAGAAACCATGGAAAAAATTCTCTTGATATTAGTTGTAAATATTTTCCATTGTAATGTTGCCCATTTTCTAAATGTAGAGATCCTACCATTTGTCTATTTTGTTATTTAATAAAATCATTTTCTTGTTTTGAGTTCAACTATTGGGGAAACCCCATTTCTTTTAAATCCATGAGTTTTACACATTTGGGTGTCATAAAAGAGATTGGAAGGCTTGAACTTTTAAATTTAGTTGATTCCTAGTTCTTTGGAAGGTTCCTTGTTGTAGTTTTAAGCTTAAATTTTACTAAATTTTAAAACTAGGCCTTTCATGGATGAAATTTTATTTTTCTATCAAAAGTGATGAAATCACCACCCTACGAAGGTGGACATAGTGTGACCAGACACTAATTCTATTCTAGGCAACGGTTCTAAAATCACCCCTTTGCACATGGCGATGGTTCCTATAGTGCCCACTTCCCTTTGACACCTTTTACTTTTGATTTTAATCTGTTGGCTATATGTATGGACATTATAGTATCATTTTGACTTAGCTTGATGTTAGATGATTGAGATACTTGGATTATGGTTAGATTTTGATTTATAGTATTATGTGTGTGGATTATTAGAGGTATGTTATATTGATGATGATGGATTATCAACATGGTTATATATTCTGACATTCATGTTTTCATTATATTGAGTAGACCTTAGCAGTTGAACTAATCTTGTAATCCATTAATATTGATGAAATGTAGAATTGAGATGTGTTGAAAATTGAAATCGGTAACATTACTTATCTGGATGATGATTTAATTTGATTTATATGTGGATGATTATTGATTTATATTGCATATCCTATATTAGATGTTTTGATGTGGCCACTAGGTCGAAGGAGGTATTGTATGTTTTCCGGTAAAATATAACACAACCAACCAACGGATTGGAGACTAGCCCCATTGGAATGCTAAATGAATTCAACAAGGGTCACCATGGCAACATGTATTTTGTTATGTGTGTGTGTTTGAATTGTTGTTAGGGGGTTCCCATGGGGGGAAATCACCTCCAATTGTGACCAAGGGTTATGTGTTTTCTTTCATTTTGGCCTCCTTTATTTAATTTTAGTATGTGATTATTTAGTGATGCATTTTCACCCTTTATTAATTAATTAATTTGTGTCTAGATTAGTAAATTAATCATGGATGGGAAAAAAATTCATTTATTGGATTTGATAGCTCTTTGGTTTATGTGTTCAAGTTGAGTGCTTGAGATTTTAAGTTTTGTACAATCCAAATCTCCTTGGAAATTCAGATTTGGCCTTAAGGGTCAATTTTGGAGGCTTGTGGGACAAGTTAAACTTGTGCCACACCTATAAATTTATTGTACCAACCCTACCAATGGGTTGGGGGTCAAATTTAGACACCATTATGTGTTTTGGAAAACAAAAAAATTAAATTTTATTGCTCTTTCTTACCTTTATTTATTTTTAGTCCTTAAGGGATGTGGGCTTAGATTGTGTAAGTAAATTGTCATTCCTCTCACCCACCAATTTATGGTACATTGGGGTTGAGGTTTGACTTGTGAGGTAGAGTTGAGGATGAGTGATGTGGCATCCTACATGGAGCCACCTCACCCTCCTCTCTCCCTTTTCTATTTATTCAAGTTCTTTTGCTTGTTTGGGGGTTACTTCATTTCTTTGTGCTCTTACATTTTTGGGAATTAGAGGATTTTGGAGTGCTTGTGGATTTTTGGAGGTTCTAAGTAATTTTTGGGCTTGAAGAAGCTTGGTGTGGGACTCTTAGATCAATCTTTACCATAGAAAGGTAGGAGCTATAATCTTGTAAAATATTTTCTTTTATATTGTGTATATGTGCATGTTTTTGAGTTTTTTTATATGCTTGTTGGGTGCTTGGGTAGATTTCTTAAGTGTGGTGTAGGAGGGGACTATGGGGATATTACATGTGGGGAGGCATAAGAGTATATTTCATGTTTTGGACGGAGTTCGGATGGGTGCCACACCTTGGACAAGAAAGACGCTTGCATTTCTTACTTTGTTTTTATGAGGGAGACATAATAGATTGTAGGGAGGCATAAGAGTGTGTAGGGGTTTTGAGATGTGTATTGGAGGGTTTTAAGGTGGACACCCATTTTCCATTGGAAGGCATAAGTGACCCCCCATAGATCTTGATCCTTTGGCTTTTGTATGTTGAAGCATTGTGTATTTTTTACTTTCCTTCTTGTGATTGTAGTTGTATTGTTTGAGTTTTGGTATGGTTGTAAAATCTTGTATTGTGATGTAGAAGTATGCATTGTTTCCATGAGTTGAATCCATTTTTCATTGCAATTTAGTTGGGATTCGGGTGCCAATGATGAGAATGGATTATCCTCCTCATTAAAATTTTTAATTGGGTGGAGAGTGTTGCCTCTTCCCCATTTTTGGTTGTTGTTGCCAAGTGATGAGAAGACGGAGCTTGATCGAAGAGTTGATTTTGGAACTATAATTGAAGACAAGTTGTATTTCATATTAGCCTTCATTCTTGTATTAGTATTTGTGGTGAAAAGTTATTTTGATTATTGGACATTAAAGTTATATTATATGTGGAAAAAGGGAATGAAAGATCTATTTTGCAAGTTACTTTTGGTGAACTTAAAAATGAGTTATAAAGGGAATTATCTTATTTCATGGTAGTTGTTTTAATTCCCACAAAAGTGTATAGATTTGATTGGAAAGTTAGTGTTTTCTCAATTTTAAAACTTATTGGAAATTTTGTAAAGTTTGGTTGTGAGAATGTTTGCAATTTGGTATGTTGTGAAAAGTTAAAGAATAGTAAATTTTATTTTAATATTTGAAAGGCATGTAAAAGAAGAAGTTAGACTATCTTGTTCATTTTCTTGCATTGTTGTAGGAAAGTTAAACTTTATTCAAGTAGATGGAAATTACTTAAGTTTTCATTAGTCTTGAAATAGGCCAATTAAGTGATCCAAGTTCTAACTTTAGTATGTTATCCTCATATAAAATTCATTGTAAATCCATTACAAGTTAGTAAGGGAAATGGAATGAAATCTATTTTACCCCTATGAAAATTTTATCAAATTGTAGAGGAGAAAGTAAGTGCAAGTATTTATTTTTCAATAGTGTTACCTATATCACATTACTACTTTTGGTAGTAAGGTTAATGCTTTCTTTAAGCTTTTGTGGTAAAAGTTAAAACAAAGAAAGGATTTAAGGTAAGTCGTGGGGGGGGACCTAAGCCATGACCCCTTGGTGGAAGAGTAAGTAGATATGGTGGGGGTGGGGTTGACTACCCCATCCCATAGTCTTTGAAACTATTAATTTAAAACCCCAAATGCCTTAAATGGCCAACATATAATCAAACCCTGAGCATTTTATTTTCATGGCTTGTATGCAATGTATAACAATTGCGGCCTATACCTCCCTCATTGTGCATACATAAATACACATTTTCTATTACCCAAAAATATGAATCCAAATCTTAACCTTATCAAAATGGGAAAAACCCACAAGCCCATTTGGGAAAATCAAAGAAAACTAAGCTAAATATATTTAACAAAAACTTTTAAAACCCTAGGAGAGGGTGTGAACAAAATGAGAGAATAATAAAACTTATAAAGCCTCTCCAAAAGCTTGGAATGGCCTCCAATGGCTTCCCTTCCTCCTCCAACAACCTGCAAAACAAAAGAGAAATAATGAACCAAATGGAAATGAGAAAGAAGCCTTCATAAGCATGCTTTAGGGTTAGTTGCCCTTTTTCCTCATCAAGGGTCCTAATTGAATCCATCCAAGGGATGAGATTCATCCCTACAAAAGTAGGTGGTGAGTGGTGAGTGAAAATTCCTATTAATTTAAATTTTTAGTTTCAAAAATATGGGTTGACTTTTTAAGGGGTCACTTTTGGGGGTAAGGAAGTGTTTATTATTCTAACCCAATATTAAATGAGGGACCTTGCTAATTGTTTCAACCTTGTAGAAATTTTAATAACCTTGGTATTTAATTATATTGGTCTATTTTACCATTGAAATTTCATGGAGGGATATTCAACTATAGTAGGAATTACTTTGTTTATTAAAAGAACTCTTAGAAAAATTTTCAGGTGCCTAGTCACATTAAATTCATTAAAGTTTAATGCGGGTTTAATATTTATTAAAATGGAAAAAAATTATCTATTAAATATATTTGACTAGAAAAGTTAATGAAGAAACCATTTTTTTAAAAACCTTTTACGGACACCCTTTTCAAAAAAATTATTCCACAATTTTTATAGATAACCCTAGGTTATTCTTGGGTCTCATACGGGTGTTTTAGCGAGCATTACACTTGGTATCAGAGTCATGGGTTCAAAGCTTTGACCCTTGGGCACACATGAAAATGTGCAATGGGAACATTGAACCTAGTACAATATTAAACCTAGCACAATACTAAACCTAGAAAATAACTTGTCAAAATATTGTATATTTTAGTGAACATAGAAAATTGGAATAAAACCTAGAATGATGAACTAACTCTCACCTTGGTCTGTGTAGGAGGTGCGAACCAGATGAGGGTCCTTTCACATAGATCTAGACTTTCCACCTTCAGAGCATGCCATAGTGGCCATTCTACCTCGAGATTACATACGCTTCAAGACATCAATGCCGCTCTCACGCAGAGGGTCCTTAGGAGGAAATTTAGCCTGGACATGATAGGGAACCATCCATTGAGGCTCGTGCATCTCCTCGACACAGTGAGGAGCATAGGGTAAAGAACTCCCACGTGGAGTCAGCCGGAGTAGAGTCAGCAGAGGGGATAGGGAGATAGGATTTTAGGACACAAGGATAGGTCTCGGAGCCCTAGACCTAGAGAGGAGCATGTAAAGAGGCCTAGGGGTCACTAGTTGTACTCTGAACAATATTAGGGAGATCCACGAAGCTATGACCATCTCACTTTTTTTGGAGATACATGAGGATTTTAGGTAGAGACCTTGTTGGTGAGCTTGAGCGGATGCTTCAAACTCTTTCCTTTTACTTGGTAACACAAAAGATCATGTTACAATCCATCTTTTGAGAGGTGGAGCAGTGTGTCTCGGTGGAGGACCGAGGAGAAGAAGCTCCACGTTGATTCGGAGACATTACAGGTGCTCTTTGAGGAGCAGTTCAAGAGAAGGTACTTATCTCGAGGTTCATTTAGTAGAGGATAGATGAGTTTCATGACCTCCGTTAGGAATCTATGAGTGTAGGCTGAGCATGAGATTCAATTCCTAGACCTAATCTAGTATTTAAAGTATATGCGGGATGAGAAGCTACGGATTGAAAGGTTCATTAAGGGCCTAAATTTATATTTGGGAGGTGTGTTGCATATCCATTATCTATAGACATTAATAGAGGCCGTGGAGAAGGCCTATATAGCGAGAGGAGACTCATGGAAAGCCTTGCAACAAGTTAGGGATAGATTTTGAAGCCGCAACTAGTAGATGCAAGACAACGGAGTTGAGGGGGTCACTCCTTCTCCTCTTGGTGGACGGGGTTGATATAGTCTTCATTCGAGCCACAACAATGCCCACCTTAGCAGTGAGCCCTCCCACCTTGTATACCTCCACAAAGATTTGATGCACGAGAGGGGTGGAGTATGGGGTCTACTCCCGGGGATCTCATTAGGATACGGGGTGCATCGAGAGCTTAGTCGAGTTGGAGCTCACCAATAGAGACCTTAGTAGTCCATAGATGGATCATCAAGATCCACAACATGAACCTCTAGAGTAGTGGCTAGAGCTCCATCTCATTGGAGAGTGCCGAGAAGTTATTATGGTTGTGGTGTTTCTAGACATCATTGTAGATAGAGCCCACAAAACCCTAATATGAGGAAAGACACAAATTTCATAACTTAGTGTTGGTGATATGGGGCAAAGCCATCGGATCTATGCGGCGATCGAGAACCATTAGGTGAGCACCGGATCACCGTGATTGAGATGAAAGGTATCATTAGTGGTATTACTACCTCCATTCTATTTTATTACGGTTCATCTGATTACTTTTTTAACCATCTTTAGTAGAGCGTTACAGGTGGTGATAGTTAGGTAGGGTATTAGTTAGTGCGTCAAGATGGCTTCTGGAGCTAAAATATCTATAGAATCCTTAGTTAAGGAGTGTGTAGTGGATTTGGGACCCTTCACCACTACCTCAGATCTTCGTATCCTTCCATTGGGTTCATATGGAGTCATCTTGGGCATGGACTAGTTATCTGCACATAGAGCTAGAGTGGATTGTTACCATAAGACTATATCATGTATAGATGATCTAGGAGTTGAGTCAGTGATAACAGGGGTTAGGAGACCCATTTATATTCATGCCATATCTACTATGCATCTTAAGCGGTGTGTGCGATGAGGTTGCCAGATGTATGTTATTACAAATAGTGACAGATAAGAGGATGAGTATAGTGGGCCATCCCTTGATGACCATCACATCTTGAGAGAGTTTTTGATGTCTTTCCAGGGGATCTACTAGGGTTACCACCCCCATGTGAGATAGATTTTCACATAGATTTGGTTCCAAGAGAAAAGCATATCTCATGAACACCTTATTAGATGACTAGCCATGTTCTCTATGAGCTCAAGTTTTAGCTTGAGGGCCTTCTATAGAAAGGCCTAATTCATCCCAGTGTATCCCCATGGGGTGCACCGGTGATTTTTGTAAAGAAGAAGGATGGATCTCTGTGGTTGTGTATTGATTGCTGCCAGGTGAACAAAGTAACGATCAAGAATCATTACCCCCTTCCGCGCATTAATGATTTATTTGATCAGATGAAGCGTGCCACATTTTTCTCCAAGATAGATCTTAAGTTGGGATATCATCAGCTAAGGATCACAGAGGTAGATATTCATAAGACCACATTTTGTACAAGATATGGCCACAATGAGTTCACTATAGTGCCTTTTGGTTTAACGAATGCCCCCGCAGTGTTTATGAGCTTGATGAATGGGGTGTTCAGGACATTCTTGGATCACTTCGTGCTCATTTTCCTTGACGAAATTCTGATTTATTCATGTATGCATGAGGAGCATGAGGAGAACCTTCGCGAGGTTCTTGATGTCTTTGTGAGTAGCATCATTATGGGAACCTAGAAAAGTGTGTGTTATTGCAGACAGAGGTGCATTAATTGGGAAACATCATTTTTGGGGAAGGTATCATAGTCGATCCTTCCAAGATTCGAGCTATTATGGATTGGCCAGCACCCACTAGTGTGACAAAGGTGCACAAATTCATGGGTTTAGTAGGATATTACAGGAGATTTGTTCAGGACTTCTCTTGGGTTGCGCACCCCATCACTTCCCTTCAGTAGAAAGGGAAGAAGTATGCATGGTCGACAGGATGTGGGTAGGCCTTTAGGACACCTTTGAAGTAATGCCTCATGACATTGCCTGTTCTTGCAATGCCGGATCCTCAAGGAAAGTTATTTGTATGCAAAAATTATTCTTTGGTAGGACTTGGAGGTGTGTTGATGTAGGAGGAAAAGTAGTTTATTTTGAGTCTCACAAACTCAAATATTATGGGCTTGATTATCTGATTCATGATCTTGAGATTGTAGTAGTTGTGCACACCTTGGTTTGGTGGAGACACTTCCTTCTTCGTTGTAGATTCACACTTAGGACCGAGTTGCTTTGTGAGTACAACATGGAGATAGAGCATGTGAAGGGGAAGGATAAAGTGGTTTTAGATGCGAGTAAACAAAAGGATACATGTGATTATGGCCACTTCGGTGGGCACAAATTTGTGGAGCAAGATATTATAGTAGCTTCCCATGAAAGATTCTATCTTGCAGCGGAGCGAGATTGAGTCTCAAAGACAACTTGAGGGGTATTTTGATGTGTTTTCATTGGATGCGAGATGGTCTTCTTAGGCACGAGAGAGGCTAGATATACGTTCCTAGATATGCATGCTTGAGGTAGGATATTTTGAAAGAGGCACATCATGCACCCTATTCAGCCTATCCGAGGGTGAAGAAGATGTATGCCACCTTGAGACAAATTGTATCATTGCGGGGAGGCGCAAAGAGATGTGGTTCAATTTGTATCACGTTGTTTAGAGTGTTAAAAGGTAAAGGTTGAGCATCAACATCTAGCTCTCCTTCTCTTTTCTCATGTTATACCGAAGTGGAAGTGGGACATCATTTCTATGGACTTCATTGTTGGGTTACCGACGTCGAGATACCACCACAACTCCATCATGGTCATGGTGGATAAATTGATGAAAGTGTCTCATTTTTCTCTAGTGAAGACCACCTATAAAGCTAGTGCAGTGGCATGGGTATATCTAGACAAAAATTTAGATTGCATGGGATTCCACGGAGGATCATTTATGACCACAACCCTTTGTATACTTACCACTTTTGGACTACAATGCGGTAGGCCCTCGGGATGAAGATCAATTTCAGAACAACTTATCACCCCGAGATAGATGGGCAGATTGAGAGGGTAAAACGAGATCTGGAGGATAAATTTATGATGTATATCATGGATCATCAATCGAGATGGGTGGAGTATTTGTACTTGGTGGATTTTTCCTATAATAATAGTTTCCAAAGTTTGAGGACATGGTTTCTCTTAGGCTAGATTTATTACGGGACATGGAGCGGTAGGTTGTTCTCATGAGGTAGAGATTACGAAGGGCATTGGATAGGAAGAAGAAGTATGCGAGATCAACATAGGATAGATCTACATTTTGATGTGGGCATTAAGGTGTTCCTTTGTGTTAGGCCACATAAGAGCCCAAACTATTATGGAAAAGGTGCTAAGCTAGCTCCTAGGTTTGTGGGTCCCTTTGAGAGCTTGAAGTGTATCATTCCTTTGGCTTACCATATAACCTTACCACCCATCTTTTATCACATCCATGATGTATTTCAGGTTTCTCTCTTTTGAGGAGATATATTATAGATCCTTCTCATGTGCTAGATTGGACCTCATTGCAGGTGTAGGATTAGGGGTAGGTGATGGTGGAGCCCATCTATATTTTAGAGTGTAGGACCCTAGGCCTTTGAGGTAGATAGATTGACTAGGTTTGAGTGCGGTGAGATAGGTTTGATGAGATTGTTACTATATGGGAGGATGCTTTACGGTCTTTGCGAGTCTAGTTTCTACACCTATTCCAGTGACTTCCAGGAGGAAGTCGAGTCTAAGGGGAGGGGGATGTAGTGCCCACTTCCCTTCGACACCTATTACTTTTGATTTTGATATTTTATTCTATACATATGGACATTATAGTATCATTTTGACTTATCTTGATGTTAGATGATTGAGATACTTGGATTATGGTTGGATTTTGATTTATAGTATTATGTGTGTGGATTATTAGAGATATGTTATATTGATGATGATGGATTGTCGACATGGTTATATATTCTGACATTCATGTTTTCATTATATTGAGTAGACCTTAGCAGTTGAACTAATCTTGTGATCCATTAATATTGATGAAATGTAGAATTGAGATGTGTTGAAATTGAAATTAGTAACGTTACTTATCTAGATGATAATTTAATTTAATTTATATGTGGATGATTGTTGATTTATATTATATATTTTATATTGGATGTTTTGATGTGGCCACAAGGCCGAAGGAGGTATTGTATGTTTTATAGGTAAAATATAACACAACAACCAAGGGATTGGAGACCAACCACATTGGAATGCTAGATGAATTCAACAAGGGTCACCATGGCAACATGTATTTTGTTATGTGTGTGTGTGTGTGTGTGTTTGAATTGTTCTTGGGGGTTTCCATGGGGGAATCCCTACAATTATCACCAAGGGGTTATGTGTTTTCTTTCATTTTGCTTCCTTTATTTAATTGTAGTATGTGATTATTTAGTGATGTATTTTTCCCCCTTTATTAATTAATTAATTTTTGTCTAGATTAGTAAATTAATCATGTTGCTAAATTAATCATGGATAGAAAAAATAATTCATTTATTGGATTTGATAGCTCTTTGGTTTATGTGTTCAAGTTGAGTGCTTGAGATCTTGAGTGTTGTACACTCTAAATCTCCTTGTACCACACCTCTAAATTTATTGTACCAACCCTACCTATGGGTTTGGGGGTATAAATTAAACCGCATTATGTGTTTTGGGAAGATCAAAATAAATTTTTATTGCACTTTCTTACATGTATTTATTTTTAGTCCTTAAGGGTTGTGGGCTTAAATTGTGTGTGTAACGAAATTTTCATTCCTCTCACCCACCAATTTATGGTGCATTGGAGTTGAGGTTTGACTTGTGAGGTGGAGTTGAGGATGAGTGATGTGGAATATTTCATGGAGCCACCTCACTCTCCTCTCCCTCATTTCTATTTATTAAAGTTATTTTTCTTGTTTACGGGTTACTTCATTTCTTCATGCTCTTGCATTTTGGGAGGGAGAGTATTTTAGAGTGCTTGTGGATTTTTTAGAGCTTCTTGGTGATTTTTGGGCTTGAAGAAGCTTTGAGACTCTTAGATCAAGCTCTACCATGGAAAGGTAGGTGCTATACTATTGTAAAATATTTTCTTTTATATTGTGTATATGTGCATGTTTTTGAGTGTTTTGGTATGCTTTTTGGTTGCTTGGGTAGATTGATTAAGTGTGGTGTAGGAGGGGACTATGGGGATATTACATGTGGGGAGGCATAAGAGTTATTTTCTTCTTTTGAAGGGAGTTAGATTGGGGGCCCCACCTTGTACAAGAAGATGCTTGCATTTCTTACTTTGTTATTATGAGGGAGACATAACAGATTGTAGGGAGGCATAAGAAAATGTAGGAGGCATAAGAGGTTCTTGAGGGAGGCATAAGAGTGTTTAAGGGTTTTGAGATGTTTATTGGAGGGTTTTAAGGTGGGTACCCATTTCCCATTGGGAAGAATAATTCACCTCCCCATAGATCTTTGTCCTTTCATTTTTGTATGTTCAAGCCTTGTGTATTTTTTTGCTTTCCTTCTTGTGATTGTAGTTGTATTGTTTGTGTTTTGTTATGGTTGTAAAATATTGTATTGTGATGTGGAATATTGTTTTGTATCCATGATTTGAATCCATTTTTCATTTCAATGTTGTTGGGGCTCAGGGGCCAATGAGGAGGATGGATTTTCCTCCTCATTGGAATTTTGGTTGGGTGGAGAGTGTTGCCTCTCCCCCATTTTCGGTCATTGTGGCAAGTTCTGATGATGGAGCTTGATCGAAGAGTTTATTTTGGAGATATACTTGAAGACAAGTTGAATTTCATTTTAGCCTTCATTCTTGTATTTTATTTCCCACTTTAAGTGGAAGACATTGTATTAGTATTTGTGGTGAAAAGTTATTTTGATTCTTGGACATTAAATTTATATTGTATGTGGAAAAAGGGAATGAAAGATCTATTTTGCAAGTTACTTTTGGTGAACTTAAAAGGAATTATAAAGGGTATTATCTTATTTCATGGTAGTTGTTTTAATTCCCACAAAAGTGTATAGATTTAATTGAAAAGTTAGTGTTTTCTCATTTTTATAACTTATTGGAAATTTTGTAAAGTTTGGTTGTGAGAATGTTTGCAATTTGGTATGTTGTGAAATTTTAAGAATAGTAAATTTTATTTTAATATTTGAAAGGCATGTAAAAGAAGAAGTTAGACTATCTTGTTGATTTTATTGATTGTTGTAGGAACGTTAAACTTTATTCAAGTAGATGGAAATTACTTAAGTTTTCATTAGTCTTGAAATAGGCCAATTAAGTGATCCAAGTTCTAACTTTAGTATGTTATCCTCATATAAAATTCATTGTAAATCCATTACAAGTTAGTAAGGGAAATGGAATGAAATCTATTTTACCCCCATACAAATTTTATCAAATTGTAGAGGAGAAAGAAAGTGCAAGTATTTATTTGTCAATAGTGTTAGCTATATCCCATTACTACTTTTGGTAGTAGGGTTAATACTTTCTTTATATTATTAATAATTAAATATTTTGATATTAATGAACTTATTAATACGAAAATTTATTAATATTCATGTACTATTAATATATATATATATATATATATATATATATATATATATATATCCACGTATGGATATAATTTCCTTAACAAAGCTTTTGTGGTAAAAGTTAAAACAAAAAAAAAGGATTTAAGGTAAGCCGTGGGGAGGGGGACTTAAGCCGCGGCCCTTGGTGGAACAATAAGTAGATATGGTAGGAGGTGGGGTCGACTACTCCACCCCATAGTCTTTGAAACTATTAACTTAAAACGCCCAAATGCTTCAAGCGGCCAAGCATACAAACAAACCACGCACATTATATTTTCAGTTAATGTATGCAATACACACACATAATACACACACACACACATATGTGTCTATATATGTATATACATACATACATACATTATATATATATATATATATATATATATATATATATATATATATATATATATATATATATATATATATATATAATGTATGTATGTATGTATATATATATATATATATATATATATATGGGCCAAAGCGAGAGTGGGACAAATTGAGAGAGTGTGGAGGAACTGGAAAATGCACAAGGCCACCAATCTTGGGTGGAGCGGGTTGCGGGTAAGAAAGAGTGTGGGATGCCTCTCCCTCCCTAATTTTGACATGGAAATAGGAAGATCCATCCCTCTTCATGCCTAAGGAAGTGATCTCAAGGGCTAGTAATCGACATGCTCTCTCTCTCTTGGGTCGGTTTGTTGGCATTAGGCCAAATGTGGATATAGTCGGGGCACAGGACAAGAGAAAATGGGCTGTGAGAGGTGATATCTATGTTGTGGTCATTTTGAATCGGTCTTTCTTATTACAGATTTGACAGGAGGAAGAGTATTTCTTGGCCATTAATCTGGGTCCCTTTCTTCTACGGAAAAGACCACTCTACACTTGGAAAAATGGTGACTGGGCTCGATATGAAAAATTTACCGCTAATGCTTTCCTTATGTGAGTTTGACTTTCGGATCGACCCTAGAATTTTGGGATGTTGAGGTTTTTAAAGGGATTGCTAGGGCCATTGGTGATCTATTGGCAATGGATTCAACCATTATTTCTCAAACAAGAATGACCTTTGTTGGACTATGTGTGAATGTTCAACCTAGGAAACTACTCCCTACTCTCATTCTTCTCATCTCAAGTCATGGGTTGGTTGAACAGGTGATCTAATATGAGTGCTCCCCTATGGTTTGTGGTAAGTGTAGGTCTTTTGGTCACAATTTTAGGTCTTGCTGGATCTTCTCAAGAATGGAGTGAAGGTTCTGTTAGTGCTTTGCGGGTTTTTGATGGTAGGAAACTAGAACCCTACTTTCCCCCAAAATAGTGGTGAAATGAATTTTGATGTGCTTGATGGTTGTAAAGGATTTGGAGGTGATGGGTAGGATAGTTCCAAAACCATGGACTCGGTTCTCTAATACCACTTTAAATTTCAAACCGCATGCTAAGGAGGTTGTTGCATGGATAAAGAGGAGGACATGGTGAGTGAGTTGGAGGACACAAATTACAAAGTGATGAGGAGGTGGAACCTTTGAACAAATGGGTCTTCCAGTGGGACTGTGGACGAGTATGGTTCCTCCTCGGGGTCCGATTTTGAGGCCGAATTAGACATGTTTCCTTCCGCCCTTTGAGCTTCGATTCAGGTGATTCCTTTGAAGAAGAGTGGTGGAAATTTTATGAGGGAAATCCCATTAGAAGCATCATCAAAGGATAAATTGAAGTAGTTCATGATATTGAAAAAATCCCGAAGAAGGTTATTTATGGGGTTTTAGATCCCAACAAACTCAAAGTTTTGGACTTTTGGCAAGGATCTCACTATAATTGTTATCTTTTTGAAACCTTCAATTTCATAAACCATGTTGAGCTCATCAATCATGGTTTGGAGGATGATGGTTGGAGTCTCATTCATGTAATAAAATTTAAACTATCCTCTCCTCATCCTTATTAGCCATTAGTTTTCTCCTCCGTTGTTGTGTCATTTTACCAAGTAGGAGTTTGTCTCGTGGTTGGTTTGTTTGTCCTCTTGATGTTGGTCAATTGTTTTTGGCTGGCATGTCTTGTGGTTTGCCTATTTTCTTGGCGTTCTCTTGTTTTGGTTTCTTGGGCTTCTCATTCTATCCCTTCTCTAGGCTCATTTGTGCCTGTTTGGATTTGTTTCTCTTTTAGGCCTTAATGACTATCTTTAATTTTTTCAGGGGTTCTCTATCCCTTCAAAATCTATTTTTTATGTATCTAATAATATATATATATATATATATATATATATTGGCATATATCATTATAGAAGTAAATAAAAAAATATATAAATACACATTTTCTCTTACTAAAAATTAATAAGAATCTAATTTTAACCTTATCAAAATGGGAAAAACCCAATATCCCATTTAGGAAAATCAAATAAAACTAAGGTAAATATATTTAACAAAAGCTTTTAAAACCCTAGGAGGGGCGTGAACAAAATAAGATAATAATAAAACTTATAAATCCTCTCCAAAATCTTGTAATGTCCTCCAATGGCTTCCCTTCCTCCTCTAACAACCTACAAAACAAAAGAGAAAATAATGAACCAAATGGAAATGAGAAAGAAGCCTTCATAAGCATGCTTTAGGGTTAGTTGCCCTTTTTCCTCATCAAGGTCCTAATTGAATCCATCCAAGGGATGAGATTCATCCCTACAAAAGTAGGTGGAGAGTGGGTGAGTGGAAATTACCTTTTAATTTAAATGTTTTAATTTCAAAAACATGGGTTGAATTTTTAAGGGGTCACTTTTGGGGGTAAGGAAGTGTTTATTATTCTAACCCAATATTAAATGAGGGACCTTACTAATTGTTTCAACCTTGTAGAAATTAAATAACCTTGGTATTTAATTATATTGGCCTCTTTTACCCTTGACATCCCATGGGGGATATTCAACTATAGTAGAAATTAATTTGTTTATTTAAATAACACTTAGGAAATTTTCCATGCTTAGTTAGATTAAATTCATTAAATTTATTATAACGGAAGTATTTTATCTATTAAATATAATTGACTAGAAACATTAGTGAAGCAATTGTTGTTTTTGAAACCTTTTTCGGGGCAGCTTTTCAAAAATAATTATTCCATAATTTTTCTAGCTAACCCTAGGTTGTTCTTGGGTCTCGTGTTGGCATTTTAGTGGGCGTTACACTACATTCTCCGAAATCGAACCTTAATAATACATTATTTTCACGATTTAATCTTCCAAAGCTGAATTTTAATGCAATATTAATTTTAAGGGGGTGTCTTCTATTCATTGGTTGGTAAAGTGATAGTATATCTAGTTTCTTAATTCCAAATAAAAACATCAACTCAATCTCTATTCTTCCTTTGCAATAAAATGTAAAATTAAGTATAACATTACTACAATTCATTTTATTTCACATATTCAATTTTTCCAACAAAAAAACAACAAGAATTCAACACACTCCCTTTTCATTACATCTTTGTTCTTTTCCAAATATACATGTATATATATTGCAACTTTAAATGCATACAAATTTAGGAGAGTTTCATTTCAAGCAACTATACACTTAAGCTTTCCTTTCACTATAACATTACAATACAACTATGGAAACTACCAATTTGCCATATCATTATTTTACAATGCAAAACTTCAAATCCTTTTCTTTCACTAAGACTAATCCTTTCCAACAAGGTAAGCAACCAAGATATCTTTCTACATTCACTAACTCATTTCAATTTGGAATAAATGAAATATTACAACTTTCCTTCAATCATACAAATGTTACAAACTTCCACTCAAAGTGGGAATAATAATATGATCAAATACAACATAGAGGTTCTTTAACAAGGACAAAACTAATTTTCTTACATGTCTTCTCCCAACTTGTAGCTTCAATCTTGCACTCTTCAATCTTTCAAAAACTAGGATCATAATACAAATGAAGGGGAATAGGTGACACTCTCCACCCAACCTTTAATCCAACAAGAGGAGAAGCCATCCCATTCATGGCCCCGAGCCCCAAAAAATAACAACAAGGGATCTTGAGAAATATTTGAATTTTTTTTTTTACAAGCATGGCTTCCACAAAAACATACAATCCAAAAACATTCAACACATCTAAATGGACATACTCAACAAATTTTACAACTTTCTCAAAAACACATAGGTTTGATATCAAACCAAAATGAGAAATGAATATTGGAACCAAATATTTTTCTTCCCAAGTTAAGTACTATTTTCACTAAAAAGCCTCCATGTGCACAATATAAATAAAAAAGCATCCTTATCTCTCCCCTTGCAAGTGTGCAAAAATATGACCATGATTTCCTGTTGACTCCCCATAGGAGAAACTCCCAATCACACTCCCTAAAAAATGCATGTCTCACAAATCCCTTTTCCCACCTCAATGTTCCCATATTTTCATCCCTCACTCCCTTTTAAACGAAAAAACAACCAACAACACAAAATAAAACACATTCACAAAAATAAAAATAATTTAACAAGCACAATTTTCACATCTACAAACTTAAATAAGAAAATAAAAGGTAGAGATCTTATCTCTCCATCAAGCTTCCAAGAGTCTTCACTTTACAAGTTTTTTGACACCTTCAAGCTAGACACACTCCAAAAGAAAATCCAACAGGATCTCAATTCCAAAAGTGCAAAAGAAATAAAATTCACAACTAACCCCAATTCCATCAAATTCCATCAATATATTAGAAGCTGGGATGTGAGGATGATGAGGTGGCTCCATGTTGGATGCCGGCTCATTAATCTTCCATTCCAACACACAAGTCAAGCCCACATGAAACTCAAACATGTAAGACTTATGACAAGCCCACATGACACTCAAACTTGCACACCATGCCTACCAAGGAAAAATTAATTATGATAATTAGGAAAGTGAAATTATTTTAACTTTTTACACACTAAAATACATAAATAAGTCTAAAACTGAATTCTCATACCATAGGTATGGTTTGTTGATGGAATTTAAGAGGCATGGGAGAGGCTTAGCTTTTCCACAGGCCTCCAAAGTCAAAATACTAATTTTGAAGGCTGCGGAAGATTACACAACACAAAAACCAACACAAATCCAACTTACATCCATAAGATTTCAAGGACCATCTACCCTCATAATTATCTAATTTTCACATCCTTATTTTAGTTAACAAATTAAGTTGGATTAACTAATTAAGACACATTAATAATTGCTAATAAAGTGACTACAATTTCTAATAATTAAATACATATACACAAATAAAACACACACAAAATTAAAAGAAAGGAAAAAATTTCACCCCATGACCACACATGTGAGGTCACCCCCATGGGAAACCTCCTAACTAGGCATGTAAAAACACCACATAAACATAAGACACAGTTGTCAAATTTGGCCATGTTACACAACACTCGACATCCTTCCCTAGTTTTCCTATTATCTATGTTTTTCCCTTAGGAAAAATGGAAAAACATGACCTTGCACACTGAGAAGATGGAGGGACCATTCGGCCATGGGAGCTCACATTTCGATTCTAAAAATTAGGTGTAGGTGGGATCGGCAATTGCAAATTCAAGTTCATAAAATGAATGGCCAAGGTAACGCCGAAGAATATCAAAGTTTGAAAGGAAAAAGTCTAAGAAAGGAAAAAAGTCTGAAAAGGAAAATTTCCAAAATTAAAAGTCAAAATTTCGAGACTTTTGGGTTCAGTTTCGAGATAAATTGAACAACCTATTGGAAAATGGATAAGAAATCCCCAAAATCTTGAATTCCAAAAGTATGAAAGTGTTAGGATTTTGGGGTCAAACTTGCTTTCTGGGTAAACGCGACCAGAATTTGGACTTTGAGAGGTCCCGATTTAAGACTTTCGGAGGTTGGGGTTTTGGAGTTTCAAACTCTCAAGCACTCAAACAAGTGAATAGTAACTCGACTTCTAAATTCAAAAGGCCCAAAGTTCTGAATTTCAGGATTTCAGAGGTTACATGCATTTTGGAACTTTGGAGAAATAGAGCCAACCACTCACCATTAATGCGGTATAGAACCATGATCTTGAGATAGCCATAAATTTTGGCTGGGAGCTCAGATTTGCACAAGAAAGGACTTTTAGGAAAACTTATAGTCTCCTCTTAATTTAAGTGAGACTAATTTATTCAAAATGGTGAAATACAGTCTTCCAATTTTGAGGATGTTCTAAGTTTCTCACCTGCCATAATGATGAAGTATGTTCTTCCTTTCTTTCCCAACAAGACATAGTACATGGAGGCATGGGTTTCGTAAGAACCATCATTATTCTGAGTGAATCTAATAAATTTTAGGGTGGTCGAGTAGAATTTAAAATTCCTCTCTTTCTTCTCTTATTCTTTATATATATTATAAGGAGGGACATTTTTACTAAGAAGGATAATTTTTCTTTAAACCCTCCCTTCTTATCTTGTTTGCAAGTGTATTTGTGGAGTTCAAACCTCCCATCAAAATTGTAATGCAAGTTTGTGCCTCTTGGCCATTGTAATGCACTATATCAATTTCTAGAGCAATAATAAAAGTATGTGGATGAATTTCAACCCTCTCTTATATTCATTTCATCTTCTTGATCTCTCATTGCAATCCACAGTTATACGTGCATGGTGGTTATATAACATTTTTAATGTTTTGTGTTTATTGGAAAAGTATGTGTTCAAATTTTCTTTTGGTGTATCACCTCTGTTCATTTAGGTTTATTTTATTCTAATATTCTTAACACCTTTCTCCTTGGAAATTTAAGGTAATTTTTAGAGTATATCCTCTCAAATTTGGATGTGTGCATCGAGAATAGAGGAATAGGAGCTGAACTTCATCTAGAGAGTTTTCCGATCGCAAATTACCACACTTTGAGAAAACCGCCGAGTTATGCAATCAAACATGTGTGACCAATCCATTTGAAAGATAACCTCGATTTTAGCGGTGAAGTCTCTTGATAAGTAAAGCGCAAAGAGTGGTGGCAGATCTATGATTGACACATCTTGTAACACTATTACATTGGGACACACGTGCGATGTGAGGCTCAAACCTTTGATTATTCCAACCGTTGTCACTTTGCTGTCCCGTCTAATTGCACTACACCCTTGGAGATAACTTCATATTGAATCCCTAAGCGATCAGTCTATCTCTGTTTTGGCATGATGAGCTGCTCTCTCCCGAGTCCATCATGCAATTATGTACCAACTTGTCTCTATGATCAATGAAACATAAAATAGAGGGCTTCACATTTTACCTTTTTGTCCTCCGTGATTCCCTTGGTTGGGCAACATTTGTGAGTACCTTCTCTTGCATTTGGACCTATTGATTTGAAGTTGACCAATCCTTCATGGCAGCTTCTAGCAAATCTCTTTGGCACAGGATGGATAGTGATTCCCACATTGATATGTTTATGTTTGTCTTCTTCATCGATTAATGATGTTGAATGGGGACGAAACATCCCTCTCATTGTCCTTTAGCTTGCGCACTCATTCCTTGCACATGGGCGGTAGTGGATGACATCTCAGAGTTGGTTTAGGAGCTGGTTTGGGTGGTCCACCGCATGTTTGGAACTACATTTTGTTTTCCAACAACTTGTGGAGTGGTAGACGGTTGTGGATTACTTGGAGCCAATGGCATGTCCTTCACCCAAATTTCTCCTTTTGACCTTGTGTTGGCTGCAACACTTTGAGAGAGCATTTGATTTATACCACATAAATATTTAGCACGCGATTGACAAGAGTAGTTTCATTCGGAGATGTTCCTTGGCTTGAGGTGCTTCCTGCTGCTGATCTCCTTCATGGCTAAACTCTTACGACCCACCAATGGTTTGCAACATCGAGCTGATTTAATGCACCGTTAAAGCACATTGATTGGTTATGTGGTGACTACATGGGAAACACCAATCATATTCCTAGGACATGTTATTTTCACCGGTACCAAAGCTCTAGATGTGGATGTAACATTGGGATTATAGGGCTAAAATGGTCTCATTGGCGGAGGCTTTGCTTGATTCGATTTGCAGCTAGATTGGGTGGTCTTTGAGGCTAATATGGCTTCTGTTACGCGAGCTTGAGGCTAATACGAAGGTCTAAAACTTTGGGCTTGTTGCCTCTTGAGTGTAACCGATCATTTCCTAGATTTTGCAATTTCTTCATGACTTCTTGAAGTTTGTTTGAGGCACTAGAAGATGAAGTACAAGCTTCACTTGAATTTTGATTTCCGGGAGTGGGAATAGGAGCTAAAACAGTGCTTGATTAGTACTTGGGCGTTCTAAACTTGGATATAATGGCATTTTAGGCCTAGGAGCTAGCTTTCTAGCTTGAATCAAATAATTTTCATCTCTAATGGCAATGCTATAAGCAACGGGGATAGTTGTGCCTCCCATGGATTGAATCAACATAGAAATATCATAATTTAAAGCTTTAAGGTAATATAGAAAAGCACCTTCTACTGTTGCCCTACTACCATTGGAATCCTTTCCCAAGTCATTTGAAATCTAAAGTTGAAGTCAGTTAGCTACTCATTAGGAGCTCTCTTGATAGTTGTCAATTGTTCCAAAAGGGACAAATTATCTCCCTTCTCTCCGAACTACTCATGGAGAGCTATACATAGCTGGTTCCAATTTTGGATAGAGCCTGAAGTAAGACTCTGGAACCATTGCAAAGCCTTCCCTTTGAATGAATACGCTAGTAGTTTGATAGTAACTTGCATCTCATTAATCTCATGGATTACACAAATATTAGCAATGTCCTTGACATGATCACTAGGAGTGGTCTGATTTTCTCCGATAAAGTATGGAATGTTCTTGATAGTGCAACTGGGATTAGATTTTGTGCATTGAGAGCAAGTGGGCTGCTGCCCAGTGAAATTAACATATGGATTTGGTTGTGCAATCTGATTGATCGAAGAACTCTTGTTGATTGGATGAAAGGTCTACCAGGTGGAGGTGTTGACAAGGTTTTATTAGGTGGAGATGGAGATCTTTGAGTTCTTCTTCCCCTTATTTCTCTTTGCTGGAGATAGGTGTAGATAAACAAACAATCCTTCCTCCCTAGTTCTTGACACAGTCCGTATTCTTCTCATAAATTTGCCGGGCTTGGACTCGCTGAAACCGATGGATTATGCCTCTTTTGGAGTCATCGGATGTGTGATTTCAAAGCTCCTTGAAAGCTAGAACTTACAACAAGTGCACATCAATCTCGTCGTAGTTAAGTGAAAACCTCTAAGGTCCCAAACCCGATTGTGCTAGAAGCTGTTATCACCGAATCACAAGCACCCCTATGTTTATACAAGTGCATATACTTGAACTCACAAAGTGTGATTGGATAACGTGGGTACTATCTCCAAGTTGTGGACTTGCTACTTGAGATAGACCTCTATAGAAAGCCGGGTTCTTGCTCCTAAACTATCTGCCACAATCTACTCTAATGCAGGGAAGCTAACTATTCTAATCTAAATTTCCAAGGGACCAGGGAGAGAGAATGCATAAAATGAAAACCTACACTACAACGGTGATACAATAGAAAAGAAGGGTGTGATAGTAGTCTTCAAATGCGTGAGATACAAAAGTAAAGTGCAAACCGAAGGGGTGATGACAGTTCTCCATAATCTAGCAAAATACATTTTACAACAATATTTCAAACATACACACCGATAATGGATCCTGAAAGAACATAATAATAGACACAATATTCTTGTAATCAAGGTTAAAGGGGAAAGAAGAATGCAAGAAAACACAATGAGGGAAGATACATCCACAAACTTGTATTTTATTACTTCTGATATGCGAGTTCAATCGGTTCAAGATAAGGGCCTAGATCACCATGCGAGGAGTCCCAAAGAAGGGCTGCAACACATTTGCTTCACAAAGAAATTTTTTAGAGCTTTGGTACAAAAACTACCCCCTTACATGAACCCAACACTCCCATTTATAGAAAAATGAGAAGAAAGAGAGAAGGAAAATGGAAATCCTGAAATCTATCCTTGAACCACTTGTATGAGGAATTAAATGGATTAAAATGATTATATATTACTTGTAAAAGGTTCCCCATATTGTCCTAGGTTACTGCGAATGAGAGAAAGAATGATGACCATGCCTCTTAATTACACTCCCAACTACCAAACAAGACAACATTATGATCCCGGCCACGTTTTATAAAAATATTCATCAATATCTCATCAAATCTAGAATTTATTTATTTTTGCATTGGGATTGGAGCCACGATTCCAACAAGAGTAGCAATTTTGTGTGATTTCATTGAGAAATGCAAAAGTTATGGCCTTGCAGGTGCGTGCAACTATTTTGGGTCTCAGTAGGCGTTTACGTCATTTGACGGGAGTGAGAATTAATTGACTAGAGCCAAATATGTTTATTTTAATTAAATATATAGAGGATGTCATGATCATTCCAGAAAGTCCAATTTTGTGAAAATCAGAGCTCGAGTCAAAATTAATGGCATTTGTTTGAAGTTCACGGGTCAAGCGTTGAGTTTTTCTTTGCCTTAATTGTTTAGGCTTTTCGCGTCCACGCATAATTTTGTCCCGGATGTCCCAGGATGAATTCTCCCACATCAGCCGATTCAGGCTTCCTTGTCTCTTCGTAGCTTTTTTGCCTTTTTGCATCCCATGCGTCCCTCACGTACTTTTGTCCCTGTGCGGTCCCGACGAAAAACTCCAAACTACCCAAAATGGACCGTCTCTTGCGAAAAATCATCGATTTTGCCCCACACGTACTTTTTCCCGGCTGTCCCAAACCACGTGAAACAAAAAGCAGCGATTTTTCTTGCTTTGCCATTTCACCTTTCGCGTCCCAGCGTATTTTTGTCCCAATTGTCCCAGGACTTGCCTCAGGACAAAATTGTCCATCTTAAGCCGATTTTCTTTGTGTTTTCCCGAAACATGGTACGACGAACCTTGGTACGACCCGCACTAGTACGAACCAAACCCTTCAGACCCAAAATTCTTTAAAACAACCCTGTAACCTTATTTTTTGCATTTTTTCCATTTTTTCCAACTCGTTGGGATTTCTTCTTGGATGGGAGAGTTAGAGAGAAGCCGAGGGGCCCTAAAAACATGATTTCAGGCCTTGAATCAATCTACTTGCTCAGGACTGAATAATTTGATGCATGTTATCAAAATTACCTTGAGGGTGAATTTTGGATAACAATTTTGGTGACTTCAATGGGGGTTATCTCACTTTTTAGCCGGAATAAGAATGACCACTGCTCGTAGAAATCCATTGGGCATGGAGTCTGTTTGATAATCTCTCAATTGATCTGAAATTTGAAAACTTGTATCTTCGAGCCATTGAAACATTTGTTGAGCTAGTTCTTCTGTGGATGCAATTCTTTTCTAGAGGCTTGATGAAGCTATGAAACATGCACATACTAGAAGCAATAGGACATGTGCACAAGCACTTAGGGAAATAAAAACTAGTCTAACAAAGAGTGAGTACAATGTGCATAAGTACTTAGAGGAATGGAAATTCTAAATTAATATTTACAAGGGTGAGAAGCTATCTTTTTTAGCGTGTTTGAGATAGATCCCATTGACCGGAATCTGTAATTCTTCACCATCCAACTTAGCCAGTTAGAAGGCATTGCTACCTTTGCATTCAATGATCATGTATGGGCCACTCCAGATGGCATCAAACTTGGAATGCTTTCCCGGCTTTGCATGATCTACATCCCATTTCAACACTAGATCTCCAATTTGGAAGGTTCTAGCCTTGGCTTTCCTATCAAAAGTCTTCTTGATCAAGGCTTGATCCTTCTCTATTGCCCAGAGCTGCATGCTCTCTAATTTATTGGAGCTCCATTAATTCTGCATATCTAACCTCCATGGGTTCAAACTCAGCTAGTTCCAATTGTTTCATGAGTTCCAATGCTTTGGCAACTTGTTGGAAGTCAAATAGGACTTCACGAAGAGCAATAGTTAGGGACAAGAAGTCCCTCCTCTTTAATGGGAGAGGTTCCCTTATTTAGAAACGAACCTATTTACACATATACAAAACATGATTTTCTTGTGGAACTTGGATATTTACGAAAGTGTTTTCTATAAGGATCATCAATTACAAAAGGACTGAGGAATGAGAAAACGAGAACGAGTAGAAAGGCACCATTTAGAATTATAGATGACAGTAATTATTTATGCATGCGAAGGTACAATGAATTGAAACAAGATCATTTGTATCATACTTAATAAGATGAAATTTGAAAGACACAAATTTCTATCAATAACATCTACAAGAATACAAAGCTTCTTAATATAATATAGACAAATGATCTTAACAAGATTAAATGAAAAGCTTAGGGATAAAAGAGATCAGATAGACGAAGAATGAAAAGCCCATACTCGTATTGATTTCTTTATGATTTATTTACACTTTCAAAATAAGCCAAGTTCCTCCTCCTTGAAATGGCGAGGAGAGGCCATTATATAGTTTACAATTCGAGTTACTCTCGATTCTTACTTCCTTTAAGTAAAGATTAGTTATGGATTGCCAATCGTGAATACCTCAACTTATTACAATAAATCCGAGAAAAATAATTGGAAGAGAAGAGAGGAATAAGGAGAAGAAGACAGTGCTTATGACCGGGAGGGACCCATTGACTTCAAAATCTGCTTTGCGAATCTCTTGATGCCTCGGCTATGTCTCCCGCCACGTGGGGTGACGTGTTGGCTGTGATCGGGTCCAAAATCTAAGGCACTTCTCCATTTCCTTATCAAACTCGACATGAGTATGATAGTATTTATTTGCTTCTTCAATAGCAGATTGAAGAGAGCAGATCTCCTTCATTTTCTCTTTAGAAATGGAGCTTTCCTTGAACAGATTTCCTTTGACAAAAGCTCTGAATTGAGCTTTGATTTCTCGCAAGGAAAGAGGCACACCAGAAGTTTCATCTTTAAGATGACAATGTATATCTTTGAAAGCAGATACAACCAGTGTCTTGAAAGCCTCACCCTTCTACCAGCTATTCTTCAGTTCTCCCAAAGCCTCCTCCAAGACTTTGATCTTCCACTCCACGCTGTAAACCTAGGACTTTGACAGATTATCCTTTGCATCATCAAAAACCTTACTCGCCAAAAGAATGTTTTCATCGGTCTGTCCCATGAGGCGGAGGAGTTTGCATCTGTCATCCTCGACCAAAAATCACTAAAGTCAAGATGGCGAACTTCACTGTCCCGATATCGGGAGCGCAGGACTCTAGTGGTGTGATTTGTTTTGCCCCGAAATTTGATCTTCATGTTGGTAGTAATTCGGAGGGTGAAGCTGCAAGCTAGACTTTGGAAGGAATTACGAGAGGAAAATGGATACGCGCGCGAATTTAGATTGCAAAGGTTTGAGCAAAAGATAGCGAAAGCAAAGGTGCAAAACGCATAGGAGTTTTCTTATATAGCTGTTTAGGAGAGAGAAAGGCAATGAATGTGTATTTAATACATACCTACCAAATTGAATAACCAAGATATTCGGGTAGAGCGGAAAAATTAGCACAAATAGCACTTTGGTTCATTTGGGACATGAGGGACCATGCTCGAAAGTCTGCGACTCGCCCGATCAGGGCGATACGGGAAAAGACGCACAAATGCTCTTGGAACGCGCTAGACAAAGGTACATGAAGTACGCAGCTCGGCCGATTTGGGTGAAAATGGAACAACTGGTCCAGGCGAACTTGGGACATTTGGGTCAAAATGTTCCGATGGGCCCTGAAAAGCATGACTTCACAAAGCGGGCTGGGTCGGGAGCAGAGGGCCCAATGGAACTTGGGACATGCGGGACAAAAGTATGTGAAGTACGTGGCTTGGCCGAATCGGACGAAAATGGAACAATTGGTCCGGGTGAACTTGGGACATTTGGGACAAAAAGTTCCGACGGGCCCGAAAAGAATAGACTTTGGGTGAACCGGCCGATCGGGAATAGAGGGCCCAATTGAACTTGGGACATGCGGGACAAAAATGTCCGATAGGCCCGAAAAACACACAAAATGACCCAAAAACGTAGATTTTCTCAATTTCTCGACTTCTAACATTACCAGGATAACAGAGAAGACACTTAACCTCAAAATTTTAAATTTTCACTTTCTTAAGAGCAGGGAATTTTGAGTGGACAACGCTAGCTCCTTCAGGGGATGAATTGGCATAAATTCAAGGAATGAGACAAGGTAAGAACTTAGACAAACTCGGGGAAGTAGACCAGTACCTTATCCATTGGGAAATGGAATCATCGAATCAAACAAATACAAAGGACAACACACCAAAACAAAGGGAAAAAAAAAACAAAAATGCTGTACAAAATATACAAAGGACTCCCTAATCACCTATGACTTGAACAATTTCAGGTACTGCCCACTATAAGGAAGTGGGAGAGAAGAACCATCCATATAATCAAGGTAAAAATAATTCTTACCAGTAAAGTGCCTAATCTTGAAAGGTCCAAGCCAAAGGGAATCAAACTTGCCATGGCTACACGAGGTTCATGCCTTTTATCCCATAGAAAAATAGTGTCTCCAACTTGAAATCTACGAACCTGGCTTTCTTATCAAATAGGACCTTAACTTTTTGTTGATGAGCAGATATCTTATCAGCAACTTCCAATCTATCCTCATTCAATTTGTGAAGGTACATTATTCTCTTATCCAAAGCATCATTGAAACTGGTATCTTCAATGGCCTTCATTAGATGCAAGGCTGGCAGCTCCACTGTTACTGGAAATTGAGCTTCTACTCCATATACCACTTGAAAAGGAGACATTCCAATGGCTCTCTTAGGTGTGATCCTATCTGCCCAAAGAGCATCATAGAGTTTCTTGTGCCAGTTTCGTTGAGACTCATTGACTAATTTCCTTATTATGGTCACTAGATTTTTATTAGTGGATTCTGCTTGTCCATTTCCCTGAGGATAGTAATATGAGGAGTGAGCCAGAGAGATGCCATATCCATAACAAAAATCCATCATCTCAGTTGAAGAAAAATTCAAGCATTTTCTGTCACATCTTGTTTGGTACACCATACCTTACCAAGATGTTTTCTTTGATGAAACTGCATACTACTTCGGAAGTAGTACTCTTTACTGGAATGGCTTCTACCCATTTGGTGAAATAATCATGTGGCAGTTAATACATGAGTATGACCAGCACTAGAAGAGGGATTAAGTGTTCCAATGAAGTCCAAACCCCACTGTTGAAAAGGTTCTTCAATTACAACTGGCTTAAGAGGCAAAGAGGCCAATTTGGGTCTACCCACGAAAGTCTGACAAGCCTCACATTTATCAACCCACTTGGATGCATCTCTGAATAAGGTAGGCCAGTAATATCCTCCACGAAGTATCTTATGAGTAGTGACAGTTGATGAGTAGTGCCCTCACATGCTTGATCATGAAAAGCTGAGAGTAGCTTTTTCTGCTGTTCCTTGTCCACACATTTCAAAAACCTTCCATCTAACCCACGTTTAAACAAGGTGTTTTCCCACAACACATATTGCACTGACCTTAGTTTAACAGTCCTCTTTTCTTTGGTAGTCAAATGAGAGGGGCATTCCCCATAGGTGAGAAAATGGGTGATATCAGCATACCATTCATCAACTGAGCTAAGAAACAGAACTGTAGGAAGACCAATTTTATCCTCCAGTAACTCATGTCTAGCTCCTTCAGCGATGAGTTCACAAAGGCCTTTTCCACGGACGAGCTTGGTCGGTTTGATGTCAATATCATATTCTTGAACCTTGGCCACCTAGTTCCCTCTCTTGGATCCAAATTCCTGCTGTGTGAGAATTGACTTAACAGTTGTATCTGGTACCAACACCATGGAGTGAGAGTTAAGAATGTAAAAACGAAACTGCTTAACAACTTTAACCACTGCAAAAGCATGTTTTTCCATCATGGTATATTTTAACTCATGATATTTTAGAATATAGCTCATAAATGTAATTGGGAGTTCATGCTCATTAGAATCTTCTGAGTCAAAAATCGCAACCAAGGTGTTATCTCGTGGTGTAGAATAGATAATAAAATCTTTGCTAAAATACGGACATGCTAAAACATGAGTTTTAGCAATGGCTCTTTTAATATCTTCAAAGGCTTCTTTCCCTTCAAAAGACCAACCAAACGTTTGTTTAACTTTCATCATTTGGGAGATATTCAGAGTTAGTTCTGCAAAATCAGGGATGAATCTTCTCAAAAAATTGATCTTACCAAAGAAAGAGTGCACGCCCTTTTTGCTGGTTGGGAGAGGAATTTGCTGAATAGCTTGAACTCGCTCAGGATCAATTTTAATACCATATTTGGAGACAATGTGCCCTAATAATTTCCCCTCTGTGACACAAAAGACAGATTTTTTAGGATTCAAAGAGATCCCATGTTCTCTACATCTTAGCAGAACTGTCTCCAGGTGCTGAAAATGATCTCGCCCTTGTTTTAGAATACACAGTCAAGTCATCAAGGTATACAACAATACACTTCCCTTTCAAACTTCCAAAGGCCAGATCCATAGCTCTCTGAAAAGTGGCACCAACATTAATGAGCCCAAAAGGCATTCTTTTGTAAGCAAAGGTACCCCAAGGGGTAGTGAAAGTTGTTTTGTGTTGATCTGCAGTATTAACTTCTACCTGATTATATCCTGAGAATCCATCAAGCATAGACAACATTTCAGATCCTGTTACTGCTTGTAAGACCTGATCCATCATAGGTAAAGGATAATTATCTTTCAAGGAAGCCTGATTCAGATTCCTGAAGTCAACACAGATATGAATCTCGCCATTTTTCTTTCTAACAGGTACAATATTGGCAATCCATGTTGAATGATGGATAGGAAAAATGATTTTGGCTTTCAACAACTTCTGTATTTCTTGAAAAATGGTGTCAGCTATTTTGGGATTGTATTGCCTCTGCTTTTGTTTAAAAGGCTTAATTCCAGGTTTGAGAGGAATAAAATGCTGCATCTCTTTTGGTTGGAAAGCTTTTAAATCTTCATAAGAGTAGGCAAGAACATCCTTATACCTCTTTAAAAGATCAATTGCTTTCTTCCTCTCATCTGCTGTGCAACATTTTCCAATGTTCACGAGCTTAGGATCAGTAGAACTCCCAATATTAATTTTGTCATATTCAGCTGATTGTTGAGGTCCAGTAGAAGCTCTAGACTTTACATACCTGTCGTGTTTATCAAACAGTTCCTCTAAACTTACCAATCCTTTAGGGATCTTGTTTCCCTTGAGTTTGATACATCCATCCTGATCCGTTTCTTCTCCTTGAGTGGCTGCTTTGTCAAAGGGCACACTTTCACGAGGCAAGTTATCACTTCCTTCAAAGTATAGCTATTCAAAATTATCTTTGAGTTCTAAGAAAGAAAGAAAATGTTGATCATTATTGAAAACTTTCCAGTTATTTGTATTATCAGGTACACTAGGTCGATGGATCAT
This sequence comes from Taxus wallichiana var. yunnanensis, assembly GCA_018340775.1. Classification (NCBI taxonomy): domain Eukaryota; kingdom Viridiplantae; phylum Streptophyta; class Pinopsida; order Cupressales; family Taxaceae; genus Taxus; species Taxus wallichiana. The sequence continues at coordinate 190,764,448 of CM031241.1, read as the reverse complement.
CTCAATGGTGAACTTATCTTGGGAAAAGTCAGGATGAGGTATAAGCAGTGACCCAGAGACTGCTAATGAATCAGCCCTGGTGTTCTTCTCCCTAGGTATTGCTTCGATGGAGAAAGCATCAAGAAATTCAATGGAATCCCAAACCTGATTCCGGTAATGTTTCAACCTTCCATTTTTCACCTGAAAGAGGTTTCTAACTTGCTTTACAATCAATTCCGCATCCCCACGAGCTAGAATATTCTTCACACCTTGTTCTTTTGCCACACTGTAGTCCAAGAATGAGAGCCTCATACTCTGCTGTATTATTGGTATTTTCGAATTGTAACTTGAATGAAAAAGGATGAAGGCTTCCTTCGGGCGACACCAATATGACACCAGCTCCAGAACCAGCTGAGGAACAACTTCCATCAAACTCTAAAATCCAAACACCATTAGGATCTTTAGGTGACACTTTGGGGAGTTGGATTTCTTCAGGAGACATAATCATGTAGTTACCATGCCCCATATCCTCATAGAGTATTTGTGCTTTAGGATCATCCATTTTTTGTACAATATACTCAGACTGCTTCTCAGGCAGCAGCTTCTTCATTTGCCCATTAACAGGTATGAGTGCATGTGACCAATCCATTTGAATTTCTCCACCTACATCCTTACGAAATTCCTGCTTAACAACATCCCGTATGAAGGAGGAATATCTCGCTACTAAGATGGTAGCCAAAAATTTCTTCTCGGCAAAGCAAGCAAAAAAGCCACTTGTGCATCTTGTTATCCAAAATTCATCCCCAAGGTAATTTTGATAACATGCATTAAATTCTCAAGTCCCGGGAAAATAGATTGATATAAGGAAAAAATCATGTTTCTAGGGTCCCCTCATATTTTTGTAACCCCCTTGTCCAAGAAGAAAAGAGCAAGTTTTGAGAAAAGGTGGAAAATTTGCGAGAAAAACAAGCTTGGGCTAGAAAAAATCATGAAAAATGGCTAAGTCCTAGTCCATGGGATAGTCGGGACATGAGGGACATCAGGCGCGAATCGGTCGAAAAGCCGCCAGGCGGTCAGGTGGAGCGAGTTGGGACGAAAGGATGCACGGGACACGAAAAAGTGAAGCTGCCGAAAGAGGAAAATTTGCCAATTTTGTTATCGCATAGTTGGGACAGTTGGGACAAAGGTACGCGAAAACGCGGATCGCCGATTTAGCGCAAGTCGGTACATTTCGGGCGGTTCAAAGAAATTTGTCCCGAAGCGATCCGAGATAGTTGGGACAAAAGTGTGCGGAGGACGTGAACCGGCCGGTTCGGCCAAAATAGAGGACTTTGATACTAGGACATCCGGGCCAAAAGTACGTGGAGGGCGCTTGAAAAGCCGAAAGAGCCGAGAGTGAATGGAATCTCACCACATGTCTTCACCGTAACGAGAACAAGGGAGCCCAAATCGGCGAAGCAAGAGTTTTGATCCGGGACAGGTTGGGACAAAGGTACTCGTGGGACGCGAGGGACGCTTGAAGCAAAGCGGCGAAGGCAAAAGAAGAAAAGTCAACATTTGACCCATGAAACTTCAAACGGCCATAACTTTTGACTCCGAGCTCGATTTTCAAAAATTGGACTTTCCTGAACGAGCACGGCGTCCTACACCACAAATAAAAAAACATATGTTTGGATTTATTATTTTTAATGAGGGTAGATATATTTAAATAAAAGAAACATATTCGGCTCCATTCAATTAATGCTCATTCCCGTCAAATGACAGAAAATGCCTCGAGACCCAAAATAGCTTCCCGCACTCAGAAGGCCATAACTTTTGCATTTCTCAACGAAATCGCAAAAATTGGTGCTGTTGGAATCATGGCTCGAGCCCGACCCACAACTATCAAGAAATTCTACATTGGATGAGATATTGATCAAGTTTTTTAAGAAAATGTGTTCAGGTTCATAACAGTGTTTTATTTGGTGGTTGGGAGTGCAATTAAGAGGCATGGTTATCATTCTTTCATCTTTGTAGCACTTTGGGGCAAGTATGGGGAGAATTGTTCAAGTAATATATAATCATTTTACTCCATTTAATGCCTCTTACAGTGGTTGAAGGACATATTTCGGGATTTCCACTTTCCCTTCTCTTTTCCTTCTCATATTTTTATATATAAATTAAAGTGTTGGGCTCATTCTAAAAGGGAGTTTTTCGAGATAGCAAAGCTCGCCAAAATTTCTTTGTGAAGCCAATCTGCATGAGCCCTTGTAGTGGACTCCTTGCATGGTGATCCAGGCCCTTATCTTGTAATAGATTGAACCTATGCATATCATGAAGCAATAAAATATCGGTTTGTGGATGTATCTTCCCCTGCTTTGTGTTTTCTTGAATTCTTCTTTCCCCTTTAATTTTCTACAAGAATATTGTGTCTATTATTATGTTCTTGTAGGGATTCATTATCATTGTGTATAATTGGAATATTGTTGTGAATGCATTTTCTAGATTATGAAGAAGCTGTCATCACCTCTTCTAGTGCGCACTTTGCCTTTGTATTTCACACATTTGGGGACTACTCTCACACCCTCCTTTTCTGGTGTATCACCACTTTAGTGTAGGATTTCATTTTATGCATTCTCTCTCTCGGTCCCTTGGAAATTTAGATTAAAATAGTTATTTTCCCTTGCATTAGAGTAGATTGTGGCAGGTAGTTTAGGAGCAAGAACCAACTTTCTCTGGAGGTCTATCTCAAGTAGCAAGTCCCACAACTTGGAGATAGTACCCATGTTATCCAATCACACTTTGTGAGTTCAAGTATATGCACTTGTATAAACACGGGGTCTTTGTGATTCGGTGATAACACATCTTTAATTCTTCCGACCAAGGGCACTTCCTTACTCTCCATAGAATAACAAGATCCATAAGTGCGTGTGAGAGTCAAACCTAAGGCATGAGCTACTTTAGCGGGCATCACATTGTCGATGCTCCACGAGTCTATGACGCAATTCTTGAGCCTATGGCCAGCTATAAGAAGTGTCACATAGAATGGTTTGATTTTGTCACTGGGTGAGGTGGCAACGGCTATCAGATTAGGTTGTGGTGCAGAAGGAGTGGGTAAAAGGCCTTTAGAGGTAGTTTTAGAATGGGAATTGACAAAGTGAATCATTTTAGCAAAGGCCTTAGGATGGGTTTGATAATATTCAGCTTCTGAGATTTGAACCTTAGTCTTTTTTAGGTGATCAATAATATCGAAAGACCCAAAAGTGGACGGGCTATCATCATTTGAAATCTTAGGTTTATCAACTTTAGGAGAAACGGAAATAACTTTAGTAGTAGAATTGACAGGACTCACCTTTGGTGTAGATGAAACGGGGATAGGAGATCCTCTTTTTGTAATTACGGGGATAGTTGTCGGCTGTTCTTTAGATTTCTTCATGGGCTGCATCACTTTCTCCCTCTGATTTGTCTGCTCTCGAGTCATGACAGCGTATGATTTGATATTCATATCTGCTACTACTATTTCATCATAATCATCCTCATCATCAATTGCCTCGGTGGTGAAGAAATTAACTCGAGATCCCTCAAATTCATCTACTTCATCATCAACCTCTTCAAAAATTCCTCGCAATCTTCACTAACCTCTTCATCTTCAGGTTCCTCAACTTCACAGGTTGCATTGATGGGAACTTTAATAGGAGGTCCTTCAAGCGCTAGCCTTGTTTAAGCAGCAGACAACCGATTTTGGGCTGAAAATTCCTCCTTGAAATGTCTCGCATAGGGGGCATCTTGAGCCAATTGTTTCTTAATGACAATGAGATCATTTGTAAGCTTTTTGTACCAATGGATCAGTATTAGGTCTAGGGGTGGAATAGGAGGAAGAAGTAGATTTAGATTTAGAAGGGTCTCTCCTCAACTTCCCTGACATGATTAAATCATCTTCGACACTAACAACAAGAGTTTGATCTTCAGCCAATGTTGCGAGATTAGCCCTTCTTAGTGCATAGCTAACTTCAGGTGATTGAGCATTTAGGAAAAAAAAATTTGAATTTGATCTACAGGTCGAGTATTTGGTAGAATTTTTTTAATCAACCTATTGAATCGGGCCACAAATTCTCTCATGGGTTCTTGTGAATCTTTCTTTATTTGAGAGATTTGGGCTAGCAAGGCATGCACATCTTCTGCTGGCTTGAACCGGTTTTCAAACCTAGTTCTCATTGTATCCCAGCTGGTGATAGCACCGGAAGGTGATAGAACCAATCAACAGCATTATCTTGTAAAGTCTCAACGAAAAGTCTTACAGAGACATCTTCATGTTCAACTCCCAGAACTCCGCATGCAACTATGAAGGCTGCGATGTGTTCATCAGGATGCACTTTACCATCACCTTTGAATTTAGGGAAGTTCTTCTCGGTTACCTCTGGGTAACTCGTGCAAAGGCTGAGGAAGGGAAAGGGGCCTGACACGATGACCCCAGGGCAATGGTACCGCCATTCTTGGAAAAATGGCTTGAAGAGGAACTGCAACACCAGCAAGAATCAAAGCTCGAAGATTAGGACTGATTGACTCTGAAGGAATACCACCCATAGGGATTCTATCTTGGACAGGTGGAGTACTTGTTGAACGAGTCTTTCTATTTCTTGTTGAAGGGAAAGGAAAACCCTGCTGCTCCAAAAGCTGAAATTGAGAATCTTCAATACCAAGGGCCCTTCTCCCTCGAGTAAAACATGGAGTCGCCAGATCAAAGGATGATAAAAAATTATAGAACTGGAATATGATTTCCCCAGCGGAGTCGCCAAAAACTATTGGTCATCAAATAGGACTTCACGAAGAGCAACAGTCAGGGGACAAGAAGTCCCTCCTCTTTAATGGGAGAGGTTCCCTTATTCAGAAACGAACCTATTTACACATATACAAAACATGATTTTCTTTTAGAACTTGGATATTTACGAAAGTGTTTTGTATAAGGATCATCAATTACAAAAAGACGAGGAATGAGAAAACGAGAACAAGCAGAAAGGCACCATTTAGAATTATAGATGACAGAGTAATTCTTTATGCATGCGAAGGTACAATGAATTGAAACAAGATCATTTGTATCATACTAATAAGATGAAATTTGAAAGACACAAAGTTCTATCAATAACATCTGCAAGAATACAAAGCTTCTTAATATAATATAGACAAATGATCTTAACAAGATTAAATGAAAAGCTTAGGGATAAAAGAGATCAGATAGACAAAGAATGAAAAGCCCTTATGTATTGATTTCTTTATGATTTATTTACACTTTCAGAAAATAAGCCAAGTTCTTCCTCCTTCAAAATGGCGAGGAGAGGCCATTATATAGTTTACAATTCAGTTACTCTCGGTAACTACTTCTTTTAACTAAAGATTAGTTAAGGATTGCCAATCGCAATACCTCAACTTATTACAATAAATCCAAGAAAAATAATTGGAAGAGAAGAGAGGAATAAGGAGAAGAAGACAGGTGCTTATGACTGGGAGGGACCCACTGACTTCAAAATCCGCTGCCTGAATCTCTTCAATGCCTCGGCTATGTCTCTGCCACGTGGGACTGACGTGTTGGGCAAAGTGAGATCGGGTCCAAAATCGAGGCACTTCTCCATTTCCTTATCAAACTCGACATGAGTATGATAGTGTTTATTTGCTTCTTCAATAGCAGATTGAAGAGAGAAGATCTCCTTCATTTTCTCTTTGGAAATGGAGCTTTCCTTGAATAGATTTGCTTTGACAAAAGCTCTGAATTGAGCTTTGATTTCTCGCATGAGAAAGAGGCACACCGAAGTTTCATCCTAAAGATGACAATGTATATCTTTGAAAGAAGATACAACCAGTGTCTTGAAAGCCTCACCCTTACGCCCAACTATTCTTCGATTCTCCCAAAGCCTCCTCCAAGACTTTGATCTTCCACTCCATCTTTGTAAACCCGGGAATTTGACAGATTATCCTTTGCATCATCAAAAACCTTACTCGCCAAAATAATGTTTTCATCGAGTGCATCCCATGAGGCGGAGGATTTTGCATCTGTCATCCTCGACCAAAAATCACTAAAGTCAAGATGGCGAACTTCACTGTCCCCGATATCAGGAACGGCAGACTCTAGTGGTGAGATTTGTTCTTGCCCCTGAAATTTGATCTTCATGTTGGTAGTAATTCGGAGGGCGAAGCTGCAAGCTAGACTTGGGAAGGAATTGCAGAGGAAAATGGATACGCACGCAGGAATTTAGATTGCAAAGGTTCGAGCAAAAGATAGCAGGAAAGCAGTGTGTAAAATGCATAGGGGGTTCACTCATTATATAGCCATTTAGGAGAGAGAAAGGTAATGAATGCGTATTTAATACATACCTACCAAATTGAATAAGCAAGATATTCGGGTAGAGTGGGAAAAATTAGCACAAATAACACTTTGGTTCATTTGGGACATGAGGGACGCGAAAGCGTGAAGTATATGACTCGGCCGATTCGGGCGATACGGGAAAAACGCACAAATGATCTTGGAACATGCGGGACAAAGGTACGTGAAGTGATGCGGCTCGGCCGATCGGGTGAAAATGGAACAAGCCCAGTGCAGGAGAACTTGGGACATTTGGGACAAAAAGTTCGACGGGCCCGAAAAGAGCAGGACTTGAGCAAGCGGCCGATCGGGAGCAGAGGGCCCAATCTAACTTAGGACACACGGGACAAAAGTACATGAAGTATGCGGCTCGGGTGAATCGGGTGAAAATGGAACAATTGATCAAGGCGAACTTGGGACATTTGGGACAAAAAGTTCAGCGGGCCCGAAAAGAGCAGACTTCAGTGGCTGGCCGATCGAGGAGCAGAGGGCCCAATTGAACTTGGGACATGCGGGACAAAAATGTCAGCAGCTCGAAAAACACACAAAATGACCCAAAACATAGATTTTCTCAATTTCTCGACTTCTAACATTACGGGATAACGAGAAGACACTTAACCTCAAAATTTTAAATTTTCACTTTCTTAAGAGCGGGGGGAATTTTGAGTGGACAACACAACTCAAGTGATATAGGTAGAAGCTGCTTCTTTCCCATACACAAGCTTGTATGGAGAGCTTCTGTAGACCTCTTGGGTGTGATTCTATCGACCCATAGGGCGATTTGAGCCTTGCATGCCAAGTCTTTTGATTTTCATCTAGAGTCTTTCGATTATTCTTAGTAGGTTCTTGTTTGTAGACTCGGCTTGGCTATTACCACGAGGGTAATAATTTGATGAAGTCTTTGAGATATACACAATTCTTCACATCCCATTCGGTGATCTTTGTGCCCGAGGAATGCTAATGCATTATGCGATATGATAGTGGCAGGGGCACCAAACCTCGTGACTATCCCTTCATAGAAATCTAAGATATTGGATTCGTTTGCCTCCTTGAGTGCCACTGCTTCAGTCCACTTGGTGAAATAGTCTGTTGCCGTAAGTATCCACTTGTGACCTTGACTCAAATTGGGATTGATAACCCCAATGAAGTCCAATCCCCATTGCATGAATGGCTGATTTATTGAAATTGGACGAAGGGGCAGCGCTGCTAACCTTTCTTTCCCTGTGAAGAATGCACATCTCCTGCATTTCTTGACCCATGAGTAGCAATCATTGAACATCGTAGGCCAATAGTAACCAGCCTTCATGATTTTGAGAGCATTACTCGTGGAGCAAAGTGGCCTCCTGCTTCTCCATCATGGAACTCGTGTACTATCTTCTCAACTTGACATGTTCCAATGCATCTTAATAGAACACCATTGATGTCCTTCTTGAACAAGATACCATTAATGAGTACATACGGGATAGCTTGTAATCTAAAGTATCTCCTCTTTGCCTTGCTCACTTCTAGAGGGCACAAGCCTATTTGGAGGTAATACACCAAGTCTTGAGTCCAACATGGAATGAGTGCATCATCAGCTGGTTGTTCTTGATCATTCTGTAGTAGTAGGACAACATCTTCTTCACCTTTTGAGCCGTCTGGTTGTTTGAAATCGAGCTGCTCACACAAACCTTTTCCACAAACTAGCTTGGTCACTTTGATTTTGATATCATATTCCACACCGAGTGATCCAACTGCTCTCTTCTCATTTAAATCCTTGTTTAGGAGAAAGTCCTTGACATCAACATGAGACACCAAAGAGTTGAATCTTATTGTTTGAGACCAAATGTTTGAACTTCTTCAAGCTCCTGATGATGGCAAGGACATGCTTTTTGATGAAAGAATACTTTATTTCGTAATCTTCCAAGGTTTGATTGAAGAATGCTATGGGCTGTTATGAACCTTCTCTATTCACCGTGTCAAGATAGCATTTGAGATTCTATCTCGATCCTCCAAATGCATACAACATGAAGTCCTTTGAAAAGTTTGGGTTGATAAGAGTTAGAGCTTGTGATATTACATGCTTGATGTTTTCAAAACTCTCTTTGCCTTCTGCTGTCCATTTGAATGCCGGACTCTTCTTTAACATCATTGTTAAAGGCTTCACAAGTAGAAAAATTAGGCACAAATCTCTTGTCAAAGTTTATCCTTCCCAAGAAGCTTTGAAGAGATTTCTTGTGGTGTGGTAATGGAAGTGTTCGGATGGCTTCAACCCTTTCATGATCAATTCTTAGCCCTTCCCAGAGATAATGTGGCCCAACAATTTGCCTTCATGTGCCAAGAATATACACTTCTTTGGATTCAACAACACTCAGACCTTCTACACCTTTGAAACACTTGTCGAGGTGAAAGAGATGGTTTCTACATTCTTTGAGAAGACAGGTGATATCATCTAAGTACACTAGCACTATATTGTTGATTAAGCCTTTGAACACCATATCCATAGCTCTCTAAAATGTTACTCGGCATTTGATAGTCCAAATGAAATCTTCTTGTAAGCATCGTGCCCCATTTTTTTAGTGAAGGCCGTCTTGAATTGATCTTCTTCCTTCACCATTATCTGATTATAGCCTGAATATCCATCTAGCAATGAAAACCTTTCTGAACCAGCTACAACCTGCAATATTTGTTCCATTGATGGAAGTGGATAATGATCTTTGAGTGATGCTCTATTCGGATCACGAAAGTCCACACACAATCTTGTTTCTCTATTTCTCTTTCTTACGGCACCCAGGGTTTGTGAACCCAACTTGAGTGTTTGATGGGGAATATGATACTAGTATCAATAAGCTTGCTTAACTCTTTTCTCATGAGAGGTTCGATATGGGGATTCACTGGCCTTTGCTTTTGCCTAACAGGCTTGGATTCCAGATCCAGCTCAATAGTATGTTGTGCCAACTTTGGGTTGAAACCTCTTAAATATTTGTAAGTCCAAGCAAAGAAATTGGGGAACTCTTGACAAAGGCTGAACAAAATCAAATTTCTCTTGTGGAGTACTTACTTTGCTAATTTGCAATGTCTTGCCTTTATATACTAAAATAGGCTCTGAATCTTCACTCTTTACTTGAATGTTCTCTTTCTCCTTCCTTGGCCCGATCATTCGGGTTGAAGATTGAATCCAAGGTTATGAGGCCTTTTGGTAATTTGTTAGTTCTCAACTACACCACTTGGTCACCATCTGCTTTGCTCCAACTTGTCTTGATTTACGGTGGAGAACTCACTTCTTCTTGTAGGAAATTAAAAATTTTCTAATCATTCTCGAAGACTTGCCAACTTGTATTGTTATCCGGAACAGCTGGTCTCACAACAAATTTGATATGAGGCTGAGTTTTCTCACTTTTGATACATTCTACAATATCAAACGCAATCCCAAATTGGTGCCATCATCCATTTGCTTCATTCTTTTTCTTGGGATGGAATTGATGCTAAAAGCTTCAAAATCTTCAATAAGATCCCATACACGATTTTTGTAGTTCTTCAACAGATCATTTTTGGCTACATTTTTTCCTCTGACTTGGTTTACGATAAGCTCACTATCACCAAATACTTGAAAATTCTTGATGCCTTTCTTCCTTTCCCAGTGCAATCCGTGAACTAAGGCTTCATACTCAGCTGTATTGTTTGAGCAAGAAAACTAAAAATGGAAGGCTGAGTAATAATTTATACCTTGTGGTGAAATGAGCATAGCTCCTCCTCCTACACCTTGTCTACTCATTGATCAATCAAAGAAAAATTGCCATACTTCATTCTCGTCCTTATGATCTGGCTTGGTGATCTGGGGAGAGGTTGATTTTCTTCATGCAAACAATAAACTCTTAGCTCAGATCTTTCTATTTCTTGATAAGGATCAAAAGCATGCACCTTGCTTGCCCATTCATCAAGAGTCAAATCTAGGATGCTTCCAACCTTGGTGTCGGCTTCATCGGTGTTCGGATAATCTTCTTGATCAAGCGTTGAACAATTGGCATTGATTTGTCTTGGAGTGTAGGGCTCAATGTGAAAGTTTGCAATAGGTTCAGATCGATTGTGGACTTAGTTCCATACCTTGTTCTAAATAACATGTGTGACCAATTTGCGAAAGATACCCTCCATTTTAGCGGTGAAGTCTCTTGATAAGCACAAAGCAAAGAGTGGTGGCAGATCTATGACTGACACATCTTGCAACACATCATCACGTTCGGACACGCGTGCGGTGTGAGGCTCAAACCTTTGATTCTTCCAACCGTTGTCACTATTGTCCCATCTAATTGCACTACACCCTTGGAGATAGCTTCATATTGAATCCCTAACTAATCGGCTATCTGTTTTGGCATGGTCGAGCTGCTCGCTCTTGAGTCGATCATACAATTATGTACCAACTTGTCTCCTATGATCAATGAAACATAAAATGGAGGGGCTTCAACATTTTACCTTTTTGTCCTCCGTGATTCCCTTGAGTGGGAAACATTTGTGAGTAACTTCTCTTGCATTTGGACATGTTGATTTGAAGTTGACCAATCCTTCATGGCAGCTTCTAGCAAATCTCTTTGTCCTGGGATGGATAGTGATTCCCACATTGATATGTTTACATTTGTCTTCTTCATCCGATCAATGATGTTGAATGGGGATGAAGCATCCCTCTTTTGTAGTTTAGCTTGTGCACTCATTCATTGCACATGGGCAGCGAGTGGATGACATCTCGAGTTGGTTTGGGAGCTAGTTTGGGTGGTCCTGTATGTTTGGAACTACTTTTTGTTTGCCAACAACTTGTGGAGTCATAGAAGATTGTGGATTACTTGGAGCCAATGGTTTTCCTTCACCCAAATTTCTCCTTTTTGACCTTGTGTTGGCTACAACACTTTGAGAGGGCATTTGATTTATACCACGAAATCTTTAACCCTGCTAAACCGTGACAAGAGTAGTTTTGTTCGGAGATGTTCCTTGGCCGAGGTGCTTCCTGTTGCTGATCTCCTTTATGGCTGAACTCTTGCGACCCACCAACGGTTTGCACTATCGATCTCGATTTAATGCACCATTAAAGCACATTGATTGGTTATGTGGCTGACTACATGGGAAACACCAATCATATTCTGGGCCATGTTATTTTACACCGGTACCAAAGCTCTAGATGTGGATGTAACATTGGGATTATAGGGCTGAAATGGTCTGTTGGCAGGAGGCCTTGCTTGATTCTGATTTGCAGCTAGATTGGGTGGTCTTTGAGGCTGATATGGCTGCCTGTTAGGCTGAGCTTGAGGCTGATAAGAAGGTCTAAAACTTTGGGCTTGCTGCCTCTTGAGTGTAACCAGCTCATTGCCTAGATTTTGCAATTGCTTCATGACTTCTTGAAGTTCGTTTGAGGCACTAGAAGATGAAGTAGAAGCTTCACTTGAATTTTGATTTCTAGGAGTGGGAATAGGAGCTAAAACAGGTGCTTGATTAGTACTTGGGCTTTCTAAACTTGGATATAATGGCATTGGAGGCCTAGGAGCTAGCTTTCTAGCTTGAATCAAATAATTTTCAGCTCTAATGGCAATGCTATAAGCAACAGGGATAGTTGTGCCTCCCATGGATTGAATCAACATAGAAATATCAGAATTTAAAGCTTTAAGGTAATATAGAAAAGCACCTTCTGTTGTTGGCCTTACTACCATTGGAATCCTTTCCCAAGTCATTTGAAATCTGAAGTTGAAGTCAGTCAACTGCTCATTGGGAGCTCTCTTGATAGTTGTCAATTGTTCCAAAAGGGAAAAATTATCTCCCTTCTCTCCGAACTGCTCATGGAGAGCTATACATAGTTGGTTCCAATTTTGGATAGAGCCTGAAGCAAGACTTTAGAACCATTGCAAAGCCCTCCCTTTGAATGAAGACGCCTTGATGGTTGTGACAACTTGCATCTCATTAATCTCATGGATTGCACAAATATTAGCAATGTCCTTGACATGATCACCAAGAGTGGTCTAATTTTCTCCAGTAAAGTATGGAATGTTCTTCAATGCTACAATGCGGGATTGGATTTTGCATTGAGAGCAAGTGGGTTGTTGCCAGATGAAATTGACATATGGATTTGGTTGTGCCATCCTGATTGGCCGAAGAACTCTTGTTGATTGGATGAAAGGTCTACCAGGTGGAGGTGTTGACAAGGTTCTATTAGGTGGAGATGGAGATCTTTGAGCTCTTCTTCCCCTTCTTTCTCTGCCTGGAGATAGGTGTAGATAAACAAACAATCCTTCCTCCCTAGTTCTTGACCTGGTCTGTATTCTTCTCATAAATTTTCCAGGCTTGGACTACTGAAACCAGTGGATTATGCCTCTTTTGGAGTCGCCAGATGTGTAATTTCAAAGCTCCTTCAAAGCTAGAACTTACAACAAGTGCACATCGATCTTGTCGTAGTTAAGTGAAGACCTCTAAGGTACCACCCGACGTGCAGGCTGTTATCACCGAATCACAGCACCCTATGTTTATACAAGCACATATACTTGAACTCACGGTGTGATTGGATAACATGGGTACTATCTCCAAGTTGTGGGACTTGCTACTTGAGATAGACCTCCAGAGAAAGATGGTTCTTGCTCCTAAACTATCTACAATCTACTCTAATGCGGGGAAACTAACTATTCTAATCTAAATTTCCAAGGGACCAGGGGAGAGAATGCATAAAATGAAAACCTACACTACGGTGGTGATACACCGAGAAAAGTAGGGTGTGAGAGTATTCTTCAAATTCATGAGATATAGAAGCAAAGTGGACACTTTAGAAGGGCGATGACAGAGTTTTCCGTAATCTAGCAAAATGCATTTTACAACAATATTCCAAACATACACAATGATAATGGATCCTGAAATAAGATAATAATAGACACAATATTCTTGTAATCAAGGTTAAAGGGCAAGAAGAATGTAAGAAAACAAAGCGAGGGAAGATACATCCACAAACTTGTATTTTATTGCTTCCTGATATGCACAGTTCAATTGGTTACAAGATAAGGGCCTGGATCACCATGCAAGGAGTCCACAAGAAGGGCCTACAACACATTGGCTTCACAAAGCAATTTTGGTAGAGATTTGCTACAAAAACTACCCCCCTTACAATGAACCCAACACTCCCATTTATAGAAAAAATGAGAAGAAAGAGAGAAGGGAAAATGGAAATCCCAAAATCTGTCCTTCAACCACTTGTATGAGGCATTAAATGGAGTAAAATGATTGTATATTACTTGAAAAATTCTCCCCATACTGTCCCAGGTGCTGCAGCAGAGAAAGAATGATGACCATGCCCCTTAATTGCACTCCCAACTACCAAATAAAACACTGTTATGATCCCGGACATGTTTTATAAAACATATCCATAAATATCTCATAAAATATGGAATTTCTTAATTTTTGTGTGTCGGGCTTAGAGCCACGATTTCAACGGTACCAATTTTGTGCGATTTCATTGAGAAATGTAAAAGTTATGGCCTTAAGGTGCGGGCGGCTATTTTGGGTCTCAGCGGGCGTTTTCTGTCATTTGACGGGAATGAGCATTAAGCGACTAGAGATAAATATGTTTCTTTTGATTAAATATATAGAGGACTTTGTGCTCATTCGGAACGTCCAATTTTGTGAAAATCGAAGCTCGGAGTCAAAATTTATGGCCGTTTGAAGTTCACGGGTCAAACGTTGACTTTTCTTCTTTGCCTTATGCCGTTTTAGCTTTTCGCGTCCCACGCGTACTTTTGTCCCTCTTGTGCTTGATGAATTCTCTAGCATTGGCCAATTTGAGCTTCCTTGACTCTTCGTAGCTTTTTTCCTTTTCGCGTACCACGCGTCCCTTGCGTACTTTTGTCCCTTTGTCCCGAGGCGAAAATCTCGAACTACCCGAAATGGACCATCTTGCGGAAAATCAGCCGATTCACACCCGTGCGTACTTTTGTCCTAGCTGTCCCAAACCGCGTGAAACAAAAAACTTGATGATTTTTCTTGCTTTCGGCCATTTCACCTTTTCGCGTCCGCGCGTACTTTTTGTCCCAACCGTCCCTGTGGTTCTTTGACAAAATTGTCCAACTTAGCCAATTTTCTTTGTATTTTTCCCCAAAATTGGTACAAAAAACCTTGAATGCGACCCGCATTAGTACGACCCCGAACCCTTTAGACCCCAATTTCTTTAAAACAACCCCATGACCTTTTTTTGCATTTTTTCCATTTTCTCTAACTCGTTGGGATTTCTTCTTGGATGGGAGAGTTAGAGAGAAGCCGAGGGGGCCCCAAAACATGATTTCGGGCCTTGAATCAATCTACTTGCTCAGGACTAAATAATTTGATGCATGTTATCAAAAGTACCTTGAGGGGTGAATTTTGGATAACAATACCTACGATCAACTCTCCTTTTATTTGCATATATCTTTTGTCTATCCTATGCCTCCTAAAGCCTCTCACCGATCAAAACAACCTAATTCTCTTTGTTCTATACCAAAGCTAGCCCAAGAGATACTCATTCCTTCAATATGTCCCAACTCACAAGTGTCTGCACTCCCTCCCATAATGTTCCTGAAATGGAGCCATACTTATAGAACTCTAAAATTTGTTGTTATGATAAAACTTGACTAGGTAAAAATCCTCCTCCCACCTCAACTAATGGTCCATAACATACATCCAAAGCATGTCCTCAAAGATCTGATTCACCCACTCTTTTTATCCATCTGTCTCTGGATGATAAGATGTCTTGAAGTTGATACTCCTCCCAATGGCATGTTACGTGGTAGTCCGGATATAAAATGTGTATAAGGGATTACAGGTGACAAATATTCATCCACAGTATCACGTGTAATCTTAAAATGTCATCTAAGTATACTTATGCCACTTTGCACTAGCATGTAGGTGGTCTTAACTGGAGAAAAATGAGCCACTTTTGTCAATCTATCCACCATGACCATGATGACATCATGGTGGTGTCTCAACGTTGGTATCCCTATTATGAAATCAATGGAAATGGTGTCTCATTTCCACTCACAAGTATATCTTGTGGGTAGAGAAGCTAGCCGGATGTCGATGCTCGGCCTTAACCATTTGACACTCTAAATAGCATGACACAAATTGAGCTACATCTCTTTGTACACATCCCCAATGGTATATCTGTCTCAGGTGGCGTGCATCTTCTTCACTCCTAGATGGGTTGAATAAAGTACATGATGAGCCTCTTGCAAGATATCCTCTCTCAAACTTCCATCCCTAGGTACATAGATCTGACCTATTTGTGCAGAGAAGTCATTCTAAATCTAATGAAAAACCATAAAACTTCCCCTCAAGGGGTCTCTAAGACTCAATCTCATAATCTTTCAATTTGTGAGACTAAAATGAAACCAAATGGCCCTCTTGCATCAAACACCACCTAATCGTGCCAAGGAAGAATATGTACACACAAAGAAATCCCTCTCGACAATTTGAAACTAATTAATCAATGCTATCGTAAGGCATCCCTTTAGTGTACTGAAGGCCTACTCACATCCATTGGACCAAAATAAATTCTTCCCTTTCCACTTTAAAGGGAAGCTATGGGGTGTATAATATGAGAAAATTCTTGAACAAATATCGTATAATAACATGCCAATCCCATGAAACTATGCACCTTGGTCACATTGGTTGGTGCGGGATAATCCATAATAGCTCTAATATTGAAAGAATCGAATGTGGTACCTTCCCATAAATGATGTGACCTAAGTGCATCGAACCTATAACTTGTAAAGGGCACACTTCTCCAAGTTCCCGTTTAGCCACTACTCACGAAGAAACTACAAAAACTATCAAAGGTACTCCTCATTCTCTTCACTCATACGTGAGTATATTATAATGTAATAAAGAAACATGAGCATGAAGAAATTCAAAATATCCTTAACACCCCATTCATCAAAATCATGAATACAATAATGGCATTCTTCGAGACAAAATGGTACTACCATGAAATCATAGTTGCCATATCTCGTGTGGATAGTTGTCTTGTGGATATCTACCTCCACAATCCTTAGCGATGATAGCTTTGACTTAAGATCATTCTTAGAAAATACAAGTGGCTCCTTCATCTAATAAAATAAATCATCTATCGAGGAAGAGGTAACAATTTTTTATTGTTACTTTTTCAGCTTTTGTAGTCCACAAACAAACAAAAATATCCATCCTTTTTCTTCACATAGATCACTTAGGTACACCCCAAGGAGATACACTAGGATGGATTAGGCATTTCTCAGAAGGCCCTCAGTGCAACTTTAGCTCACATAGCTCAAGTTAGGTCATCCTATATGGTGCGCGTGGGATAGGCTCTTCAGAGGAACCAAATCAATATGAAATTCAATCTCACATGGGCAAAGTAACCCTCACAACTCACTAAAAATAAATCGGAGAACTCCTGCAAAATGGGGTGGTCATCAAGTGACTATCCATGAGTCTCATCATTTGATTGGTCACTAATAGTGATGAAAAATAACTTAAAACCCCATTAGCAAAACTACTTCAGCTCTATTGTGGATATGATGTGAATATAGATGGGTCTCTTGACTCCAACTATCACTGACTCCACTCCCAAATCATCTGCAAAGATATAACTTTGTTTGTGACAATCAACTCTAGCTCTGTGTGCAGACAACCAATCCATGCCCAAGATAACTCCATATAAACCCAAGGGAAGGATACAAAGATCCAAATTCATGGTGAAGGGTCCTAGGTCCACTACACACTCTTTAACTAAGGATTCCACTGATATTTTTTCTCCATAATCCATCTCAACATCCCAACTAAGTCCTGCCTAACTGCCACTAGCCTACATCGCTCTACTAAAGATGGAGAAATGAAATAATCTAATGAGCCTAAATCAAATAAGATAGGGGTAGAAATACCACCAATGCTACTTGTGGTCTCTATTCTTTGTCTGCCGTGGTTCTCTACTTTATGGTTCTTGAGTGCGGCATAAAACTTGTGGCTCTGGTTGTGTCACTAAACATAGGCTCCCAAAGTGGGTCCTTACCCTAATTAGCAGAATCGAGGAATTCTCTCTAATGATGACCATGTACACCACACCCAAAACAAATTCTGGTAATCTCCATTGAGAAGATACTCCTCCAGGTGACCTAGTAGTTTGTGTTGTAGAACCTGATGATCATGTCATAGATCTCTATGGGTGTGTTGGTGGATGTAGTCTTGCTTAATGTGCTCGAGGTAGAGCCTATGTCTTGTTGGGAACCCCGAGTTGAAGGTCCCATAATACGCCATATCTAAGCATCATGGTACTCTTGAGGCCGAAAGGGTGGATGATTATGCTTATTCTTTGAAGAGGAGGAGGTGTAGAGGAAGACGTGCGAAAGTATGTGCCATGAGGAGGAGGAGTTGATCCTCAATCTACTATCCCGATGTAACTATTGTATGCAGATCCCTCACTCTTTCACAAGCCTAATGAGTCTTCACCTAGTCTCCTCTCGTGATATATGCCTTCTCCATTGCCTCGATAGTGTCATGGGCAATGAATGTGCATTGCCCTCATGTCTAAGTTAAGGCCCTTGATGAACCTATGAACTCTAACCTTCTCATCCTGCATATAATCCACATAATGACATAGATCCAAATACCAATCCTCTTAATACACCACTTTGTCATGGAATCTGCCATGTCATGGAATCACATCGCATACCATGAAAATAATTGATCCGTTCTTTGGATGAATCTTATGGATATCTATCTAATCTTGAAGTTCTCCTTAAAGAGCTCTCAAGTAATTTTTCAAAATATACATGCAACTTCTTCTCCTCGGTCCTCCAAAAGAATCCAGATGCATCTCTCAGAAGGTGGATAACAACACAATATTTCATGTTGTTAGTATAAGGAAATAGCTTGAAGCATCTACTCAAGCTAACCAACCATGCCTCGGCCTAAAATCCTCTTGTGTCTCTAGAAAAAAGTAGCATGTGTAACTTCAAAAGAAACTCTTTAATTCGATCTACTGCTGTCGATTATCAGCCCCCATGTCTCTTTTCAAGAACATCCCTTAGCCTAGGGCTCCTAGATCTATCTTTATGTCATGAAGCTCTATCTCTATTCTCTCTAGGTGGTGACTCATGTCCAACCAACTCCGTGTGGAAGTGATTTACCCTATCCTTGGCACTATGACATGACGTTACACGAGCCTCCACTTTGATCACTCTTCATCTGTCTAATAGGTCACCTTCTATATATCCTTCACATAAAGTGACATTAACATCTTCTAGTGTAATGAAGTATCCGAGGTAATGTGGCTTCTACTACCTAATGCTGGGGTGGTAAATCTAGGCTCTTGTTTAAAAAAACCTCTCCTAGTCCACTCCTCTTCCATAGACCAAGACGGAGTTAGTTTATCATCATCTAGGATTTGTTTTAGTTTTCTAAATTTTCTATGTTTTAAAACATCATGCAATGTTGTGTGTTCTAGGTTTAGATTTGTGCTAGGTTTTCTTATTGTGTTTCGTATTTCCAAGTGTGCTCGGGGTCCAAGTATTGAACCCACGACTCTGATACCAAGTGTAATGCCCACAATTTTCTACTCTCAAAACAAATAGAACTAATAAATTAATAGTCAAGTTTATGGTAATTATTATTTTTGTTTAAAAGTGTTAGCAAGGTTAGACATTTTCACACTTAATAAATTTCTTGGTTAGAGGCTTTCTACACAAGCTTGAGAAAAACGAAATTAAATTATTAATTAAATATTATGATTTACTTCCTAAGCTATATTTACATTTTACATATCTCTTGACTTCCATTAGTTAAATTAGTTATCAAGCACCTAAGATTACATTATTTTCTAACTCAAAGGTTAATTGTTTTACCTAGATAATAAGTCGCCCATTCACCTCATTACCCATATTATTTATTTTTATTTAAAATTACATTCACTCAAAATTCCTTGCCACTTAAGTGGGGTATGTTTTAATTTGGGGCATAGTATGGAATTTATCCCACCCTTAGATTTAGGTTTCCCTAAATTTCCTTGTTGTTCTCTTTTAATTCCTATTCTCCCCAAACAACCTCATTTGCTATTTTCTTATTTGCAGGTTTTGGAAGAGGAGAAGGATGAGGAACCATGAGAGAAAGGAAAAAAACGATGCAAAAATTTCTCTTGATATTAGTTGTAAATATTTTCCGCTATAATGTTGTTCATTTGCTAAATGTAGAGATCCTAATGTGGGTCTATTTTTTTATTTAAAAAAAACATTTTCTTGTTTTGAGTTCAACTATTGGGAATCCCCATTCCTTTTAAGTCCACTATTTTTACACATTTGGGTGTCTTAAAAGATATTGGGAGGCTTGATATTTTAAATTTAGTTTATTCCTAGTTGCTGGAAGATTCCTTGTTGTAGTTTTAAGCTTAGATTTTCATAAATTTTAAAACTGGGTCTTTCATGGATGGAATTTTATTTTTCCGTCAAAAGTGAAGAAACCATCCCCCTAAGAATGTCATTGGTCCTATGACCTCTTCCCTACCCGGAGGGTGGTTGATCTAATCTTTGCTCTCATTGGGCAGACAGATCTAAAACTGTCACTCTACACATGGCAACAAGATCTTGTTATTTGAAAATAAAACCTTCAACAATACATTATTTTCACAGTTTTTTTCTTCCCAAGTTGTCTTTTAATGCAATATTAATTTAAAGGGGATTTTTTCTATTCATTGATTGATAAAGCGATAGTATATCAAGTTTCTTAATTTAAAATACAAAACATCAACTCAATTTTTATTCTTCCCTTTGTAGTAAAATGTAAAATTAAGTACAACATTACTTCTGATTCATTTTACTTCACATTTTATATTCTTTCAACAAAAAAAACATGAATTCAACACACTCAATTTTCATTACATCTATGTTCTTTCCAAATATAAATGTATATATATTGCAACTTTAAATGCTTATAATTTTCGAGAGAGTTTCATTAAAAGAAACTATACACTTAAGATTTCCTTTCACTATAGCATTACAATACAACTATGAAAAATACCAACTTTACATATCATTCTCTTACAGTGTAAGACTTCAAATCCTTTTCTTTTACTAAGACTAATCCTTTCCAACAAGGTAAGCAACCAAGAGATCTTTCTACATTCACTAACTCATTTCAATTTGGAATAAATGAAATATTACAACTTTCCTTCAATCATACAAATGTTACAAAATTCCACTCAAAGTGGGAATAATAATATGATCAAATACAACATAGAAGTTCTTCAACAAGGAAAAAATCAAATCTTCTTGTATGTCTTCTCCCAACTTGTAGCTTCAATCTTGCATTCTTCAATATTTCAAAAACTAGGATCACAATACAAAGGAAGGGGGAATAGGTGACGCTCTCCGCCCAACCTTTAATCCAACAAGAGGAGAATCCATCCCCTTATTATCTTGAGCCCCAACCAAAGAACAATGAGGGATCTTGAGCAACATTTGACAACTTTTTTACAAGCATGGCTTCCACAAAAACATACAATCCAAAACATTCAACACATCTAAAAGGACATACTCAAAAATTTTACAACTTTCTCAACAACGCATATGTTTGATGTAATGCCCGCTAAAAAAACGACCACTTGAGACCCAAGAACAACCTAGGTTTAGATAGAAAAATTATGGAATATATATATATATATTTTTAAAAATCGTGACCCTTCTAGGCTTTCAATTATCACAACAAAGATTCAAAGTCAATTATAATTTAATAAATGAAATTTTCCCGTTGTAACAAACATTAGATCCACATTACAAAATTAAGGAGTATAATTAATCCAAAAATATTTAAGTTTCTCTTAGGTGTTTATTTAATAAATAATTCAATTAACACTATAGTCAAATGTTCCTTAATTAATGTTAGAGGATAAAGGGGGGAAGCGATTAAATGCCCAAGTTTTTAAATTTCACTAGGTCTAAACAAAAACCAAGGTTATTGTTTACATGGGATAGAAAAATTCTCTTATCCCCTAACGTGAGCCGTAAAAGCTCAAATCCTTCTTTAGAGTTAAACATCTAAGTTAAAAAGAGGCGATTTCCCACTTACCCACTCTCAGACTCATCTTTTCACTTTAACCTTATTTCTCACATATTTAACACACTTAAGGTTTCCCAAAACATTTCCATTAGATAGGAATTTTATTCCCCTTTCCAATGATTTAAAGATGTCCTCCTAACTCCTCATATTTCTTAAGTTACAGGCCACCGGGCCTGGGGAGGAAATTTTTCCCCAAAGGTGGGCTTGCGGGCCTAGGGAAGAAATTTTTCCCCAAAGGCGGGCCTAGGGAAGAAATATTTCCCCAAAGGTGGGCTTGCGGGCTTGGGGAAGAAATTTTTCCAAAGCCACAAGGGACACGTGACACATTTTTAAGCCCACGTGGGAAGGCGGGTCGTCGGATGAAATTTATATTTCAACTCTTTTGATAAAAAAGAAAACAGGTTTAAAAGCATTTGTGCCTCCACCAACGCCTAGAGATGCCACATGTCCGCCCAAAAGCTACAAGAGCGGAAAAGGTGGATCATCAAGGATAACTTAGAAATGTTAGCTTTTGTGTGTCGAAAAGTGCGAAGGTTAAAAACAACCCGCACCTCCACCGACACCAAATGAAGCCATGTGTCAGTCCAATAGTGACTTGTGGGAAGGTAGAGTGACAGGAAACTTAGGAATTTTTGCCAATTTTTTTCAAAATCGATAAGGTCTAAAACAATTTGCACCTCTGTCGAAATCTAAAGAAGCCACGTGGCAGACCCTCATTGGTTGCATGATTGCAGGCGCATTGGGAGACTTAGAAATTTTCACCATTTTTAAAAACAAAAAAGTTTGAAGGTGCGGGCCCGCGAACCCATAGAAGTATATTTTTTTTTCCAAAGGGAAAAGTCGGGCTTTGGGAGCCACGGAGAACTTGTGACTTTTGATTTTTGCAAAAATTGACCTCGGTAATTTTCATGCCCGTGAATCCGATTCTGACAAAAAAATTCCTCGTTGAGAGTTTTTTTTTTTTTACCAAATGATATCAAAAATTCAAAGGCCATAACATTCAACTAGAAGCTCATATTTGATAAAATGAGGACTTTTGGAAAGGATTGAACTCTTCTTTGCATAGGAAACATCAAAATTCATTTTTGACAAACTTAAGTGGGTGAATTTGACAAAAACATATTTCCTACCATTAAAATGTGAATTAAACTTTTCAACTACGAGTTAAAAATTTGAAGGTTCACAGAAGGCGCCATATATCTAGGGTCTAAGATATTTTTCTTCGGTTGTTGAAAACTACAAGTAAAGGGGTAGAGTGAGCGAAGCCTCAAGATTCCTCTTGATGCTCCTTCAAAATAAAACCTAGGGGCCGATCCACAGAATAGCGCGGTCCATCCACGGGTTCCAGGCCATGCAAAGTTGCTTAAAAATTCTAAGTATGGGAAGACGTGATGGAAACCTCCATGTGTCTTCATGGTGTAGCTTTGAGATGGTGGCCAAGAGCAAAAACCTTGAACAAGTGTGAGCTCACCATGTGTCCTAGGCCTCTAGAAGTTGCTTGAAACCTATTGAAGTAACCCTTATAATTTCTTTGATTTTTACATATTTGGAAAGCTCTCACAATTGTATAAGGGTTACTTCTTTGTGGTTTCAGATTGAGGCTGCATTTTAGATGAAATCATCAGGTTAAATATTGGTCAAAGGATTATGTTCGTGAAACCATAATTTAAGAAAATGTGGTGGTGGTTACAATTAAAGAAAATTTCAAAAAGTGGTGGTTACAATTTAAGAAACTTTATTTTGAATTTTTTTAGTATGGGTTAGTTTTTATCTTCATCTTGGTGGAAAGCATGACATTGGTATTCTTATTTAGATATAGATCTATTGGATTGGGATTGGGAGGAAATGGAAGATAATTTCTTATCTAGATGGGAAACAAAAAAGAAACATAATTTTGTTAAGAAAGTAGAAGAACAAGAAGAAGCAAAAGAAGAAAAATAATAAGAAGAGGCGAGAAGAAGAATAAGAAGAAGAATAATAAGAAAAAGAAGAAGAAAAAGAAAATATTGATGATGAAGCTGCTAAACATTATAGTGCATCTCTAAGGAAGGAAGCTTCAATATTTAAGTTTGAAGGGTGCATTGAAAGAAATAAGGTAATTGTTTCCATAAACCCTAGCAAAAATATAAATTCATCAATATGGATGTAGCTCACAATCTACATGTGCAAACAAATCATATTAAGGAAACTCAAGTTGATGGTAAGCATATTCAAATTTTGTAAGAATTAAAACTCTCTATGGATAAATATGTTTTACATTCAGATTTTAATGCTTTAGATATGGATGTTATGGATATTTTTCTTGGATATACTTGTTTAGAGAGCTTGGGAACAATTAATCTTAATGTGCAAAAGAAATTCATGAAATTGTGGTACAAGAAAAAGAAAATTACATTGCAAGATATCACACTTAGCAGGAAAAAAATAATAATATAAATGAGGATCATGAAGATGAATTTGAAGATGGTGAAGAAGGGAATAAAGATTATTCAGAAGGAGAGGCTGAAGAAAAAGATGAAAAAGAAAAAAATAATTCATCTACTCAAGGGAAAACAAAAATAGCAAACAAGGTGGAAGAGAAAAATAAAGTTGAAGAAAAGGTTGATAAGGTTGAGGATACTAAGGTTGCACCATATAGACACCCACATCATCATGAGAGAAAAAATCATGGGGTCATGTTAGGACACATAAGGGCAGAAATCTATATAGATATACAGGGAATTGGAGGAGCAATTATCAAGGCTATACACAGAATCAATGGAGAAACAATTATATGAAATGGAATCATAGGAATAATTATTATGGATATGCATGGATGCCAAGGAGGAATGCATATGTACAAGGATGGAATCAGATGAGTGCAAGGGAATATGGAATCAGGTTTGGAGCAACATCACCCATTAGGATCTCATATGGGTGGTTGGATGATCGAGCATGGTGACTATTGTGCAATAATTTAAATCACACTCATTATATGGTTTTTTTTTATGTTTCGGGATGAAACATGTCAAAGAGGGAGGAAATGCTATGTAGCTTGGGATATGATATTATAATGTATATGGGATGATGAATATGCCAACATGTGGAACACATCCCCTTAGTTATATGTATGGGTTCACATGATATATGATATTATAATGGATATGGATTGATGGTGATGCTTTGACATGTGACACACATCCACTTAGTTAGTTATATGGGTTCACATAGGAATTAGTTATATTGGGTAATGAGTTGGCTCGCATTAGGATTGGGTGTTACCCATCTTATTTAAAGGATGTGAGTATCGTTATGAGGAGGTCATGGAGGTATGAGTTGAGACCTCTACTTGGTAGAGGTATATTGAGGTGTCCCCTTCAAGTGGATTCCAATCTTGGGAGATTGTGGAGTTACTTCTTCCTTAAGGATAATTGTATGGTGTTTCCATACCTTAAGGGTATTATTATGAATATGTTGCATATTTGGACATCTTGGCCATCCATATATCTTGTTTTGTTTTATCTTCTGAAATTTATTGATTTATTATATGAAAATTTCTTATTAGGATATATGTTGGTTGGGTTTTATTATGGTATGATGGTTGTCATTCTTGGGAAACGTTATCTCCTCGCCTTATAGGCTACCTGTAATCACCATAGATGAGCTTCATTAGTGTATTTTGGCAAAGCAAAGAGTTACATGAAAAGGGCATGATCGTTATTCTCCGTCGTAACAAAAAAAATGTTTATTTTTTTGGGTCTGATTTTATATATTCATTGTTTTTGTTTTAAAATCACTGATGTTCACAACTGTTATTATTTTTTATGGTATGCACAGTAAATTATATTTTGACGAAAAGCCATGACACTGACAAAGTGAGCTATGGCAAAAATGGTTTGAAGGGTTGAATCGGAAAGGAAGGTGTAGGAGTATCTTGAATCCTCTATGCTTCTCCATCGTTATCTTTGTCTAAATTTCTTTCATTATTTCAACTAGCTTCCGTATGCATTGTATCTTAAATCCTCAAGCTATTTTTGAGATCTGGAGGGAGTGATGGTGAAGATAGAAATGTCTTTCCTTTGAGTGGTAAAACAAAGTAAAGAATATATGTTTAATATCAGAAACATCGTATCAAGGGAATCATATAATCCTCAAATTTTCCTCTAATTTTTACACTTCAGTGAGCATTGCTACTTCACGTTGGTGTGATCTGCTCAAAGGCTAATGAGAACTATCCCATGCACTCTTTAAGTACTTTGTTTCCTCTAATTAGATGAGAATATATTAGTGTCTGCAGAGGTTACCTTTGGGCAGCTAGATTGTTTCCACATAGGACACTATTGTTCCAGCAAGCATTGCCACCACACAAAAGGTGTCAATTTTATCTTTGCATGGCTTCCATTTGACATTCACATTTGAATAAAAAATAATAAGAGTGTTATTATGTTAATATTTGGTTATTCTCTACAATAAAAGTGAAATTGGAATGGAATAAATATAATTGAATATTTGTAAATGTGAATTCTTAATCAAGGCATGTGATTATAATTCCAGATGTTGCCAATTCTAGATGTTGGTAATTTTGTTGCCTACGCACCGAATCTCTATAATACTCATACCATTATATTTTTTCAGGTTAATATATTCGACAAATCTTTAGATACCATTTATGTTTTGGGTATTTGTGATGAGTATACTTCAAAAGTTTTATTTTTTCGTTTTTTTTTCGTGGTGGGTTCGAGCATTCAAAACTGGTATTCACATTTTACAGTGATTGTGGGTGTTTTTAATTTTTCTTAGATTATGTAATGTAGGTTTCGAGCATTTTTTTTTCCATGTGTGTTTACAACTTTTTTCAATTATTATTTTGATGTTTTTGTTATTAATAACATAATAATATATTTGCGATCTTCCAACAAATTATTAATACTTTAAAAAGTAAGGCTTTCCAAGTTATTTAGACAATAAAATGCATAATATTGTGTAAAAAGGACAATTGCATGTGTCAATTTTTAATATCTATGTTTGTAATGGCATTATTATAGTCTAGAATTAATTTTCATATCTTTTTGTGCTGCTACTTATATTTCTTTCGCAATATTGAATGTTTGAGATTGTTAAAACTCATGAATATAGTTCAATCGATATTTAAAAAAATTATATATTTGAGTTATTTAGACAATAAAATGAAATATATTGTGTTAAATAGGACATTGACGTGTAAATTTTTAATATATATGTTTGCAATGGCATTGTTATAGTCTAGAAATGATTATCATTTCTTTTTTTGGTAATTATTATATTTCTTTGGCACTATTGAATGTTTGAGATTGTTAAAACTCATGAATATAGTTCAATGGGTACTCATACAAAAAAACATTACTGTTTTAGGCATTTCTTATTAAAGATGTCTTGAATTTTTAGTTTAAATCAAACTTGTGAACTCACACTCAAGTTGCATTGATGTACAACCTCATTTGAATCATCGAAACTAAGTTGCACTTATAACATCCATTCAACTACGGACATTGTTTGTTTTTGTTGATAACTCCAAAAATAATGTTGATTTTTTTGGTTGACATTCTATTGTCTCTTAATGGAGACGATAGGCTAAACAAAGCATGAGATAAAGAGCATGGTGGGGAAATAAAAAATCATGCCAAAGTTAGACATATCTGCAAGCTATGGTGGTGAAAACTTTGTGAAATTTACGAGGGTGGGGAGATTGTGGATGTCATGGTCAATGTTTGAGGTTGTCTCCCTTAGGAATGAGTCATCGAGTGGCTCAATAGCCTATGAATATCTAAAATTTTGAATTGAGTACAACATTTTAACATTGTGTTACCTCCTCTACTAGGAATATGCATTTTGTGGAGGATTATGCTTTTGGTAGGATTTTTGGTGAGCACATTTGCAACTTCTTGTGGATTTAGTTTGAGTCCTTTGGTTGTCTTGTAAGATAACATGCCTTCATTTTACATAGTATTGTTATCAAAACACATTATCGTTGATATCCCTATGCTGCCCCATTTGTTTCCATGTAAAAATGGGCAGCGATGGAGGCTCAATGGCTCTCATGATTTTCTTCTACATATCTTCCACATAGGCTATAGCTTGTTATGGTTTGCATTACACAATTGTCAAGGATAAGAGAACATATTCTTCCTCTCTTACTTAAACAAGACTACATTGACATGGAAAATTTTCCCTCAAGATCCTACAACAATGCATGTCTTCTATTTCAATAACAAGCCCAAAAGAAAATTTTTAATTCCAAATCATAGAGATCTATAGATACACTTGACGTGAAATGTTAAAAATTGTATGTCTAAAATATTCCCCGTGTACGATGTATGATAAAATATTTGTTGCAATTGTAACCATTTGATCCTCTCATGGTGTGATATTACCTCTTTACCCAAAACACCAATGTAGTTGATGTCTTATAGATCCTTCATTAGAAACACGATAAAAAGAGAAATCACCTTATGGATTTGTACTTCTTATGTATTTCTTCAAATACTTATGCCTCCAAGATGTTTCTTCCTCTGAGCTTCATGTAATAGGACTTCCTATTTTCCATGTGCTTAAACAATCTCTTGTTTCTATGAATTCAATAACTAATCTACCGTTTCTTCCAAAAGTAACATTTCACTCGTGTCCAATCCATATATTCACTTTGTTACACCAAACATTACTTTTCCATTAAACACTCCCCCTTTCGATCATCCTATACAAAAAGACGAGTCCATTCATTTACACCGATTAGTGTTTCTATTACACACCAAATTTTTATTTAAATGTTGTTCATTACAACGTGTAGTGTTGGCATCAACATCATCACTTTTTCTCGCTCTTCACTTCTATCCATATCATTTATTGTAACTTTCCTATAACCATAATAATAAGTAGTTTAATAAAACTTTGCATCCTTGTATACATGCATCCACATGATCACCTATTACTGTGAACCCCCAAAGTTACATTTATCTATGATGTAAATGAGTATATGAGGTTGATTCCCCAAGTAGTTTTCTTTACACATGGGTCAACACAGCTTCCTCAATAATCTTTAAAGAGTTAAAATTTAGAACCACATATGAAATTTCTTTTTCCCCTCCTATCTTGGGCATGTGCATTGTTTGAATGGTTATGTTTTGCAAAGCTTGGCACATTCGCAAGCCCATTCATAACATCCTGTGGATTTGTTTAGATCTTACATTTGTCTTATGAGATAGCATTCCTAAATTTTGCGTGAGATTGTTAGGATAAAATATTTTTGTCAATATTCTCACATTTTCCAAGTTAGCTACCATGCCAAAATAGTTGGAGATGTTGGTAAAAAGGTTATTGGGCTTGCTTCCACATATCTTCTACATAGGCCAAATCCTCTACTAAAATTATGCCTCACATAACACTGATGTTGATTATGAGAGTGAATACTTTGTCCCTCCCACTTTAACAAGACTGCATCAACATGGGATTTTCCATTATGTACTGTTCCAATAACACATGCCTTCTCATTTCTAATTTGTCGAGTAATTTAATTGTTTTGTCTAATTGAAAATAAGCCCGCATTTTAACTTTTAGAATTATAGATCGTAATAATTTACAACACTTTATCCCAAGGTTGAAAAAGATGATTGCAAGCTTCCATATCTCATTTTATGGTTCCTTCCATCTCTCCCTTTGCTTCACATTGTCTTTCATAAAATTCCACTGACATAAATTTATTGTCACTAATTTAAAGCATTCACACCTCCTCCACTCCTCCCTCCTCTCCCCGATCCCTTTCAAGTATTCACATTGCACTTATTGTGTGTGATTTCTAGTTTTTAATCTTCCTGTCATCTTTTTTTGTATTTGAATCATATGCTAAAATATGAGCTTTGTATAGCAGTTTATGAATACTTACAATTTTAAATCAAAATGTAATATTTTTAACTAGGTGTGGACTATTTGGAAAATTTGTTTCTTGTTGTAATTGCACATGATGTGATATATACATATTAAATATGGAAGCATAAACAACCCCGTTAACTATTTGATTGATGTGTATCATAGATAAGCTTTTTTTCTTAATGTTGTGACTACCAAAAAAAGTATATAATGTATTTTTAAGCACATCGTAATGTGCCACTAAATAATCATCAATGTTTATTAGAGTACCTCCCCAAAAGATATCAAGGGCATGGTTCTTTTGACATTAATACAGATTTATGTGGGATCTAATTTTTTTAGGTAAGGAACATCTTTTTAATATGACCCTATGTAGGAGCAAAACAGCAAATTTCAAAAAACAAGATAAAATGAAAAATATTGGAAGGAACATAGCGAAAACATGTAGTTCAACTATGGAAAGAACTAACAAATTTGTAATAGAAGACCAACTACATACTTAAACTTAGATTTTCTATGGTGAACGTGATTCCAACCATTTTCCTCAATCGATCCCTGTGAGCCATCTGCATGCCAAAGGTCATACAAATGTAATGTTAGACCTAGGACCTTGCCAAAATCTCAATATTTAAAGGGAATCGTATCAACTGATTGGGGTCGACTTTTTATTGGACATTGTCAGAGTTGCTTGGTGACTTTATCAAAAACATGCTCTTCAATATCCAAAATAAATTATAATTTTCCTCTCCATAAATGGTCTTCTTCCTCCTTGAACCTCTTTTCGATAATGGAACTGGATACGTGGCCACCTCAACCAAACCTTCAACCAAAATGTAGTTAAACATTTTACTCCCAGTGAAGATGCACTAAGATCAATGCTCTATAATACATCTCGACATCCACCTTAATGAAGTTTCCCCTCCAAACTAATACCCATTACAAGGTATCCCGATGTAAATAATTCCATTCTCATAGAAATTGTGGTTGCCTATTGTGTAGTGGGAACCACAAGCTCCTCTCTCTCCATGGCGAGCGAGGGAACTAATGGTGAATTCACATCCCAACCAAGATGAATATCCTTAGAAAACTATATATTTTGGACCTTTTCAAGTATATGTACTTTTACTTGATCCCCTCCTATCGTCACTCAAAGACATGCAATGTCTTCATTGTGTACACTTGCATAATCCTTTAGAAATACTTGAAATCTTCCCAAAATTTGGCTCATGATTCAACGTTCACAACTAACTCTACCATTGTTCACATCAGTAATTTAACCAATTATGTTTGTTGTGAAATATCGTCACATGTAACATCTCATTATGTTCTCGTATTAATCTTGATATTAATATGTACCGATGGTTAAAATACTCATATTAATATTAAATTATTTTCTCGCATTGGCTTTCCACTTTTGCTTTAATTATGAGACGCTATATATATAATAATTATGTTCCACTCTCTATAGTGTAATATAGTGATACATATTTCCCATTAATAATCACATAAAAAAATCCATTATCTGATACACAAATTTACACAATTGCATAATGCTTCACCAAATCTTCCAACCTTTCCAAAAAAATGGCTTGTGTTTCCTCATTCAAAACGTTCTTCTCCATTGTCTACTATGTAATTGAAAGAATTTATTTCCATATCATGAAATATTGTGTCATGTAGCGTAGCATGTCACCACGGTCTCCTAGTAAGTTTAATATTAATATACTCGGGGTTAAAATTCTCATATTAATATTATTTTTTTGTTTTAATTTCCACTTTTATTTTAATTATAGGACTTTGTGTACATAATAATTTCATTTCACTATTTATTATGTAATATCATCATACACATTTTCCAATAATTACTAATATTTATATGATTCAACTGTTTGGCCTCATTTGTAGCTATTTATACCCATTATTTTATGGTAAAATTCCTTACATAATACTATGTTTTTTCGGAAATGGAAACAATCAATAACCAATATTTCTTTTGTATGTGGTGTATTGACATTGAATTTTTTGCAAGAGAAACATCGTTAATTATATAATTCTTAGGTGAGTCAATGGTTACTAATGAATTGCAATGCACAATGCCCGTGCATAAGTTGATATGGAAAAAAATTGTACTTATAATTTTTTTGTGTATTTAAGGTGTCGATCAACTAATCGAGTTACTACTTAATAACATACATAATTCATATTTTTTTCTTAAGTGTTTTGATTTCTTATAGTTTATCGATGTTAAAATAATAGCTTCCCATCATTAAGAACCATCAATTTCATCCCTCCAATTAGAGGCACTCACAAAATTATTCAAAGCATCAAAATCCACAAATTTTTGCTATAAATACACATCCCTACAAAATATTATTGTGAAAAAGAAAGAAAATACTTCCCAGAAATTAATGTGAATACCTTAATGTTTAAAAATGAATGTTTTGCTTTTAATAGGAAGATGTACCGACATTGAATAAAGTTTTCATTGAAGTTCCAAGTCGCATTAATAAAACAAAGAAATTATGTACCATGTCTTTCACATCCATGTGCATTGATTACACAATATTTTTGTGCTGACATATTTGTCCTTTACATTTCTTTTAATGATGAATCTAGAATGTCATTACGATTGTGACATTTCTTATTTTAAATTAAAGGGGATTATATTATATGCAGACTAGGCAAGTGCCTAGGGCGCTAATATTTGGAGGGCTGTCGATTTATTTAATTTTATCATAGTTTTTATGAAAATTAGATCTATTTATCAACCATATATTCTAGTAGAAACTAGTGGCCACCTTTACATACCAAATTGATTCTCTTCGTTGAAAATAAAAAACAATTTTAAAAACTTATATTAAGATTATAATATTTATCTAGCCTCGATACCTATGCAAGTGTCGTTTTATTAAATTTGATTCATAAATTTGTATTTTTAATATTTTTTATTAATTTTTGAGTATTGCAAGTAATTTTCATAGGAGAGATCAAGAACGGTGAATATGTGTGGATTTTCGGAAAAATAGATGGGAAAGATATTAGTAAAGGAGATTATCATAGTTTATGTGGTAGATAATTAGCTAAGGAATCCAGAGAGCCACATCTATAAATAAATTTATTAGCAGGTTTTTCTTAAATAGTAGAGGCACAACATATGATATAATGTAATTTTTTTATGGTTAATTGAGTTTTCTTTTATAACTAATTTTCTATATGGTGCTAGCTCCAGTATTGCTTAGGGTTCTCACAATCCATATTTTGGCCCTCTTTTTCAATATTTTGAGTAGTGCAAAATTGGCCAACACCATTAGAAATTGCATTTAAATACTATAATATTTATAGAGCTTCTCATTGTAGCAATGTGTTGTTAATTATTTTATTTCTATTTTTAATTTAAGTTTTGTAATAATAGGGAATTTTTCTATGTGATATTGATAGGTTCGGCCCTTAAAAACATTAATGAAGTTGAGGTTCAAGGTGTCTTATTTATAATCATAAAAAGAGGTACACTTTCTTAGGCATTTGACCATCGATTTTTTCGCTATTTGTTGGTATACATTTAACAAGGTTCCTATTAAGAATACAATATTTTTCAAGAGAATTTTGCATGATATGAGGTCTCACTCTAAATTATAAATTCCATCTAATTTCAAGTCCTATATCGAAAAAAAAATCCATTGAATTTAAATTCTAGTATTTTAATGAAAATTGGTACCACGAATATTAACATTAATAATGAGTCCAAATTTATCATTTACTTTTGGAATGAATATTGGTAGTGTACACCATTGATATAAAGGGAAACAACATTTTTCCATATTCTCTTCATTATAGATGTAGTTTGCATATTTTTGTTTACCAACAATTATTATGTACAACAAATCCATCTTTACGGATTGCATCATAAATGAGAGTTATTAAGACAATCTCAAATCATATAAACATATAAATATTTATTCTAAATCATATTATTATTATGTGTTTCGATGGTGTTAAAAGCTCATAGATAAAATTGCAAGTTTTAACAAGGAGAGAGAAAATAACAAATGCAATGGTAGATTATCATAGGAGAGATCAAGAATGCTTTGAATATGTGTGGAATTTCAGAAAAAATAGTTGGGAAAGATATTAGTAAAGGAGATTATCATAGTCCATGTGGTAGATAATTAGCTAAAGAATCCAAATAGCGACATCTACAAATAAATTTATTAGAAAGTTTTTCTTAAATAGTAGAGGCACAACATATGAAATAATCTAAGATTTTTTTTTCTCGTTAATTGAGTTTTCTTTTATAATTTATTTTGTATAATGTGCTAGTTCTAGTATTCGTAGGGCACTCTCAATCCATAATTCGGACCTCTTTTTACATATTTTGAGCGGTCAAATTGGTCAAAACCATTACAAATTGTACTTAAAGAGTGTAATATTTATAGAGCTTCTCATTTTAGCAATGTGTTGTCAATTATTTTATTTCTATTTTTAATTTATGTATTGTAATAATAGGGAATTTTTCTATATGATTTTGATTATATTTGGCTAAAAACCTCAACGAAATTGAGATATAAGGTGGCTTCTTTATAAACATTAAAGAGGTACATTTTCTTAGGCATTTGACCATCGAATTTTTAACTATTTGTTGGTATACACTTAATAAGGTTCCTACTAAGAATACAACATTTTTCATATGAAATTTTCATGATATGAGGTCTCACTCTAAATTAGAAACTCCGTCTAATTTCAAGTCTCGATTTCAAAAAAACTCCATTGAATTTAAATTCTAGTATTTTAATGAAAATTGGTATCCTGAATATTAACATTACTAATGAGTCCAAATTTATCATTTAATTTTGGAATGAATATTGGTATTGTACACCATTGATATAAAGGAAACAACATTTTTCCATATTCTCTTCATTATAGATGAAGTTTACATTTTTTTGTTTACCAACAATTATTAGGTACAACAAATCCATCTTTACAATTTGCACCTTTAATGAGAGTTATTAAGAAAATGTCAAATCATAGAACCATATAAATATTTATTCTAAATCATCTTATTTTTCTATCTCTCGATGGTGTTAAAATTTCATACATAAAATTCCAAGTTTTAACAAGGAGAGAGAAAATTTCAAATGCAATGGTAGATTTTGTGTTCACCTAACTTACACATTTCTTTGGACACTCTTATTTAACACTTCATATTCAAGGAATAACTCCCCTCTTTGAAACTCATCATTTGAGACATGCCTAGAATAAGGGACTCGTATCTCATCATTCCTATCAAACGATGACTTACAAAATCTCAATGTTTAAATAAATCCCCCATACTATCTCTACATTATCTAATCTTAGAGTTTCGTATATGTTCCCCCAACATTTTCCCTAGCATTATATTTCTCATCACTCAACCCATTTTCTTCAATGACCCTCTTACTCATGTTATTTTTTACTTGTTCAAGTTTAACTTTTTCAAAAAATTCCTCAAACATCTCATTTTCACCATTATCATGCAATTTCTAATAATAAAATAAAATATAACATTTAATTCTTTTAACAACATATAATATAAAATTAAGTATTATAATATAAATTAGACATAATTATTTATACAAAAGAAAATAATGATTATATACTAAATATAAATGTCGTAATTGAAATCGGTTGTAAAGATATTATTTCTTTATGGTTTTTTTACTTTTGATAAATAGTTTTTGAAGGGGACCATACCCATGTACAATGCAAGGGTCAAAACCCGAATGTAATAATAAAGAGCATAAGACAAAGGGTTTGAAAAACCCAGATAAGCGAGGAAGCTCCAAAACAAAAGTAGTCAAGCCGACCAACAAAGGAAAAAAATAAATAGAGTCGGGCCACAACTAACCCACAAAAGAGGAAAGTGGCTAGAGCTCAAGCAGAACAACAAACCTAAAATAAGAGGCCTCCTTCCTAGATAAAGCAATAAGAACAAAACAACAAGACAAGACTCATACCTTGTCTAAAACAATGGGGGATTTAGATTTGGCGTGTCCTTTATTTTTCCTATCCACCACCATCCATTATTCATTTCCTTCTTCCTTCTTGATAAGATTGGAAGAAAAATTCATGCATATTAACAGAATGTGACCCTCGAAAATGGGCATCAAGGCACAATCTGTCACTTAAATAAAACCATAGGAAGGGGAACCTTGAGGTTTATTATCTTAAGGCTTCAAAAGAACTTCCATGGTAGGTGTGTCAACATGTGAGGAGCTGAAATTTTCCTCAACCGAGTTTGCATGGGGATTGTTGTTAGATGTTCTGGTAGAGAATCCTTCCACCACATTGGTTTGATCTTGTGTTTGGAGTGCTCACAATCCTCTAAAAGATGACCCATTTGGAAATATATCCAAACTAAAATTAAGGCTCTCGTAGTCTAATATCTTCACCCGAGTCTTTCACAAATTTGTAGATTGATTTTTGTTGGTAAGGCTTGGGAGGTATCCAAATCTACAAGGATTCTACCATAAGTTGTATGAGTTTGAACAAATTTCTTATCATCAACTTTCACACATGAGCCTAGAATATAATATATAGTAATAAGACATGATTTTTATAGAGATAAAGTGGGAGACCTACCAAGTGGATCCATACAGGGGTAGGTATCTAAGCATTCTTATAGAGAGTCAAAAGACAGATATTGTAGTGCTAGCTATTAAAAAAAAAATTAGTTTTAAAAAAAAAAGAGAGAAACATTGGGGGAATTATTTAAGAGTTGGTTGAAGTGGAATGAAGGAGAGTAGAGGCATGTTGAAGAAGACCAAAGTGTCGAGTCTTACAATTGCGGAGTGCTAACATATAAGACATGTGAAGTGTGGTTAGTAGTTTCCTTTGGTGCTATCCCACTTATTACTATGTAAGATTTGTCTTTTTAACTATTCCTCTGCGTGAAAGTCCATGTTTTGCAAAGATACCTTAAAATGTGTGGTTTTCCTCATGGAATACATGGATTTACGCTTTTTTCACAAATTGGTGTGCTTCAAGGGTTTTGAGCTCCTTGAATATACACCTCATCTAATTCATTTTGATAGGATGCCATAGTTGCAGTAGTATCGATAAACAGATTAAACAATTGGTGTGTTGTGTTCCTTACCTTGGAAACTTAGTAAATAAATCTAAATGAAGCGATCAACCATAATATAAATTCTTTTAGTATAGGAAACTAAAACCTGAGGCTAAAATTAAATATTTACACTCGATGACACCTTCATTTAAGTAAATAAGATCCCAAGTTGAGATTTCCATCCTAACTTGCATGCTTAGTGATAGTGCCATAAAAGCGACCATTATGAACCACATGGTAAAAGCCGTATCGTAGGTACATGGTTCCCTCGTAGCATTGATGGTTGTGGGTATGTAGTAAGGATAATGTGACGAATTTTATGTAACACTCGCTAAAACAACCCACTTGAGACCCAAGAAACAACCTAGGGTTAGTTAGGGAAAATTATGGAATAATTTTTTTTATTAAAAGAATCTACAACCAGGTTACGAGACAACAATTGTCACTAACAAGTTCTAGAACAATTCTAGTCTACTAGAACATACTTTTCTTTTATTAATAATTATTAGAGGTCATAAGGTCCAAAATTTAGGGTTAGAAGTTTCAATTAGGTTCAGAGGGAAAATTCCTCACCAAACCCACTCTCTAACAGCTTAGTGCTTCAACCTTATTTTTCTTATAATTAATGCACTCAAAACTTTCCTATATAATTTCCATTAGATAGGATATTTTCTCACCTTTCCAATGATGTAAAGAATTCCTCCTAACTCCTCGTAAAACTCAAGTTACTCGGGCCGGAGGACCTTAGGACGAAAATTTTCCCAAGGACAAGCACAGGGGCCTAGGGAAGAAAATTTTCCCATGCATGAACTGGCGAAGTGGGAGAATTTTAGCACTTTTTCCCTCTTTGGGGAAAAAGTGTGATTTGCGTCCGTGTGCTCGTGAGCTTGAAGAGGACACGTCTCAAGATCTGATTGGCGCGGGGAAAATGAACTTGAGGGGACACATTTGAATTTAAGACTTTCAGGTTTAGAAACCCAATGGGTTAAAATCCATGTGCAACTCTGCTACTCCTAGGTTTCTCCATGTGTCGAGTCTACCATTGGTTGTGGGTGGTGGGGAAACTTTAGAATTTTCACCAAAAAGAGTTTTAAAGTTTCAAGGTCAAAAACAAATCCACTCCTCCACCATCCCCCTGGTGATGCCATGTGTCATGCATTCATTGACTACGGGTTAATTGGTCGGCGAAGAGATTTAGGAAATTATGCCAAAAAGGTTTAAAATCTTAAGTTTTCAAGCACACCCTTCTTAAATCGATGCTTCGTGATGCCACATTGTAGCACCCGATTGGCTGTGGATCGACGGGAGGTGGAGAAAAATTAGAAAAATTTCCAACATTTTTCTAAAATACTAAGTTCAAAAAGGATTACAGCCTTCGCCGTTGCCCCTCAAGCTCACGTGGCAGCTTCTAATTGGTTGCGGGATGACGGATTTGTGGGGAAAAGTTGGAAAAATTTCCTTTTTTTTTTTTATAAAATTAAATTCAAATTTTCAGCCCACAAAATGCAACAGAGGGGAAGAGCGGGGCGGTGGGTCCGTGGGGAAATTTTTCTAAAATTTCTTTTTGACAGTTACATTAAATTTTGAAGCCAAAATGAAGTAAAACTTCAAAATGCCATAACTTTTTATAGAAATCTTGGTTTTTGGAAAATGAGGACTTTCTAGAAATATCTCGATGACCTCTTTGCACAAGAATCATTAATTTTAGATTTTGGTAAAGTTTA
The DNA here is from genome assembly GCA_018340775.1 of Taxus wallichiana var. yunnanensis. Classification (NCBI taxonomy): domain Eukaryota; kingdom Viridiplantae; phylum Streptophyta; class Pinopsida; order Cupressales; family Taxaceae; genus Taxus; species Taxus wallichiana. Next base: position 190,726,383 of record CM031241.1, on the reverse strand, counting down.
AGGGGTCAATTTTAAGAAAACGACTTGCAGGCTTATATAGTGTGAGATGGTAAATTTTAACTTGTTAGATCTATTCAATTTGGTCTCCCTCCTCTCTCAAAATGTCAAATAGACATGGAGGATTGTTCCTAAATGGATTTAAGGATTCAAGGTTTAATTTTTCAAATGATTGGCAATTTGAACATTTCCGTTTCTTGACGTGAAAATGACCAAAAATGGTTTGAGCCCGATTTTGCTAAGTTTTGAGATATTTCCTTAAGTGTTTTAGCCCAATTGAGTACATTGATAACATAGCATGCTAGATTTTAATGTTTCAATGTTGATTATTGTTTGTAGGTTCAAACTATGCATTTTAGAGAAGTATTTGCCAATTTTAAAATTTAAAACAGAGATCAGATTTAAAAGGGCTATTTATCATTTTTCATCTTCCAAATATGGAGATTCATTTCCATTCCATCCTAAGACATTTAGTTGATACAAACAAACCATTTAACAGATAAAATGCAAGGTCTGATTTCCAATTTTAACATATTTCAAAAGAACAAAGTTCCATATATTTCCTTCATACGTATTCCTCTTTCAATTTTCCAAACAGAGGTTTCAAATCACAAATTGATGATCAATTTCAATGCAACAATGCAAATTGAAGAAAAGTATTGCAATCCTTTATTGATTTAAAAAAACAATACAACTTTACATCTTTCAATTCCTTGAATGCAAATAACAGATTTCCAATTTCTTTCTTTCAGATGATCAGAACAGAGTATATCTCTTTCACAACTTGGAATACATAACTTTCATAGCTTAATACAAAGTATCTTTCCATTACAAATAATATACAGATCATCCACTTCAAAGTGGGAAAGGTTACAATGAGATTTCATTTCACATGGAACTATCAAACTGTCTTTCTCCTCTACTCCAGAACAACAACATAAATTTCTCCTTTTGGATCACAACAAAGGCAGGGGAAAGGCAATGCTCTCCACCCAACCAAGACATCCAATGAAGAGGAGAAGTCATCCTTCTTCATTGGCCCTCAAGCCCCAACCATAATGCAATAAAAGATGTGATTCAACCCATGGCAACAAGGCTTCCACAACACACATGCAACATTTTCACATTTTAAAAACAATTCAAAATAGAATGTAGTTTACAACTACATTAAAACATACAAACAATACTAAGGCTCCATCAAGCAAGCCAAAGGAGAAAGGAACTATGGGGAAGCTATTTATGCCTCCTAATGGGAATTGGGTATCCACCTGTAACAAACCACCAATATAAAACATCTCCCATATATCCTTATGCCCCCCACAATCCCTCCTTATGCCCCCCACAAATTTCCTTATGCCCCCACAAAGTAAGAAATGCAATGCCATTTCTTTTCCAAGGTAGAAACCCAATCCCAACTCCCTCCAAAAGAATTATGATGCCACTAGAATTCCCTTATGCCCCCTCTACATGGATTTCCCAGTCTTCTCCTACACCATTCCTAGGTAGTCTACCCAAATAGCCCACAAACATGCTAAAACATTCACACAATAACATGTACATTCATAAAGAAAAAGAGTATTTCAAGAGCCAAGCTCTTACCTCTCCATTAAGGAGTTGTCTAAGTTCCAAATAGCAAGCTTTCTAATGCAAAAATAAATTCCAAAATCAATAACCAAAAAGCATGCAAGGGTCTCAAATTTCATTCCAAAAGCAAGAGCTCAAAACAACAAAAATTCACCCAAAAGGAACTATGAAAAATGTTCAAGAACCCAAAACAAAGCAAGGAGTTTCAATTTTCTAGAAGAGGAAGAGACGAGGATGAGGTGGATCTATGTAGGATGCCACATCACACATCCTCAACTCCAACACAAAAGTCAAATTCATTCTCCAATGCACAATAAAGAGGTGGGTTAATAATATGACAATTTACTTACACACTCCAAAAGCCAACACCCCATAAGGACTTAATTTAATAAAATGTAAGAAGAGTGCAATTAAAACTTACAATTAGTCATATAAAAATGCATAAATAAGGTCTAAATTCAACCCTCCAACCATAGGTATGGTTGGTAAATAAAATAAGAGGTATGGGACAAGTTTTACTTGTCCCACACGCCTAAAAATCAGCCTCCAAGGACAAATTCGAATTTCCAAGAAGGTGGAGTGTTTCACACTCAGAAGTAAACTTACACATCACTTACACATACTTACAATAATTAATACAAAATCCAACCACTTCGTTTATTACTCTCTTACAACATATTGATTTGTTTACTTTAACAACATGATTATTCACAACATTTAATAACTAATGAAAAAGGGTAAAAGCACCACAAAATAAACACATGCAAACATTAATAAAAGAAACCACATTAATAAATACATAAAGCCCCTTGGTCACATTCAAAGGTAATCCCCCCATGGGAATCCCTAACAAAAACAACACACACACAAAACATGTTGCCATGGTGACCTTGTTGAATTCATCTAGAATTCCAATGTGGTTGGTCTCCAATCCCCCAATGTTTGTTGTGATAGTTTAAATTGTGAAACAAAAATACCTCCTTCACCTCATGGCCAAATCGTAACAACCAACATGATAGAAATATAATCACAAAATCATCTATACATATAAATAACAACAATATCAAGGAAATCAACAATATCGATTACAATTTATATCAACAACTATATCATCATCATATAATGTCCATTTTCTAGGTCTACTCACAATATCCAAAAATCACATGTTTGAACAACATTCATAATATATCCATGTCAAATTGTATATCATCATGCACATATGAAGTGTCTCTAATAATCATCATGCATCAAAACTAAATCAAGATCAACAATAATCCATTGTCCAAGATCTAACATCATACTAAATCAAAACCATAATAATGTCCATAATGAAATCAACAATATCAAGATCGGTATCAAAAGGTGTCGAAGGGAAGTGGGCACTAACTTTAGTTAGTACTTTATGGGTAACCAAACCCCAACGTAATGTAAAACCCTCTTTATTGGGCACACATGTATAGTGAACACTTGTAGGTGGCGAAGATCACGAACTAACCTTAGAAGTCACCCTTAAGAGTTGGGATCATACATGAACTCGATTCCAAACCTCAATTATAATTTGGGTTTTATGGTGTAATTATAGGATTTAATTTCAAAACTTAGTGATTTTTAGTTATGACTAGTTGGTGTGAATGTAACTATAAAATGAGGTGCTTGGAAAAGTTGAATATTAAATCATTCTTATAACATGTTTAAAACATCTAGTAGTGAGAAAATGGATCCACGTTGTGTAAACTCTAATGTGAGCCTCAACCCTTTAGATGATCAAATAATCCATCTTTCTCTCCCACTAGTCCTTTTAGGTAATGGATGTTTGATGTGAAACTATGTGATCATGTTCTTATATAAAAATACCTTTAGACAGGGGGACTAGTAGTCCTATGAGGATACAAATGTCATGTTAACAAATAAGCTACACAATTCATTATAAAAGGAATATGAACCTAATTAGTTAAAATCCTCTTAATTTGGACGTAAAACGATGCTCGGACACCTAATCTAGAAACAAAAATAAGGAAGTGTATTTACATGTTAAACTCTTCAAATCCCTTAAACTCAATGTTGGAACATAAATATAGTAAAATTATAATTGAAATTTGACATTGGGAAGTGTAATCGTGGGATTTTATTCCACATTAAAGTTAAACATGATCTTCCTTGAAATGTGATTAAATTATCTTTCTCTAAGTAAAGAACCTACCTTGTATGTAATATTTATTGTGTATTACATCAATTAAGAATTGATAAATGAATAAAACAATCTTGACCCTAAATTCTCCAGGAAAATAGTTGAACTTTCCCTCGTTTATACCCACAATTTTTTTGTTGCATGAAAAAGGTATGAAATAAGATCAAGATGCATGCACTTATGAGTGAGTCCTAAGGATAAGGCTTATTAGCTTTGTGTGTTTGTAAATATCCTGTGTGTAAATAAATACCATAATAACAAATGAGAAAATTAAACAAGTACTTGCAATAACATAGATGGTCCTTATTATATGAAATAATGCAAAAGTTAAATGTTACTCAATATAGAGGAAATATTACAAAAACAAAAGGGAATATATGATTCACATATTATTAACCTTTCTAGGACTGAAGTTAAATATTGAAACACAATTGTAAAAATGAGTTCTCCTAAAATATCGGGCCATGGGAAGACCCCCGTGTATAAGTGTGTCCAGTAGATAAATCGTTATGTTGTTCCTTGTGAAAAAGAAAAGTGACCTTGTTGTGCATCACATGATTCATGTTGTTATGCCCTTTCGGTGTTGAATCATGTTCTTGCTTCCTTGTACATTGTTGCTAAATGTTTAATGTTTATGTGTTTTCCCTTTCAATGTTAGGTGATTACAATATCGCAGTTAATTTAATGTCATTTTTTTCCATCATACCATCTTATATAGTCATAAATTCTTATTATATTGTTGGGGGTGGCATCTCTTATACGAATATTCCTATGTAAGGATAATTTTGTTCTTGATTTTAATGGGTTCCTCAATAACATTTTTGTGTAATAGATCTAAAGGAATTTTGAAACATTTTCAAAGGTGTTTAGGGTGTATTTTAAAAGGTACCGAATATTATATAAGCTAATTTAAATTATATTTTTGATCTCCTCCTTATACTTAGCCTTGACTTGCGTGGGAAGGATTTTTTTCTTTTGTTTTGGTGGCATCAAGGCTTAGGAAGGAGACTTCTAGTTTATTGATCGGTTACATGCATGAAACCACCATCAACATACCCTTGGTAGTGACTATCCTACGTACTTGGTATATACCAACTAAATTTATTTCTTTCCATGTGGTTAAATTTTCTTTTTTCATAGTACTAATTTCGTTTCTTGTTGGCGAATGGTGTGTGGTTGGGCACTGTCAAGTTTTAAATGCCTTAATGGAGGATTATTTTAGTCATGTTTTCGAGATGAATAACCAAATTAACCTTTTCGTGTGGGTACCGTTAATAACACGAGTTCTATCATATTGAGTCTGTTGAAAGTCTTTGAAACTTTCTTTCAAATGCATTTCACAAGGTAGAGCCATCCTCCACGGCCACTACCGCACCCATCCTATGTCGTCGGAATCCTAGGGATGAGTATTGAAAGTCCATCAAGAAAAATATGGAAAATTTTCCAAGTTTGTTGTATCCAAGGCATTTTCGGACGTGTTGCAACATGTGGAAAATTATAATAGGAATGATAAACACTACCATTTTGATTCTATGTCGGCTTTAACCATATCATGAAATGTATTGTTCTTAATTTCTAAAATGGTATTTTTCATGGGGTTTTGTGGTTGTTTTACTGATCATTTTTATATTCAAGTTATTCTTCTAGTATCCCCTTATTTATCTATTTCTAAACAATTTTTTTGCACAATATAGACTCCGTATGTTTTTGCACATGATATTTAACTTTTTCTTCTTGTTATCTACATACCATTAGTTGCATGTGCCTCCTTTTGTGTTTAGATTGGAAGATGCAAAATTTAATATTTGTACCCATACAAAATAATGATCTGCGTGTCTTGTTGTTGATAAGTTTAACCATTAAACAAAGGGCATTGTGGTCTCTTGTGAGGACAATGGGTTCATTCATCCTCCTCTTGGCTTTTATTTGTTAAAGGATATCGTGTGGTTTTGTTTCAACCTTTTTCATTGAATAAGTAGCAGGGGTTTTGGATTTTTTTATATTTGCTTCATGGAGATAGTGAACAACGTGTAAAAATAGATCTCTATATAATTTTTTTGGTTAGTCTACTTTAACTTTTTTAAGCCACCCTTTTTTGATCCATGTTGGCATGATTAGTGATAAACTCAGCTTCATCCTCGTTGTCCATTTTCTTTAACTTATTTTATGTTTACTTTTGTTTTCTAGGGATTCAAACCCTTTGGGTTTCATGTAGATCTATTTTTAAGGGATTTTGGAGTTGTTGCAATTTACTTGAGTCATATTCTAATTGAATGCGTGGTTGTGATTTTTTCCTTTAGTCCCGAAAAATTATGGTTCTAGTTTTTATATTACATTTTGCGAAGATTTGTTGTGTTAGGTAAAGGATCCTTTATGGGTTCATATGTCTCTAGGCTAAATTTTCTTTCTCAAACCATTGCCTCAAGTGAATTTCTTGGGCGTACGTTCAATGGGTTCATTGATTTACTTATTTTCGTTAAATCTCTAATTGGCATCCCTAAATAAAAAATGTTTTAGCTTTGCGATATTTTTATTGTTATGATGCTTGATTCAATTGTTATTACTTTGCCAAGTTGTACTTCGGTAATGATTTTGTATTAAGTTGACTCATCGTATTAAACATAAAAAGGGATATGCCCTTGGTAATGTAGTAGTTAAAATTTCATGTCCATTGTGCTTGATAGATCATTAATGAGATTGCTATTAAACCTGTGTTTCAGAGATAGGGCACAATATTCTTTTAGAATTTATATCACTTTCTTCCACATATTTATGAAATCTTATATAGTTTTTTGGTTTTTAGTTGAACTTTAGTTAGGTTGTAGTCGATTCTATAAATACGCCAAATTGTCTCATATTAGTATCATTTATGATTTGTGCTTAACTTAGTGAAGCTTTATTGTCAACAAACTTGGTAAGGTTCTACCATAGAATTAAATTTAATTGCTTGTTTATCTAAATAATAGTTATTATTATTGTAAATGATGAACTTTATGCATGACATAGAAAGATAATCAAATTTTATGTGAACTTTCTCTTATCCAAAATTCACCGCCCAAGGTAATTTTATTAAGTTCCAAGCCGAGCAAGCATAAATGGTGAAAGGAAAAAGTTCAGATTTTGGTGACCCCTTTACTTTTCTCAACTCCTTTATCATAGAAAATCAAAGGAGTAAGTGAAAATTCATAAAAATCTAAAAAATGAAGTCAAAGGCCTGTTTTAGTGCATTGCAGGTATGAGGGCTACAGATGGAACCAATGCGGGTCGTTTAGGGTTCATCGTACCCACTTGGGTCTTATTTGTAAAGGAAACAATGTATTGCGGAAAAAAACAAAAAATGTTGTCCTAGGAAGCACATGATCATGCGGGACAATGGGACCCAAAATATGAAATGGTTGCAAGTCAAGAAATGCGTAAAAAAGTTTGAAGTTTTTTCCCACGCGTCCATGGGATAGTTGGGAGAAAAAAACACACGGGACCTAAAAAAAAGATAAAATGGCCGCAAGCCAAAGAAATGCAAAAAAGCAAGAAGTTATTATCCCACACGGTCTGCAGACGGTTGGGACAAAAAGAATGCACAGACACAAACACACAAAAATCACCGATCTGAGTGCGGGCTTAGTGTACTCCGGTTTTTTTAAAACAAATGTCTCGGGTTGCGTATAGGGACAAACAAGACATCCAAACCCAAAATCGTCACACAAAGAAGGAATCAGAAAAGCAGAGAAAGGATGCCTAGATGGTCCGATTACATGCGGGACATGAGCTCCCCAAAACTCCGCATACCCTAAATAAAAGGAAAATTTAACGACCGACCCCGAACTTCAAACGGTCATAACTTTTGACCCAAAGCTCTATTTTTCACAAAATTTGACTTTTCAAAAATGGCATGATGTCCTCTACCTCCAATAACGTATAATGGATTTCATAATTTTAATGAGGGTAGATATGTGAAAATAAAGGAAACACGTCTAGCTCAAATAAATTTAATACTCAATCCAAGATAATGCAAAAAATGCCTTGGAGGCCCAAAACAACCGTCTACGCCGATTTCCATATCTTTTGCATTTCTCAATGGAATCGTGCAAAAATTGTACTCTTGGAATCATGTCTCGATCTTGATGCACAATAATTAATAGATTCAGAATTTGATGAATAATAGATGATGATTTTATAGAAAACATGCCGAGTTCGGGACAATGATTTTATTGTTATTGGAAGAACATTTAATTAAGTATGGGCAGACATTCTTCATTGCTACAAGTCATGGGACAACATGGGGAGCCTTTTGCAAGCAACATACCATAATTTCACTCCATTTATGACATCTTGAAAGTGGTGGGAAGTCATATTTCAGAATTTTCATTTCTTCCTCCTTCTCTCTCCTTTCAGAATTCTATAAATTGGAGTGTTGGGCTCATTGTAAAGGGAGATAGTTTTTAAGTAACAAAAACCTATTAGAATTAGTTTTGTGAAGCCAATATGCTGCAAACCATTATAGTGGAATCCTTTCATGGTGATCCAGCCCTTATTTTGTAAGAGAATGAACTGTGCATATCAATGAAGCAATAGATACAAGTTTGTGGATGTATCTTCCACTTTGCGGTGTTGTTTGCATTCTTCTTGCCTCTTCAACCTCACCGTAAATATATTGTGTCTATTTTCTAATCTTTTAGGGAATTTATTATCATTGTGTGTGTATGAAATATTGTTGTAAATGCATTTGCTAGATTTTGGAGAACTGTTATCACCCTCTCTAGTATGTACTTTTCTTCCATTTTTCACACAATTCAAATCTATTCTCATACCCTCCGTTTTCAGGTGTATCACCACATTAATGTAGGCTTTTTTCTCATGCACTCTTTCTCCTGCTCCCTTGGAAAGTTACATTATGATGAGGTATTTTATCCTGAATTATATTAGATTGTCGCAAGTAGTTTAGGAGCAAGAACCAACTTTATCCGGAGGTCTATCTCAAGTTGCAGAATTCCCAAAACTTGGAGATAGTACCCATGTTATTCAGTCACACCGTGAACTCAAGCACACACACTTGTGTAGATTGTAGGGTGTTGTGATTCAGAAATAACACTTTCCTTGTAGAAAATTACTCTTTATGATAATTTTCCAGCATTAAAGTATCATAATGTTGTCAAGTTATTTTCAAAGGTGGTAAATAGTGGTTAGGTAAATGATGTTAGAATTCTAACTAAAAATATATTAGATCATATGACTTATTTAAGGAAATTTTTATTGATGGTTTGAGTATTAGATTTCAATCATATAATCTATATGATTACATGATTGAAATCCCAATACACTCAACACTTTGTTTCAAACTTATTAGGTCATTGACCCCTACTAGAATGATGGTTAGAATTTTGTTGTTTTAGAAACAATGTTCATAACGGGTTCTTATGGCTTCTTTCTTAATTTGACATGGTATAATTTATAGCATGATTAAATAATTTGTTAGTGTTTTAGATCTTAGCACCATTTCATTAAATAAAAGGTTCCTTTTATGATATTGTTAATGGTAGCATATTATTCCAATGTGTAGTCTTTATCATGCTCAGTTCTCGTGAACTGACTCAGCAAAAATGTGTAGATGGATTTTGTGAGTAGAAAAGGGAATGACTTGTAGAAAGTTACATCGGTTTTGCTAATGAAGTTACTTTTCTCAAATTCTTAAATGTGTAGAAAGGCTCTAGAATAGTATTTGATGGAAAAAGTTAGAATGGAAATGCCTTAGTATTTTGTATTTGTGGAGTAGTGTTGTCGTAACTAACTGAAACTAAAACTTGTAAAATATTATTGTGAATGATATAAAATGATCACAACATTGTTATGTGTATCTTATTGTATAATTGCAATTTTGAAGATAGTTTAGCTTTTCTTTGACCAATATTGTTTACCTATTTGTTTCTAAGTCAAAGTACATTAGAATTTTTTTCCACATTTTGTTTGTGTGTTGTGTTTTGGTTAGGAAATGATGTATCCATGGCTAGTTATCATAAATGGTGATGGTAAGTAAACTGGGTTTTAACTTTAAGTTAGTAAATTTTTCTAGATTTTGACAATAATGTAATGCTAGGTATAACAGAATGTTATTATAATCCTTATAATGGTTATAATAATTATATATATATACATATATGATGTTGTAAACAAATTGATGAAGTAAAGAGTCCTTAAGTGGAAAAAAGGAAACTATCTTCTTGTGTCAAAAGGATATACCTTATCTCTCAACATATACTGGGTAGTTTTATCTTTAGAGTTGTTGGGATATAAAATTATATTAAGTTGTAAACCAATGTATGGTATTTTGGAAAGTTAACGAGGTCATGCTAAATGGGATAAAGGATCAAGAAATCTTTAAATCTAATTTATCAGTTATAAATTCTGAATTGTAATCATTAACAAATTTTTAATCCTTATGCTTAATTGCACCTCTTAGCTTAAATAAATAAAATCCCAAGTTTGTGTTTTTTTTTTACCATAAACCCGACAATCGGGAATGATATAGATATACCTTGTCTTGGCATTTTTGTTCGCCCATATAATTTATTATTGGGTGTCTGTATGGATAATGAATTCTTCTAAGGTAGTGTTCCATAGAAAAACAAATTCCATCATAGTGTAAAAACCCTCTTGGAGTGATCACCTATTGATTGGCGAAGATTAGCTAGATTTTAATGTCACCTTAATAGCTTGGATCATTAAAACCCGATACCCAATTTATTTATCATTTTTTTCTATGGATCATTACTTTGAGATACTTGTCAACCATATTAGCTTTTGATTGGTGATTGTTTTCTCGATTTGGAACCTCGTTTACTCTTGTAGGAAAAGAGTATTTTTAGGCCATTCTTTTGTAATGTTTAATCCCTCTTGTGGTGAGTAAAAAGGACCCATATAGTGTAGACTCTATGGTAAATTGAACATGATCTTTCTTGTAATGTGTATAAACACTCTTGTTGTGGTTAAAGAGCCTATTTTCATACTTAATACTTCTTATATGCTAAATCAATATTTAAGTGAGTGAGGGAAACATCACCCTAAATAAAAATTAAAGTGAAATTAAACTCCATTAGACTTACCTTTTTTTTGTTGTGTAATGGAGGGTTTATATAAGTTTAGGATGCATGCCCTTAGGAGTGAATCCTAGTGATAATGTCAAGTAGCCTAGAGGTCACGTATTATGCTTGTGAGTAATTAAACACGCCCCTTTAATAAATAATGAATCAAGAAAGCAATTCTCATATTATGGTTGATCCTTTGTTAGGGAGTTATATCTTAAGATAAATGTTCAATAGTATGAAAAAGGAAATCTAGCTTCATAAGAAGGATTGTATGAATCATAACATGAGTCATAACTTAAGTTAAGAATTGAAATATGATTATAGAAAATACGTAATCCTAAATATTTTACCATGGTAAGATCATACGTATATGTTTTTACTGTGGTTGGGTTATTATGTTGTGCCTTGTCAAAAAGAAAAGAGTATTGGTCTTGATGGGTGTCATATGTTTCCTTGTTTCCTATGTGGGTCAGTGTTGTGTCAAGCTTATCATGAGTTGGGTGTAGCCCTTTGAGATCACTTGTGGTGTCATATTAACTTTAGGAAAATAAAAAAAAATGTTATCTGAAATTTTCCATGTTGTCTATGTGTCTATAGTTGGTGGGTTTTACACTTGGTATGAGAGCAAAGTTTCATGCTCTCAAACCTTCGAGATAGGGTGGATTTGTGGCTATTTTGTATGGTTGTGGTGGTGGAGATTGGAAGAGTAATGTGATATAAGCATGATGTGAGCTATGCCATAATTGTAGTATTGTGAACGCATATGTTGTGTATGTCACATAGTGTGTAACTATTTGCAGATTGATGTGTTGGAGATGAGAGTATTATCTCTCCTTTTCATGGATTAAATGAGGAATTTGAGTGTGATGTACCATCTTGTTGTGTGTGAAAGTAATGTATTGTGGATTACAGAGTGTTGGATCCTTTTTCAAAAAATTTATATGTAGGTGTGTTCATGTGTTGTATGGCAAGGTTGGTGTATAGTGAACTAAATTTCATAGTGATGTGGTCCCCATGTTGTGAAGAAACACATTTATCACCATGTTGTATTGGAATTGACTATACGTTGTAATGTTAGACATTGTATTCATTGTATGTATAATTTGTATAATATGTGATGGTTCATGTCATGATTTAGGGGCATATGGTTAAGGTATGATCCCTATTATGTAGTGCTACACGTTGGGTGTAGTATGTGGTAATATGATGTGTTGTAAACCATGAATGTAATGAATGTGATATACCCTATATATGTACCATATGTAAGATGCTATGGTTAATGTGCATGAACCACCATTGTGTTAGTGATGTAGTTACATGTTATGTTATGAACCTTACACTAATCTACCTTAAGGAAAATCGGTAAAAGTGTATGTTCTAAGTCGAAATGTGTAGCGTTGAAAAGTAACTAGAGCCTACCTTAGGCTTAGTAGATGGTCACTTGTACTCCTTTCTCTCTCTCCCTATATGGTTATCGTATGGATTAAACCTAAGTGTAGTTAAGACTATGTTGAGCCTTTTTGAAGTGGTGGTGGGATGATTCAAATAGATATGATGAAATTTGTAATATATATGTTATTTTATGAATAGATGCTTGATGTTCCGAAGTGCTTGCAACTCGTTGAGTACCCCTTGATGGCCATATAATGCCACAAAGTTATCGTAATTTACAATTGCTATGTATGCATTTTATTTGTAAATTAAACATTTTCTCTTCTTTACTCGCAAGGATCAAGAGTTTTCTTGATTGATATGTTTTTATTTTTTGGGATTTTTCATTGGTTATTTTGTAATAACATGTAGATTTTTGCACTACCTATGGCTATTTGACCATTTTTTTGCTTATATTTAAAATTTTATTTTAAACTTAATAGTTTTGACCTACCCAAGGCTTGTATTTTTCCACTTGGCATTTGAAATAGATTGTTATGTTGGTTCTATTGTCGTAATGTGTGGAATAGGGTCATGGGATGCACCATGGAATGGTTAAACCTATGGACCCACTTTGTTGTATGGGGTTATGCCCTAATGGGTTATAGATGAATAGTGGGTCGATGAACCACGAGTTATTATGTCACTTGGGTTAGGGGTGTTTGGACTCTATGTTCCTAGGGCCATAGGGTGACCGACCTCTTTGGGGAGCGAAAAGGAAAATTCATCTTTATATTAGTACTTGACAGAGAGGAATAAGAGTGTTGAGGGAGGCATAAGAGATTTGAGGGAGGCATAAGAGACTTGATGGAGGCATAAGAGATCTGTTTGTATGATTGGTGCTTGGTAGGTATATGGAGTTGTGCTGTTATGATTTGGAAGGTGTACATAGTTGTTTGTGATGTTTTGGGAGTGGTGTTATGATGTATGTGTACTCATGTGAGTTTGGCTATGTTTTGTGATGTTGTGGATATGGTTTTGATTCCCTTTTTGACACTATGTATCTACAAAGATTATTGTTCCGAGTTTTGTGAAACCTTAATCTAAAAATTATGGGGAAGTTTAGGTTGTTATAGTACACTTATGTTTGAGTATTATTATGTCATTCATATATGTGTGATGAGTACTATGTTATGTGGATTGATTATGTTCTCTTACATGGATTGGTTAAGCTCTTGTAGTGTGTTAAATTCACTAAAGTATGTAAAATTATGTCTCAAATCATTAGTGTTGCATATGACCCTGGTATGGTATTGTGATAGTAGTTCTTGTTGGGCATGCATAAGAAGAATAAATTGATTTTTTTTTTCAATAATGAAATATTAAGGGCTTGAGTTTAGGAATAATGTAAAGGAAAAGAGATTAATTAAATAATGAACTAAAGGAGAAGCCAATCTTCATAGAACATTGAAAGTTAAATAAACGACTAAATTTTCTGGGCTTTCTTAGGGTTGTGCTTTAATGACATAAATTTTAACCATAGGAAGAACTTTTGTCTTTATATTTCCTTTATTTATTACCTCTTTTTCTTTCTTTTTGTGTTATTACACATCGAGGATGATGCTTTCATAAGGGGAGGAGAATGTAATTCCCCTTTTGGTGTAAACTCTTGTTATTTCTTCCTTGACTATTATTGCTAAACATTGAATGTTTGTGTGTGTTCCCTTTGATCATTAGGTGATTATGATATTTTTGCGAAGTTAATTTAATGTCCTTTCTTTCCATCATATCGTCTTGTGCAGCCATGATTGCTTATTGGATTTTTGGTTGTGGCATCTCTTTTACGAATATTCTTATTAAAGGCTAATCGTGTTCTTGATTTAAATGGGTTACTTAATGCCATTTTTGTGTAATATATATAAAGAAATATTGAAACCTTTAAATGTGTTTAGGAATATTTTAAAAGGTACCTAATATTATTTAAGCCAAGATTAATTATATTCCTGATCTCCTCCTTAGACATAGCCTTGACTTGCATGGGAAGGAGGAGTTTGTCTTTTTTTTTTAGTGGTGTCAAGTATTAGGAAGGAGATCGCTAGTTTAGTGATGGGTTAAATGCATGCCACCACCATCCACCTACCCTTGAAAGTGACCTAGCCTCAATACTTGGTGTTTCCCAAATAAATTTATTGCTTGGCATGTGGTTAAATTTTATATTTACCTAATGCTAATTTAGTTGCTTGTTTGAGAATGGTGGGTGGTTGAGCACCTGTCAAGTTTTAAATTCCTCAATGGAGGCATCCTTTTAGCTGTGTTGTGCGATAAAGATCATAATTAACCTTTGCATTTGAGCTATTCGATTCTCAAGAGTTACTGCCAAATTGAGTCAGTTGAAAAGGATCGAAACTTTCTTGCAAATGCGTTTCACAGGCGAGCCATCCTCCATGTCCATTGCCACACCTATCCTATGTTTTGGAAGCCTAGGGCTGAGTATCGGATGCCCAACAGGTAAAAATAGGGAAATTTGACTAAGTTTGTTATAACAAAAGCCATGTGCGCCTTGTTGTAATGTGTTGAAACGTATAAAATGCATGATAAACACTACCCTTTTTATTCTATGTCATCTTTAACAATCTCACGAATACAAAAATAATTATCTCGGTGTCTTGTAGCTAATAATTTTATTCATTGCACATAGGGCATCGTTGTCTCTTGTGAGGATAATGGGTTTGGTCATCCCCTCTTGTCTTTGATTTGTTAAAGGAGATCGGTAGCTCTTTTTCAACCTTGTTTCATTGAATAAGTTGTGGGGTTTTGGAATTTGTTTTATATCCCCTTCATGGAGAAAACGAATGACCTCTTGGAATAGACCTCCAGATAATTGTTTTGGTCTATTTACTTTCACTTGTTTTAAACCACCATTTTTGGCTCCGGGTTTGTGTGATTTACGATCAACTAGGATTCTTCCTCCTAGGCTATTTCCTTTGACTTCTATGTTGTTTATGTTTGTCATCTAGAGCTACAAACACCTTGGGTTTCATGAAGATCCTTTTTAAGGCCTTTCGAGTTCTTGCAATTACTTGAGTCATATTATATTTTTCGTGTGTGGCTAGGATTTGATCCTTCGATCTTGAACAATTATGGTTCTAGTTTTCGTATACATTTGTGAAGATTTTTTGTGGTTTCTAAAGCAACCTTTATTGGTTTATATGTCTCTACCTTATGTTTTCTTTCTCGAACTGTTGCCTCAAGTCAATTTCTTGGGGTTATGTTTAATGGGTTCGTCGACTTACTTGTTTTCTATAAAATTTATATTCGATGCAGACTTAAATCGGAAAGTTTTTAGCTTTGCGAGATTTTTGCTGTTATCATGCTTGATTCAGAATGTTATTACGCGCCAATTTGTACTTCTATAGGGATTGTGTATTAAGTTGACTCATCGTATCAACCGTAAAAGGGATACATCCTTGGTAATGTAGTAGTTGAAATTTCATGTCCATTGTGCTTGATAGATCATTAATGAGATGGTTATTAAACTGTGTTTTGTAGAGATAGGTCACACTATTACTTTGAAAGTTCTATTACTTTCATCCATGTTGTTGTGAAGTCATAGATAGTTTTTTAATTTTTAGTTGAACTTTAGTTGGGTTGTAGTCAATTCATATGGAACCACATTGTCTAATATTATTATCATTTACGAGTTGTGCTTAACTTAATGGATTTTATTTTCAAAAATGTGATAAGGTTGTAGTATGGGAGTAAATTTGGTTGTTTGGTTATTTGAATATTGGTTATTCTTATCGTACACAATGATTTTTGCACATGGCATAGCAATATAATCAGATGTTATGTGAAATTTCCTTGTAAGAACTTACTCTATATACTAATTTGCAAGAAATAAAGTATCGAAATGTTGTGAATTTATTTTCAAAGGTGGTAAATAGTGGTTAAGTAAATGATGTTAGAATTATAACTAAAAATCTATTAGATCATATGACTTATTTAAGGAAATTTTGATTGATGGTTTGAGTATTATATTTCAATCATATAATCTATATGATTACATGATTGAAATCCCAATACACTTGACACTCTATTTCAAACTTATCATGTCATTGACCCCTACTAGAATGATGGTTAGACTTTTGTTGTTTTAGAAACAATCTTTACTTCATCAATTTTTAAATCCCTAATGTTCCCTCATATTGTATTTTTACTACAAAATTGGATTCATTATTAGAAATAAGATAAACAACAATATACAATTATAATAACATTCAGATTATACCTAGCAATAATATATATATATATATATATAACTATAATATATGTTTTATATATAGTTGTAGATATGCTAGATTTTGCTAGATTTTGCAATTATTATATATATATATATATATATATATATATATATATATATATATATATATATATATATATATATATATATATATATATATATATATATATATATATATATATATATATATAAAAATTTATATAACTATATATAATTTTAATTGTATATTGTTGTTTATCTTATTTTTAAAAATGAATCAAATTTTTGGCATAGCAATCTTCTTCTTTCACCTCCAGTAGTGATTGTTGTAAGAATCAGAGCCTCTTCAAAGAAGCATCGTAATGGTTTTTACCTCTCGAGGTTGTAATGCAGATATTTTTGACATTGAAATGATAATGCAAGTTTTGTGAATGAGTTTCAGTCCTTTTTTGTGTTATTTACTTGATTCAGATCCTAAATTATATCGTATCAGCTTTGTGTATGCTTTATGTTGCAATCTTTGGTTTGTGTCTATTTGCATGACAAAAATATTCACCACTCCTTTTTGGTGCATCACGATCTTTAGTTAGTTTCAACTTTTGCATTTCTATCCCTATCTCCTTGCAATTTAGAACAGGATTATGACTCGAACCTCTCGTAGTTGTGCAAAATATAGATCTAAATCGAGAGGAGTTTGAGGAACTAACCTCTAATCTGGAGATTCCTCTCTCGGTTTCACAAGTCCCACACTTGGAGAGAGGTTTCCATGTTGTGCAATCACACCGTGTAATGCCCCGTTTGGCGGTTACCCAGTTTCTTGGCATAGTGAGCTTTCCCTTGTTGGGCGTCGAACAACTGTGCGTAATTCTATTGTCTTAGACCCGGTCTCAGTGATGTTTTAGCACCTTCCCCCTCCTTCTGGCATCCTCGAGTCGTTATCGACACCTCCCTTTGTTGGTAAACCCTTTTCGAAGGTTGATTGGGCTAGTAACTTTCCTTGAAACCATTTCCATCCTGCTCCTATTCGTTGTCGAGCCAAGGACTTTAACCCATCAACATGGGTTGATGAGTTCGGACGTTTGGTTTATTATCGCTTGGGGTTCGAAGTTTTAGGGTTTTGAGTAATCTTTCAAAGCTACACCGGATTTTTGAAATCACAAAAGGAACTAAACTTTCGAAGTCCATTGGAAAGGATGTTGAATACTTTTCTCAGTGGTTGAGCAAGCAATATGAGTTGTCTTTTTTTTTTGTGTGCAGAGTTTATGTTTTGAGGTTTTCAACAAATTGGTTAATCAAACAAGAATGGAACTGTTTGAGTAAGGCTACTCTTCCATCATTATGCATAATCAAACATGAAGGAGGTCCTCAATGTGCTCAAAGCCTTTTCAAAACACAAAAAAAAAAAAAAAAAGATATAAAGGTCATATCGCTTATTCAAGAAACCAGTAAAAGTTGAGTCTATAACAGCTTAAAGAAGATGTTAAAGCTCTCCTGAATCTTGCATAATGGCAACATTATCTTCATGAAGTTTGAATCACAGTCGGGTAGACACTAAAGACAGGTATATCTCAATAATGGGAAGTGAATGTTGTTCACGCTTCTAAATTCAAACTTGGGTCAGTGTTAGAGAAGTTGATGAGTCTCTATTGAGCTCTAATTCATCAAACATGCTCCTAGCTCGATGAAGAAGTGCAAAAGACAGTTCTTGTCTTTTGACATTCCTGTCTCTTGAACTTGCTAGGAAAGGTGAATTGACCTTCTTGAGGTTTCAAGATTGAAAGGTCAACTTAGGAAGTTGAAGGGGTGGCTCGAGGTTCTTTTGAAGAGTGAGTTAGTGTTGTGTGGAATCATGAATAAATAGATAAGAAAGGTGTTTGAGAATTGGACTGAGAAATATAGAAAATACAAGAGTTGAGAGTGAATGAGTGCAGATAAAGAAAGGGTGAACTGACATGCTGAGGCGTGTTCTTGTCGGGGCTCCACAAAGCGGTGACCTACCACAGCTTTCTAGCGAGTGCGCAGCACGTTATAAAGCAAGGTAGAAGCCTTTTTGAGTGCCTCCAACAAGCGGGTTGTCCATCGATGATGTTATTTGTTCGAATCGACTACATACTCAAATTCGGGATTCTCCATCAAGATATTTTTTTATCAAAATCGATTATGTGACAAAGAAAGTGTTACTTGGAGACTTGATGAAATTTATTTCAAAGATTCTCTATTGAGATGGCATTTTAAACCAGGCATGTTAAACCTGCCCCTTGCAATCTTCTGCTACCCTTTTATTATGTCATGAAATGAATGTCCTTCTTTTTTTTTTTTTATCTGTTATGGCATTTAGAATGGGCTTCTACTTTTTCCTTGTGAATCGACCCAGATTGAAGGAAAGGAAGGACTACTGGGATTTGTTTGTTTTTCATACCCTGATAGCAACTGTGATAGCATGTATACATTCCTTTACCTTTTTTCCATTTCGAAATAAAAGAGTAACTACTATGTGATAGCAAAATAATGGTTGAAGTTTTATACTGTGGGTGTTAGATCTTTAACCTGGGTGCTTTCCTGCTTAATTCTTCAAATTCGGGTGACATTTAGAGACGATAGTGAACAATGGCCGTTGAGTTCGATTTCTAAACCAGCAGTAGCAGATATAAACTTGAGCCATGAATAACATTAGTGGATATTTGTAGATTTGTCGACTCATGGCCAGTTTTAGGCTAAATGTTTGTTTTTGTCTTGGTAAAAATATTTTCTTGGGCTGAATTTGTGTGTAGACCTCGCATAGTGAGCATGATGTTTTCTTAGAGGCCTACGTGAGTGAAATATTGACTGCTCAATACAAATCCTGTGACGTGAGTCACTGTATCATAAGATAAAAGAGTTCAATCGAACTCTGTAGTGGCAGATGCTTTCTTTGGGGCGACTATGAGGATAGGTCGAGTAGACTATCGTGAAATAGATGGGTGTGCCCAAGCTATTCATATGTTGGTTTAGAGATGGAAGAGAAGGCTTAGTTCGCAGGAAGAGTATTTTGCCTTGTATTCCTCCTTCGCTGACTGTAAACCTTGTGATTTGTGACTCGAGTTGGGTCACGGTAGAGGATCTTGTGTCGATTCACTTATGTTTTCAACAGACTATCCCTTGCTTGTTTAAATTTAAGTATCGAATGAAATGGGTTTCTATTAAATCCATTATGTAGCTTAGCAAACCTTCAATAATTCAGGTAGGGATTTTATGAGTAAGTGTTGACTGAGGCATGTATGAAAATAGAATGGTTATCTTTCTTCGAATTGGGTTAGACTTGTATGAAAATGGAAAAGGTAGGAATCGACTCAGTTACATATTTTAGTGAGCTAAGTTCTAACTCTTACAATGATCATACAAGTGGTGGATTACGGGTTTATTAATGTTTATGTATGTAAGATAATAACAACCTTTGGTGAAAAGACTTCTTCTTGATTCTTGCTTGTGTAATCCAACTATAGTTGTTGAATGTAATTTAGTTGATAGAATCTAATTTATTTAACTTCTTGAAGAAAAATAATTAGGTTCGGTGAGAATTACTTGGTATATTGAATCTTCAGATTCAGTTATAGTGTTGTGAGTATTATATGTATGTTGGTTTATTCAGTTGAGTGAAGTTAACTTTAATCTTTGACTGATTTGTGTTCATATATGGTCAGGCCTATATTCTTCCTAAAACATGGATGTGTGTTAATGCAGTCTTGTTACCAAGCAATTTTGAATATGTTAAGTCATTTGACTGATCTTTATCCTTTTGGTTAATAATATTAGAATGATGTTTGGGTGTTAGATTTCAATCACGTAATCCATAGGATTACATGACTGAAATCTCAATACTCTCAGCCTTGTTGTCTTCACCAATAAGGTCTCACCTTGATTGTCTTTGGAATATCTCTCTCACTTGAATATTGGGATTCCTCCTTGTTGGCTGGTATAAATCTCTTCATCTTGTGAAACATATTGATTAGTGGTTTGTGATTTGATCCATTCTTGAGTTTAGAATTTTACTTTCATGATATTATAAAATGTTAGCTTACTGTTGCAATGGGTAGTCTTAACATGCTCAGTTCTAGCGAACTGACTCTAGTTAATATTTGTGCAGATGGATTATGCGAGTAGACTAGAGGAAAAGAGTGTTAAAGGTTCATCTGTACAATTTATGAAGTTCCTTGTAAAAATGTCCAATGTGTTGTAAATTGTGTAACATTGCTTGTAAAGAGAGTTTATATGACCTCTTGCCTGGAATTGTTCGGAGAATTACGTGAAGTAGTAGTTTTGTCCTTTTTGTATTTTGGCTGGTAACTCTTCTTAGTGAGAAATAATATTCAATCTCTTTCACTGGCATAAGCATTATAAAACTTTGATCTTGAGAATTAAGTGTTAATTTAAATCTTTCTAAGACTTTGTATTGATGGGTTATATGTAAGTTTTAATGGGGTGGCTTTTCCTTACAGAAGTTACCTAAAAGTTTTATTCAAAGAAATATGTTGTGGTTTAGATCCCTTGTAAACAAACAATACCTTAAGTAATCAAGAGTGAGACCATCCTTGCAAAGTGATTTTATATAACGTGTTATCCCTAACTCGAACTAGTAAACACTACTCTTTTGGTGAACGCTTAAAAAAGCAAAAAAACAAGCTTAAGATTTAACAAGGAAAAAAATTTAGTTTTTATTTCACTTTAATAAGATTTAATAAGATCTTTCGGTGAAGCCTAAGAAGAGAAAATTTATAAAACCACTCAATTTATCCTCAAGTAAGAACTATTTATAAGTAAGTAATCTTCCTCTTGATAAGGTACTTTAATTTTATCTTAAGTTGAATCCTAAGTAAGAGCGCTATTTAACTACGTATAGATGAAAAATTGAATCAAGCTTAATTAAACCTTAGTAAGAACTAGACTATAAGTGAACTACTTAAGGGTGAATTCATTTGACCTTCTTCCTTTAACTTTATCACGAGGGGCATGTCTTATCAAAATAAGTAACCTCCAATCATTTCTTATTGTGGCTTGTCCTAGCTGTGAGAGTGTCATGTGGTTGGACTTCTATGTTGTTATGTTGTTCGTCTAAAAAAAAATATTATCCTTTAGGTGTGAACATTTCCGTGTTGTCCTTGTGGTCATCCTCTTAATAAGTGGTTCCCGAGTTAGTTGTATCCTTGGTGACGACATGTTGCATCATGTTATGTGTCAAGCACGTCAAAAAAAAATCCTGTCTTTTACTGTGTTGTTCGTGTGTGTAAGTTTTTGGGTCGTTACACTTGGTATTAGAGCGTAGGTTCATGCTCTCGAACCTATGGGCCGGATTGGTGTTGTGTGGTGATGTTACATGATGATGATGGTATTGCATGATGATGATGTTGCATGATGGTGGTAGATATTGGAAGAGTAATGTGCTTTAAGCATGATGTGATCCATGTCGTAATTGTGATATTGTGAACGCACGTGATGGGTATGTCACCTTGTGCGTGTTTGTGATCATGTTGATGTGCTAGGGATGGGAGTTTTCTCTCTCCTTCTTGTGGATTCTATGAAGAGTTCACGTGTGAATTGTTGTCTGTGATGTGTGAAAAGAATTTTAATGTGGATGATGGAGTGTTAGAACATTGTGACATATTGTGATATGTAGGTGTATCAATGTGTTGTATGACTAGATTGATGTTAAGCGAAATGAGTTGTATCATGATGTTTTTACCATGTTTTGAAGAAATGTGTGTACCACCTTGTTATGTGGCAATGGATGTTATGTTGTGATGTACTATGTCCATCATATATATGAGTTGTGTGATATGTAATGATTCATGTCGTGATTTAGGGTCATACGGTGAGTGTATGAACCCTATCGTATTGTGATTGCACTTTGGGTGCAGAATGTGGTAAAGTGATGTATTGCACCCTGTGAATGTATGATTGTGATCTACCCCGTATACATACCATACGTGAGATGTTATGGTAGCTATGTGTGTACCACCATGGTGTTAGTGATGTAGTTATATGTTATGTTGTGAGCCCTACACTAACCGAACCTGAGGGAAATCGGTAGACTGTGTATGTATGGAGTGAGAAAATGTGTACCATTGACCAGTCACTCGAGCCAAGTACGAGATAGGAAGTGGAGTCTTACATAGGCTGAAAACCCACTTTCGTTTGTTTGGTATGTGTGACACTTGTTCAACGGGTGTCATGCATATTGTGTTTCACGGACACCTCAGGCTCAGTAGATGGTGACTTGTACTCTTTTCTCTCTCCCGATATGGTTGTCGTATGGATTTAACCTATGTGAATTTGACTATGTTGAGCCTTGTTGAAGTTGTGGCGAGATGATTTTGATTAAGATGATGATAGTTGTATTATTGATATGTATTTTACGAGCTGAGGCTCGATGATCTGAGTGCTAGCAACTCGTTGAGTACCCCTTGGTGGCTAGCTAAGGCCATGCGTAGTTATCGTAATGTGACATTATTATAAGTTGAATTTATTCGTAAATTGAGCTTTTACCTTATTTTGGTAAGGACCAGCAACTTTTCTTGATTGCAATGCGTTACAATTTTGGGCATTTCCTTGGTTTGTGGCACTAACATGTGGATTTTGATACTAACTATGGCTATTTGGCCATTTATTTTGCTTGATTTTGGGTCTTCTTTTAAATTTGGAATTTTTACCACCTTGCCCAAGGCTTGTACTTTGCCACTTGGCACTTTGATTGGATTGTTGTGCTAGTTCTATTGTCGTGATGTGTGGAATAGGGTCATGGGATGCACCATGGAATGGTTGGACCTATGGACCCGCTTCGTTGTATAGGGGTACGCCCCAAGGAGTACAGATAACTAGTGGGTTGTTGAACCACGCGTTATTATGTCACTTGGGTTAGGAGTGTTCGAACTCTATGTGTCTTGGACCATAGGGTCAACCGACCTCCTTGAGGGAGGCATAAGAGCTTGAGGGAGGCATAAGAGCTTGAGGGAGGCATAAGAGACTTGAGGGAGGCATAAGAGTTTGAGGGAGGCTTATGATAATTGTTTGTATGGTTGATGTTTCAGGATATATGTTGAGTTATTGTGATGTTTTGGTAGTGGTATTTTGATGTATGTGTTACTCATGTCGATGGATATGTGTTGTGATGTTGTGATATGTCATTGATTCCCTTGTGGACCCTATGTACATCTAGGTTGGTTTGGTGTTGGTGAATTTTCATACATGCAATTGAGGAAATGTCTGGTGGATTGTAGTACTCTTTTGTTTGAGTATTTGTATGTTAGTCATTGATGTGTGTTGAGTACTATGTTATGTGGATCGTGCCTATTCCACCCCATATTTGAGTAACCTTTTTGTGGTGTAATACAATCATGAAGTATATACTTGTGTGTTGTAAATCTGTAGTGTCTTTTGATCCTGATAGGGTGTTGTTTAGCAGCTTCATGATTGGGCACCCACAATAAGGAGTAAACTAAAACTCTTCGATGATGAAATTTTAAAACAAATTAAACTAAGAATAATGCTAATGGAAAGGAACTAATGAAATAATAAATAAGAGGAACTCGCCAATCTTCAAAGAACATCAAAGCTAAAATTTCTCCCAAATGTTCTTAAGGCTACTTGTGACCCTATTTTAATCAACTAAAATTTTAAACCATAGGTGTACTTTCTCCTTTACATGTGTTCTTGGTTACATGAACCTTTTTTTGACGTTTTCCTTTGTATATCGCATCGAGGACGATGCTTTCTTAAGGGAGGAGAATGTAATGCCCTATTCTACGCTTACACCTATTCATCCCGTGGCTGACCTTTCCTAAGCATGGAGCGTCAAACATCATTGGCGCCTTTGTTCTCATTGTCTTAGACTTCGCCTTAGTCATGTTTTAGAATACTCGCCATCCCCTCTTCATCCTCGTCGCTTTGCGTGGTTTTGTCGTAAACCCTTTTTAAAGGTTGATTGGGCTCGTAATTTCCTTGAAAGGAAAATCATGTTCTCTTTTACCGTGTTGTCTCGAGCCAAGGACTTATTAATAGGATTAATAACTATTATTATTATTTATTTATTTATTGTTTCGATTTCAGATAGAATATTATTAATTACCCGTAAGTTACCTTTTTTATTTATTTTATCGCCGCTCTCGAAGATCGAGCCCCGATTCACGCATGAGAGGACCTGTTCATGGGTGATGCCATTGCTAGGAAGTGGTGTTCGCTCTTTTTTTTTGAACATTTTAGTTGTGTTGTGCCCGTATTTCTTTTACATGGGATGTATAAGATAAAAATAAAACATTTTACGATATTGTATTTATACATATGGGCAAATCGAATCCTTAGATATATGTGAATGCATTGTTATAATAGTATTAGTTACATATGTAATAAAACCATTAGTTTTGTATAATAATACTTAGCTAACTTAGCATAACGTACTTATAATTAGGACATTATGTTGAGAATTATATAGTAACCTTTAGAATGCTATATACTCATAACAATCATCACTTTTATATAATTATAAAATTATAGGATTTAATGCGAGTTATTATGCATATATACAATGCTGTGATATTAAGTATGTTAAAATATTTACAATGAGGTAAATTTTAATATAAAGGAATGATGGGTCTCATAACTAAAGATGAGCCCCAAGGGAAAACAAGTTCCAACAACATGCCACATCCACGTGGCCAAGGACATGTTTAAAATTAATCTGGCCATACAAAAGGTTTTCACGTGGCCCAAGTCACTTTAAAAAAACCTAGCTACTCCGCCACCAAAATTAAGTGTTTATACCCACCCTTATCCAATATTAGGGTCTTGACACAAAAATATGTTATGTAATGTGCGTGCAATATTATAGTTAAGAGCTAGTTAGATGCTACATGGGATGGACGTTGGTTAATGTTGTGTTGACTCTGAGATTACTTTCTACAACGGTTATTCTAGATAGTGGATTCATTGATGACAAAAGCTCAATCACTATCAATCAACTCGCATTATTTGATTTAGTAGATTTGAATTTCAAAATCGTGCTCTCATTATGCGGTTCACTCGACCCAACAATTGCTTTAATGTTACGTGGAGACACATTAAAAATTTAGGTTGGAAATCATGGTTGGGAGTGGGTGGCTCAACCAACACCTGCCAAAAACATTAAAATTCCCTCCTCCTTGAGAGTTAAGAACAGCTCCAGTCACATTTTTGTTTGTTTATCCAAAAACCGATTTGCGTGTTCGTCCCGCCTTGTTTGGTCTCGCCCACGATTTCATTCACTGGCCGTGATCGGCCGCAAGGTGTTGGAAAATGGTGGTTTGAGTATGAAGATACGAGATAAATGAACATGAAGTGCATCTTGGGAGTTTCATAAATTTGTTGATATCCATAATGCAAGTTATCTCCATGTCAAAGAGCTTTAACATGGATGCAAAAAGGAAACTTGAAGCAAGTTTTAGGGTTTTGAGTAATCTTTCAAAGCTACACCGGATTTTTGAAATCACAAAAGGAACTAAAATTTCAAGTTCAAAGGAAAGGATTTGAATACTTTTCTCGGTGGTTGAG
Organism: Taxus wallichiana var. yunnanensis; assembly: GCA_018340775.1. Classification (NCBI taxonomy): domain Eukaryota; kingdom Viridiplantae; phylum Streptophyta; class Pinopsida; order Cupressales; family Taxaceae; genus Taxus; species Taxus wallichiana. The sequence goes on along the minus strand of CM031241.1, from coordinate 190,700,330 downwards.
CAAGCAGATGAGTTGTCTTTTTTTTGTGCGATTTTATGTTTTGAGGTTTTCAACAAATTGGTTAATCAAACAAGAATGGAACTGTTTGAGTAAGGCTACTCTTCCATCATTATGCATAATCAAACATGAAGGAGGTCCTCAATGTGCTCAAAGCCTTTTCAAAACACAAAAAAACCAAGAATGAGGTCTCAGACGTTATTCAAGAAACCCGGTAAAAGTTTGAGTCTATAACAACTTAAAGAAGATGTTAAAGCTCTGGAATCTTGCATAATGCCAACATTATCTTCATGAAGTTCGAATCACAACGGGTAGACACTAAAGATAGGTATATCTCAATAATGGGAAGTGAATTTTGTTCACGCTTCTAAATTCAAACTTGGGTCAGTGTTAGAGAAGCTGATGAGTCTTTATTGAGCTCTAATTCCTCAAACATGCTCCTAGCTCGATGAAGAAGTGCAATAGATAGTTCTTGTATTTTGACATTCTTGTCTCTCAACTTGCTAGGAAAGGTGAACTGACCTTCTTGAGTTTTCAAGATTGAAAGGTCAACTTAGGAAGTTGAAGGGGTGGCTCGAGGTTCTTTTGAAGAGTGAGTTAGTGTTGTGTGGAATCATGAATAAATAGATAAGAAAGGTGTTTGAGAATTGGACTGAGAAATATAGAAAATACAAGAGTTGAGAGTGAATGAGTGCAGATAAAGAAAGGGTGAACTGATACAGTGAGGCGTGTTCTTGTCAAGGCTCCACAACAGCAGTGATGACTCTGCCACGGCTTCTAGCAGTGCCGCAGCACGCACGTTACAGCAAGGTAGAAGCCTTTTTGAGTGCCTCCAACAAGCAAGTTGTCCATCGATGATGTTATCTGTTCAGTATCGACTGCATCCTCAAATTCGGGATTCTCCTTCAAGATATTTTTTTATCAAAATCGATTATGTGACAGCAAGAGTGTTACCAGGAGACCTGATGAAATTTATTGCAAGGATTCTCTATGGAGATGGCGTTTTAAACCAGGCATGTTAAACCTGCCCTTGCAATCTTCTGCTACCCTTTTATTATGTCATGAATTGAATGTCCTTCTTTTTGTTTTTTTATCTGTTATGGCATTTAGAATGGGCTTCTACTTTTTCCTTGTGAATCGACCCAAATTGAAGGAAAGGAAGGACTACTGGGATTTGTTTGTTTTTCATACCCGATAAAGAATCATGATAGCATGTTTACATTCCTTTTCCCATTTAAAAATAAAAGAGTAACTACTATGTGATAGCAAAAATAATTGTTGAAGTTTTATACTGTGGGTGTTAGATCTTTAACCTGGGTGTTTTCCCGCTTAATTCTTCAAATTCGGGTGACATTTAGAGATGATAGTGATCAATGGTCCATTGAGTTCAATTTCTAAACCAGCAAGAGAGATATAAACTTGAGCCATAAATAACATTAGTGGATATTTGTAGATTTGTCGACTCATGGCCGCTTTAGGCTAAATGTTTGTTTTTGTCTTGGTAAAAATCTTTTCTTGGGATGAATTTGTGTGTAGACCTCGTGCATAGTGAGCATGATGTTTTCTTAGAGGCCTACGTGAGTGAAATATTGATCGTCTCAATACAGATCCTGTGACGCGAGTCACCAGTATCATAAGATAAAAGAGTTCAATCGAACTCGGAAGTGCGATGCTTTCTTTGGAGGGACTATGAGGATAGGTCTGAGTAGATCGCCGTGAAATAGATGGGTGTGCCCAAGCTATTCATATGTTGGTTTAGAGATGGAAGAGAAGGCTTAGTTCGCAGGAAGAGTATTTTGCCTTGTATTCCTCCTTCACCGATCAGAACCTTGTGATTTGTGACTCGAGTTGGTCACGGTAGAGGATCTTGTGTCGATTCACTTATATTTTCAATAGACTATCCCTCGCTTGTTTAAATTCAAGTATCGAATGAAATGGGTTTCTATTAAATCTAGTATGTAGCTTACAAACCTTCAATAATTCAGGTAGGGATTTTCTGAGTAAGTGTTGACTGAGGCATGTATGAAAATAGAATGGTTATCTTTCTTTGAATTGGGTTAGACTTGTATGAAAATGGAAAAGGTAGGAATCGACTCAGTTACATATTTTAGTGAGCTAAGTCCTTAACTCTTACAATGATCATACGAGGGGTGGATTACGGGTTTATTACTGATTATGTGATGTAAGATAATAACAACCTTTGGTGAAAAGACTTCTTCTTGATCCTTGCCTGTGTAATCCAACTATAGTTGTTGTATGTAATTTTAGTTGGATAGAATCTAATTTATTTAACTTCTTGATGAAAAATAATTAGGTTCGGTGAGAATTGCTTGGTATATTGAATCTTCAGATTTAGTTATAGTGTTGTGAGTATTATATGTATGTTGGTTTATTCAGCCGAGTGAAGTTAACTTTAATCTTTGACTGATTTGTGTTCATATATGGTTGGGGCCTATATTCTTCTTAAAACATGGATGTGCGTTAATGCAGTCTTGTTAACAAGCAATTTTGAATATGTTAAGTCATTTGACTGATCTTTATCCTTTTGGTTAATAATATTAGAATGATGTTTGGGTGTTAGATTTCAATCACGTAATCCATAGGATTACATGACTGAAATCTCAATACTCTCAGCCTTGTTGTCTTCACCAATAAGGTCTCACCTTGTTTGTCTTTGGAATATCTCTCTCACTTGAATATTGGGATTCCTCCTTGTTGGCTGGTATAAATCTCTTCATCTTGTGAAACATATTGATTAGTGGTTTGTGATTTGATCCATTCTTGAGTTTAGAATTTTACTTTCATGATATTATAAAATGTTAGCTTCTCAAGCAGTAATGGGTAGTCTTAACATGCTCGATCTAGCGAACCGACTCTAGTTAATATTTGTGCAGATGGATTATGCGAGTAGACTAGAAGAAAAGAGTGTAAAAGGTTCATCTGTAAAATTTATGAAGTTCCTTGTAAAAATGTCCAATGTGTTGTAAATTGTGTAACATTGCTTGTAAAGAGAGTTTATATGACCTCTTGCCTGGAATTGTTCGGAGAATTACGTGAAGTAGTAGTTTTGTCCTTTTTTGTAATTTGGCTGGTAACTCTTCTTAGTGAGAAATAATATTCAATCTCTTCACTGGCATAAGCATTGTAAAACTTTGATCTTGAGAATTAAGTGTTAAATTAAATCTTTCTAAGACTTTGTATTGATGGGTTATATGTAAGTTTTAATGGGGTGGCTTTTCCTTACAGAAGTTACCTAAAAGTTTTATTCAAAGAAATATGTTGTGGTTTAGATCCCCTTGAAAACAAACAATGCCTTAAGTAATCAAGAGTGAGACTATCCTTGCAAAGTGATTTTATATAACGTGTTATCCCTAACTGAACTAGTAAACACTACTCTTTTTGGTGAACGCTAAAAAAAAAAAAAAACAAGCTTAAAGGAAAACAATGGTTAGTTTCTAATAAGATTTAACAAGTAAGAGAAGAAAATTTAGAAACCACTCAATTTATCTCTCAGCCTATTTAAAAGTAAGTAGCTTCCTCTTGATAAGCTCTTTCGGTGAAGCCTAAGTAAGAGCGTTATTTAACTACGTATAAAACCTCAAGCTTCAATTAAACCTTAGTAAGAACTAATGACGTCTTAAGGGTGAATTCATTTGACCTTCTTCCTTTAACTTTATCCAGGGTGTCTTATCAAAATAAATAACCTCCAATCATTTCTTACTGTGGCTTGCCCTAGCTGTGAGAGTGTCATGTGGTTGGGCTTCTATGTTGTTCTGAAAAAAAAATTTGTCCTTGATAGGTGTGGACGTTTCCGTGCTGCTTTTATGGCCATCCTTGTATCGAGTTGTTCACAGAGTTAGTTGTATCCTTGGTGACGACATGTTGCGTCATGTTATGTGTCAAGCAAGTCAAAAAAAAAAATCTGTCTTTTACTGTGTTGTTCGTGTGTGGATTTTTTGGGTCGTTACACACCGGATGCACGAAACATCAACCTAGAAGCCTTGATGTGCGCTAGGGTGTGCTGCTGATTTGCAACAATGCAGCTTTTTTAAAAATACAATATGAGGGAACATTAGGGATTAAAAAATTGATGAAGTAAGGATTCCTTAAGTGGGAAAAAGGAAACTATCTTATTGTGTAAAAATTTATACCTTATCGCCTCACCTATATCTTTAGGTAGTTTTATCTTATGAGTTATTGGGATATAAAATTAATTATATTAAGCTATAAACCAATGTTTGGTATTTTGAAAACTTAACGAGGTCAAAGCTAAATAGGATAAAGGATAAAGAAATATTGAAATCTAATTTATTAGTTATAACGTCGAATTGTAATCATTAACAAATTTTAATCCTTACACTTAATTCCACCTCTTATCTTAAATAAAAATCCCCAAGTTTGTGTGTTTTCTTTTGTTGTAAACCCAAAATCAAGAATGACATAGTTATACATTGTCTTGTAGTATGTTGTTCCCTCGATATAATTGATTGTTTGGTGTGCTTTATGGATAATGCCTTCTTCTAGGGTAGTGGTCCATAGAAAACCAAGTTCCATCATAGTCATGTAAAAACCCTCTTGGAACGAACACCAGCTGATTGGCGAAGAATGTTAGCTAACTTTTAATGTCACCTTAAGAGTTGGGATCATTAATAAACCTGATACCCAACTTATTTATCATTTGGTTCTATGGATCATTACTTTGAGATACTTGTGAACCATATTAACTTTTGAGTGGTGATTGGTTTGTAGGATTGTAACCTCTTTTAGTGTGCTAGGAGAAGAGTGTTTTTAGGTTATTCAATTGTAATGTTTAATACCTCTTCTAGTAAATAATAAGGACCCTTATAGTGGAGATTCTATGGTAAATTGAACATGATATTTCTTGTAATGTGTATAAATTCTCTTGATATGGTTAAAGAGCCTATTTTCATACTTAATACTTCTTACATGCTAAATCAATATTTAAGTGAGTGAGGAAATGCGACCCTAAATAAACAAAAGTGAACTTCATCTCCTTTAGACTTACCTTTTTCTATTGTGTAACAGAGGTTTGATATAATTTTAGGATGCATGCCTTAGGAGTGAATCCTAGGGATAATGCCAAGTATCCTAGAGGGCATGTATTAGCCTTGTGAATAATTGAATACCCCCTTTAATAAAAAATGAATCAAGCAAGTAATTGTCATATTATAGATGATCCTTAGTCAAGGAGTTATATCTTAAGCTAAATGTTCAATAGTATGAAAAGGAAATCTAGCTTCATAAGAAGGATTGTATGAATCATAACATGAGTCTTCTAGAACTTAAGTTAAGAATTGAAATATGATTATAAAGCAAATACGTAATCCTAAATATTTTACTGTGGGAAGACCCTACCTATAGGTGTGTACTGTGGTTGGGATATTATGTTGTGCCTTGTCAAAAAGAACAGATAATTTATCTTAATGGGTGTCGTATGTATCCTTGCTACCTATGTGGGTCGAGTGTTTTGTCAATCTTATCATGAGTTGGGTGTAGCCCTTTGAGATCACATGTGGTGTCGTATAAACTTCAAGCAACAAAAAGAAGTTGTCTGATATTTTTTGTGTTGTCTATATGTGTGTGGTTGGTGGACATTACGCTTATTATCTATGTGGCTTGATGTTTTTGTAAACATATCGTGTGTTATGTGTTGTCCTAAGTGATCTCCTTTACTTTTGTCAAGTGTGCTTCTGAATGTAACTAAAAAATTACTCGGTATTTTTAGTGTTGCATTCATGTTTGTCAAAACGTGGCGTTAGAGATACCATGGCTTGAACATAAGGTTGTGTTCACCCTAAACACAATATTGTTCAAATTGAATCCTTATCTTCATGGGTTTCAAAGACAACAATGAAATATGCTTTAACGCAGGACAAATCTCTATCTTATCTTGTATCTTTTCCCTGCATGTTAGAGAAATCCATTCATGGAGCTAAGAGAGTTTGAGAAAAACTTGTGAAATTTGTAGACGAGGTCCACAGGAGAGATTCTCCTCCTCCTTTAGAGCCTTTTGTAGCAGATCCTCCTCAATTTTCAACACCCAAGTCTTTTGTGAATGTTTAAAGAGCTTATCAATAATCCTTACACTATCCATTGACTATTTGGATACAATGTTAGCAAAAGGATTTATTAGGGCCTCCGGACCTATGTCCATTACATCCCTTCGTGGTGTACATCGGGTATTAGATACGATAGCAACAAAGGAGGGATTCCTTTGACTATAGCACCCTCCTCAAAGATTTCCTTGACGACGTCTGTTTGATCCTTACTCTATGCCCACTTTTAGATCCGATCACCATATAGGATGCAACAACCTTTTCAAGAGGGGAAGAGGCCTTGCTTTCTTTATTGTCGGGTGGGTGATCCTTGTAACAAACATACACCCCATGATTGGCTCTGAGTGCGAGCCTTCAACAATTACGGGGTAAAAACCCTTGCCTACAAAGTGTCCCCATCATTCAACACCTTAGTGTTTTCAACTATAATTCTCTATAGTTGAAAACACACTAATTAATATTTTGTTTGGAAGAATAACCTAAATATTAGCCAAAATCATTGGCTAGTTCTCATAGAGAGACAAATATATAAGGCCCCGATTCTTTAAATATTTAACAATTTTTTAATTGGAAGATAAAACAAAAGAAATACATATAGTCATATAAAAATATTTATTGTAAATAATATTGTCAAATTAAAAGTATTCAGTTACATTATATTTCAATACTATTTATTCTTTCTATAATATTTCGTAAAGCCACCAAGAATCTTTCATAACACCTATTCTAAACACAAATATTTAAAACTCACTTTTAGGTAGCATTTTTCAATAACACATACCACGTATTCCACTTAGTCTTTTCCAATAAGGTATAGTTGAATGGTATAAAATATGAAATCTTTATAATATTTTATTTCCAACTACCTTTTCTAATACCACATAAGGACTATATTTTAATGGTATACACAGATTGCAAATTAAAATGGTCTCGCTTAGCACTTACGATTTTCCAATACCACCCATTTCACGAGATATATATATATATATATATATATATATATATATATATATATATATAATTCTCTCAGAATTCTCAAAGATAACAAAAACGCGTTAATATATAAATTTGGGTAATTAAATGTAAAATAATTATAATTGAAAAAGTACACGGTCTCTTTGCAAAAGACGAATGAAATAAATACTAAAGCACTTCATCTCCACCGATCTCATAACCTTTCTTATATTTTAAACTATTAATTGTTTAACATTCCACGCGTCAATGTGGGATAATGATGTTTGTTAATAAGTTTATTCGTTTACTTGAATTTTTTAATCAATTAAATTTAATTATTTTTGTTGAATATAGTTTAGATAATACTTTTAAGGCTTTTATTTTTTATTTCTATTTTTCTCTTTTTTAAGATTTTTAAATACAAATTTTGAAATGTTTAATAGAATGGTAGACTTTTCTCTTTATTGATAAATGATGTTATAGATTATTATATCAACTCCAAGTTCTTTGTTATATATATGTAATTCATTTTGAAGATGTAATAACTAGATGTTTGTCACCATTCTATATGTTTATATTTAAGGCATTTTTGGCTTCAATGTATTAGTTTTTCACTTATTATTTTCTTACATTTATAATCCACTAACCTATCCATTCACTTTTACTACGATTTTTGTAAATATGACCAATGTTCCACATCACACCGTTAATAGGGATTCACACTCATTTTCAACTAGGATTTCTATGTAATTTGTATCCATTTTTCTATTATCACATGTCTAATTATTTAATTGGATAAAAGTGTAGTTAGGTTGTAATGAGGTTTATACCAAATTATCTCCCAAAAATTATCCATAAAAGATCAACTAAATTTGTAAAGCCATTAGAAATGATGGGAAACAAAACTACAATACCTATCCATTAATTTTTTAAAAGCACAAATACAATTTGTTTGTGAAGAATATAATCAAATAGCTCATCATTTAGCCATCCAATAATCATATTAATGATTGATTTAATATCCTATGAAGCTTGGTGGTTTATGGTTGGATTTCTTAGAAGCTTATAATATATGGGATTACTTAATGCTTGTAATATATAGGAGCACCAAACTCTACATCAAATAGAATGTGCACATACCCTACACCCCTCTCCCAAAAAGGAGGTACCTAACGTTTCTTCTTATATGAGTTATACATACCCTACCTCCATCAAGATATGAAGCTTTACGTCGTCTCTTTCAAGAGAACAAGATCTTCACCATAAAACCAATTTGGTTGTGAACAGCTTTTCCTAATATCCAATATCAACCCATACTAGAAATTTGGATAATATTGTATTCATTGTAGCATGATCAAACACACATTACTTACATGTTCTTCCTTTGGCTATGGCACATGTTGACTACGAAGTTTTATCTTCATATAGTTACTTCAAATTGTAGCAACAACTTAAGGATTCTTTTAGGTGATCCCTTTTAGATGGAATAGATAAGGCATCCCATATTATCATATCTAAATATGTGTTCTTCATTTTATTAACAATGTTTAGGGAATAACTGTGTCTTTATCAATCAAATGTGTGCCATTCTTCTTTCGTATATGCTCAATCAATGGAATTAGTTCTTTTGATTGGATATTTTTATTTCTTCTACAAGTTCTTAGTGTACCATGGATTTTCTTCCACAAGCATGAAGATGCTAAATGAAGTCACTTGCACACTTCCACATTATCCTAGACATTTTTTCTTCTAGATATAAAATCTGAATGAATGCGATGGGGAAATAACTTGTATTTGTCTCTTATTTGATCTTGTATTATCTACGATGTGAAGTTACTATGTGACTTAAGTTGTTTGTGTCTTGATTAATAGCACAAAATTATTTAGGAGAGTAAAATGTAAGATTAGATTCTGTAGTGTCTTGCATTACATCACCATCATATTTTAGTGTTTCCATTAACGATCCTTTCCTATTTGAATAATTTTTAAACACAAGGCCTAAACTTATAATACATTTGCACAAGTAGTCTTATCATGTGGTTGGTTACATAGAGAACACCATTTAGCCTCTTATATTACATTGTTTTATACTAGAACCAAATATTTCTTAGTTCTTATGGTAGGAAGAGGTTGTATAGAAACACCTATTTTTAGAGGTGTATTTGGATTATGGACCTAAATTATATTTTCCTTATTATTTTTTCCATATGTTTGATTTGGATACTAAGGTATCCATTGTTATTAGCTTTGAGTGAATGTCTTGTTAGAAGATTTCACTTTGTTGAAACTTGGGTAATTTCTAGGTGCTTGGGCTTGTTTCCTCCTTAAAGAGAATAGATCCATAGTCATATTTTTGATTGATTCTCTAAGGTCATCACTATCATTTTTTGGTGGAAGAATCATATGTGGAGGTAGATGATAAACTATTAGGTTAGGGAATATGGGAAAAGAGAGCTGTATTTTGAGGTAATTTAGGAAATATAGGAATAGGAAATATAGGAGCTAATTTACCACTTCAATCAAAAGATTTCAACGTGCAGATTTTACATAAGCATCAAGTAATGTTATAACACCGATAGATTGTATGATTACATCGATATCAAAAATTATAGATCTTAGAAAATACACTAAAGCACCTTAAGGGTAGTTAGTATAAGAACTTGAATTCTTTCCTGTGTTTTATGAAATTTAAAGTTGAAATCTTCACCGAATTCATTTGGGGACCTATTGATGGTTGTTATTTATTCAAATAAATATATATCATCTGATTTTACTTCAAACCAAAGTGGCAAATTGCTATTCAAGCTCCTCCCATTAATGTATTGAAGAAAGCGATAGAATTTTATACCGTCGGAGTGATTTTACTTATAGGAATAAGTTAATATTCTAACAAGTACATAATCATCATTTGTAGCGTATAATGATCATACATTTACAACATCATAAATTTGATTTGACGTGGTTGTAAGGTTTTCATAAATAAATTTAGTAGAATACTTTCATAAAAGAAGGTATTGCGATATCATTTTGAGATGCTCGAGGTAAAACACACCATCTATTAAATCACATTCACATTTGCAAATGAACCTAAGACATCTACACGAGGCTTGAAATTGCTTGAGGTAATGTAGTAAAATACTTACATTCAATTGTCATGGGTTTACCAAAAGGGTTTTTAACCTTAGTAAACACCTTTTTCCTAATTTTTAATATAATGCTTTATTGAAAGGCATTGTACCTATATAGGTTTTCCACTTTATTTTAGTTGATTATAGTATTTAATACAATAGCATATGAGGTTTCAATTAATCCTCTAGAAGTATTATTTAAGTATAGGTATAAATGGTAATTGAGGACAAAAGGTCCAACAAATTAAAGAGATGATTGTGCATGAGTGCAAAAAGGTTTTATGTAATTAATGAGAGAAGTCTAATTCCACATTTTTGTCATGTTAAAATTTATAATACATTAATAGAAATTTATGGATTTTTTTTTAAACATACATGCGATATTAATTAATACGATATTAATTATTTATATATATACATTTAACATACATATGTTTCACTTATTAAATTCTCATTCTCTTATTACTACCCTTCTTGAAATAATATTATTTTATTCTCCCAAAATTATTGCAGAATTAAGACTTTTCCTTATGTCATATTAAGTTTATTTAAGAAATTCATAATCTAATTTTATTTATTCTTATCCCCTTGAGTTTTATTTATTTGTCCATAATTAAAATAGTCATGTAATAAACTAAACATACTATGGCCTCAATAAATCCCATTGGTCTCCCATTTAATTAAATTACTTAGTATTTTATTTAATCAAATATTCCGATCTGTATTAAGTAGCAAGGATTAAATCAGATCCCTTAGATGGATTTAATCTCCACCCTAGATCTTTGGCATTCCCTACAAACCCTAATCTTCACTTATGTTTATCTTATATATCTTTTATTTGACCTATTTCCCCTCCATTTGCATAGGTGGGTTTTTCTTGGAAGATATGGAGGCCATGTAAGCTCATGGAAGTTTATGGTTTTTTTTTGTGTTCGGATCTGCAAATGAAGGAGGATTTCTTCCTACGCGTGCATATGTTTCTCTCTTTCTTTATATCTATATATATATTTATGGATTTAAATATTGACCATTTGATATTTTTGGTTTAAAACGTCTAAATTCATGCCTAAAACATAATTTGGAAAAAAACATATTAAATTTAACATTGTTAAATTTGACATCAAATGACTATCACAACAAACCAAAATAGAGTGAATGATGGTCATACGAATGTCATATTTAAGTTGGCTATAGCTTTTCTTGCAATCACATTTTTATGAGTTTGAAATTGTTGTACTTTTATGAGGGTTTCATCTTTTATCATTATAATTATTATTTATTTTAACATATCAAATTCCATATATATATATATATATAATTTTATTTTTCTGGTCCTAATCTTTAGTAAGAAGATGTACATGTAAAACAAATCTATCTCTCTCTCTCTCTATATATATATAAAAAGCTAGAACTTATTTATAAGAAGATACACATGTAAACAAGGATTTATTTTGGAGTTAATAAGAAAATACTTCATCACATTGTGATTTCAGTGACATTGTACAAGGCATAACAGTAGTAAAATTATACCAGAATTTGTTATAAAGTTAGAATGAGAAGAACTACATTACAATCACAATGATTCTACCATTTATAACAATAAGATGAACTCAAGGATTTCATATTTAATTGAAGGATAACCCACATCCATTATCATATTTCTTTCACTTTAAACAAGACACTCCAAGAAGGGGAAACAAGTGTATTTTCAACAACTATACTTGTAATTAAAAGAAGAATTTTTTTAGATTTTGCTTTGTAATAAGATGCAATTTTAAAATAACAACTACCATTCCATATGTAATACTACATGATAAAAATATTTTTAAACTAATCCTTTCTTGTGAATAATTCTTTTCACTTAACATAGTTAAAAAAAAGAAGAAAAAACCTAAAAATGTAACTACATAAGCCCTCCACTTAAAACTTTAGACAACATGGAAAAATTTACAACATTCTCTTTTCTTTTACAATCATACTCATGCAACTCTATTCAACAAATTTAAATCTCCAACTTCAATTCTTCTCCATCTCCAATCACATTAAAAAAGGAAGGGAGCTAGGAAACACTCACCTCCCAACCTTAACCCAATGAGAAGGTGAAGCCTACCTTCTCATTGGCCCTCGAGCCCCAACAATGGAAGAATAAGGGGTGTTCACAACCATGGCAACCCTCACAAGATACTAGCTTCAATAATACAACACTCACACATGAAAAAAATCTTAAACAACAAAGAACAAAGAGAATCGAGAAAACCTTCAACAATAAAATTACAAATACGCTCAAAGTTGATCCAAAGGAGAAAATAATATGGCAGCCATATCCTTATGTCTCCCAAGTGGGTTTGGGGTCTATAAAAGTTTCCAACCGCATTAACACAATTCACATACAAGCCTTTTCTCTCAATATTGAAAGACAAAAAAATAACTTAATCCCATTTTAACTCCACATAAGTGGATTCCCTTCCCACACTCCCTCCACAAATATCCACACACACTACCTTTTACCCCTACAAATGGACCTGCTTACCTCTCCTTACACCATCCCTATGATCAATTGTACACAACCCTCACAAGATTACATACATTCACAAATTCACAACAAAAAATATATACAAGAAATTCCAAAACACAAATTATAAGAGCCTACCTTTCCATTGAGATCACTTTAAAACTTCAAGCATCTAAGCTCAAAGACCTTTAAAAATGCAAGCCAATTCCCATACAAGCTCTCATAAATCCTAAAGCAAGTAACCCCCAAAACATCCCAAAATATTAAATAAATAGAAGATGGTAGTGAGGATGGTGAAGAGGATATTTTTCGAGATACTACCTCATTTCTCTTCATTCCATCTCATAAACCCAACACACAAGTCATGAATCCATTATTGGGTAAGGTGAATGTATGACACATCCACTCATACACACAATCCTTCATTCCATAATTCAAGGGAGTAATTTAGGGAATCAAGAAAGTGGTGGCATGAATTTCCTAATTTCCATCAAGAGCACATAAGAGGGGCTTAATTTCATCATGTTTTAGCTATAATCCCTTTTAATTTTAGCTTCAACTTCTTGAAATTTGATTCTCCCTCTTCTCTGCAAACTTAAAAATTTACTTCTATCTTCCATCCTCTCTTCTGAGCTCTAACCTCTTCCATTTGTAGAATGTTTTCTAAACTTTGAGTTACACTCTTCCTTCTTCTTAGCATGTACTTATGACTTATTTATTTCTCTCTTTGGCTGCAACATGTACCTACACACTTAGGAAAACAATTAGAAAATATTTAGGCCTTTTGGCCTCTCTTATGTCCACATTTTCTTCTTTCTTTTCACTTCCTTCTTTCTGAGTGATTAAAGCATGCATGCAGTTTGTCCTTCAAGTAGAATACATCTCCTGCTTAGGGAAAGATTCATATGCATGAAGTAGGATAGTGTAGGAATATGGTTTGATCCATGAGCTCGTAACTGATGGTTGACTTATTTTTCTTTTCAGGTACCATGACTTGAGGATGAAGGAGTTGGCAAGGAGATTCTCTTACACAAAGAAGAATATACAAGGAAATGATGGGTTCACCCCCATACTCCTCTACTTTTTCCTTCATGCATCTGTATCTTTCTTTTAAGTAGCTGTAATTTAATTTTTAGTTACATCCCATGGCTTGTATGGGAAACATTTGACTCTCCTTGTGAATAAAACATTGAATTTTGTAAATGAGCTGTATATCTCTTTCTACATTTCTACTTTCTATATGGATGTGTAATGAACTAAATAACTCAAGAACATAATTGAACATCTTAATCATAAAGGAAAGAACATTGAATAGCACTTGTAACATTCAGTAATGAAAGTCTCTAATTTTTGGGATCCGCACTTATGTTTTTGTTCCAAAATTTGCACTTCACCTATTCTGCAATTGGATGTCCTCATCAAGACAACACAATTGTTGTTCGGGGCTTGTGTTCTTTTCTTGAGCATGGTCATGAAATTACAAGCTATGTGATATGTTATGTTTGTAACAACACACATAGATGTATATTTCATGTAGTCTTTTAACTAAATCAGCAACAATGACATAATCTGATATGATCTCCCCTAGATTAGGTATACTTCACCTATTCTATCCATCGTAACAAAGTTTTGAGTTGCCCATTTTTGCACAAGTGCAAAAATTGTCAACAAATGATTATTATAGTGATGATAGGATAAAGAGGATAACAAGACATCGATGAAGGAGTGGTAAATTAACTTAAGATGCATACCATTATGCGATGATTGACAAGATGATAGTGTAATGGAATAATATTGTAATGAACAAAGGTATAGGGTAATAGGATAGAATGTGATAGACTATAATAGTATGATGTAGAAGTCGAAAAGGAGTGGTGATTTAACCTATAGTGTATACCAATATGTGATGATGGGTATGGGTGACGATATATCCTAGAGAATTATTCATTAGTCTAATGACATGTCACATATAGGGAAGGTGCATTTGATTAGTAAATCCTCGATAGTCAAGTATTGACCAAGGAACTAGATTGCATCAAAGGGTAGTGAGTGCAACTTGTAGGATAATGTAGTGTGGGTGAATTAATGGTGAATAGGATGTGTAGGTAAGTGATAGAATATAGAAGTTGAGATGATATGTGTAAATAGAAGATGTAGTGAAGATAATATAGACCCATAAGTAATGGAATCTAGTGTAACATGTAGAATGTAGATGATGGATAGATGCGCGATGTAACTCATGTAGTATAGGAAATGTAGGTTGTATAGAATAAACATTATGTAAGATGCGGTGATACATGTAAATAGAAATAGAATGTGTAGTGATGGAATGTAAAGCTAGATCCATGGATAATGCGACCTAGCGTAGAGTTAGAATGTATGAGTAAAATATGAAACTTGCCTCATATATAATGATGAATAGTGTGTCGTGTATGAGAGAGATGATATAGATGGGTATGCATAAGATGATGAAGGAAGTATGTTAGGTTTATAAATTTTGATGTAGGAACATGTGGTGTGTGTGGTTCATTGTAACGGTGATCCATCAATAGTCGAGTGTGAACGAAGCACAAGAGTGCGTCATTTGTTAAAGAGGGTGCTAACGTGTGTGAAATAGAATTAAAGATGGATGTAGGATGATATAAGCATGCTAGAAATGATAATAAAGGATGGAGGGTGATGTATAACGTGTTATGCCCCCAGGAGTGTGTTAGAAAGGAGAAATTAACTTGGAAGGTCAAAGGACACGGAGTCTATCAACTTATGAGGGCCACGATCTATCAACGAAGATATACTAGAGACAGATGGAGCAGGTCGCTAAATTGATATGCTTATGAACCATCACCAAGCAATGATGATGCTAGTGTCAAACTTAGAGAGGGATAAAATGAATGTGATATTATAGGTTGGTGGTGAGTTGGCATGTAGGTAGGGTGAGGTCGATGTGTAAAAGCGTATAAGCTTTGAGGGACTAGACGTAAAATAGGAGGAGGTATGGTGCTAAATGAAAGAATACTAATTTTTTGACATATCTAATAACATTGGATAAGGAATGGAAAGAATCGAGTATGATGTCCACGAATATGATGATAGTGAAAAAATGGACCATCCTAGATATGGGTTAATTGAATGGAGAATAATAGTGAGTATAGAGAAATGTAAGGAGTTCATGGTGAATAAGATGACCTAGAATGTAGTGCAGCATATAATGAGAAGGAAGGACATGTTTTGAAGGAGAAGGGAGTATTGGTTGATCAAGGATGGGACCAATAGGGGAATTGAATTGAGTAGGAGTTATAGGTGGAGTAGGATCATACTAAAGTTGAGTAATCATAGCATGAAGAGACACAATGGTGGATTCCATGGAGTAACATTGAACTTGTATCCCATGTATAGCTTCCCATACTTTTTATTAGGGAAGGACTACGTGAGTGCAACTCAACAACTATCTCAAAGGAGAAAGAGGTGATAGTAGTAAGAAGTGAATCAATGTACACAAGAGGATAGAGGAGAGGGAAGGTCTTCTAGGGAATCATCAAGATAGGTATCAAAATTGTACTAGACAACATAAGAGACTTGATAAGCAAGAGTGTGTGGTTGATCATCCAAATAACCATGAATGCGTAAGATATGCATGACCATGACATATTGTTCATCTGTGAAGGGAGGCAATGGGCATCCTAAGGCATACCAAATAGTGTAGTTAGGTGAATAACAAAGAAAGGAACTGCTATAAATGTGGACATCACCAAAGGGCATGGGAAAGGTGATATCAACATGATTAATATCAAGTGTCATATGATATAATCTAGCCATAATTACCCAAGAATTTCGGAGAAGTGATGACCGTTCATTCAAGATGAACTACCAAATGAAAATGTGTGAGCCATAGGCAAAAGTGAGAATGACTGAACCATGATACGGATGTGGGTCTTATAGGGCAGTATTGAGGTCATTGAAGTGAAACCCAAGCTCTAGGAGACCATCGCGGGAATAGACATTTCTTTGTGAAAGATTTTTCAAGTTGTATGTCTTTGTCAATAAGAATTATTTATGAAGAGATTGCAAGTGAAAGTTGGGTGTATGCGGGAGGATAATGTAGGTAGAGAGGTAGGGAAAAGAACCATGGATGATGAAGGGCCTCGATTTGACACAATAATGCAGTGGTGGGATAAAATGATAGGGAAGAGACTGTACTAAGTTGGCATAGAATAGCAGCAAATGGCATCTTGTAGGGAAAGGGAGACAAAGGAGGAATGTTAAAATAAAAAATATTATGATGTATGCATGGTGGAGGGTATGGTAGCGTTTGTAATAACGTGGTATGTGGTGAAGTAAGATGGACCCCATCAATCATGAAAATTATAGAAAGTAGGTCATGTGTAGGTGTTTACGATGGGGAAGGAATCATGGAGGGAGAAGTATGATATAAGAAATGTCTAGAGTCATTTTCATCAACGGAGGAAGATCCTTGAATGCCACTTTGCCGGTTGATTTACTGAGATGTAGAATTAATGGTGCATATATAGCGGTGACAACATCTTTAATATCATGAGGATTCATTCCATAAGATGGTAATTGGATAACATATGGTAAATGGTTATAACCATCGATAGCGGTAGGAGTGTTGAAAAAATCACGACCATGATGATCAAATTGAAGAGTACTAGAAAGCTTAGAGGAAGAGGCCCTTCTATGACATTTTCCCATGACATGAGAGGTAAAGCCGAAATCCTAGGAGGTGGTAAAAGGAGACATCGGGTTCACGAAACCGATTAACTAAAATGAGGGCTATATGGGAATATATTAATCCTAGTTAATCTTAGTACGAGGACTAAAAATTATATAAATACAATACATAAAGTAAAGTAATATATTATAAATCTAAATAAACTATTTTCAAAGTGAAATAAAAACCCTAATGTGCAAAATAAAGGGGAAAGATAAATTAGGTGACTACGGTAGAATGTCACAAGTTGTTGTAGACCTAAAACTATGTGGATGCAAGTGATGTAGTAGATGCAACCCTAGATGGAGTGATAGTAGTGATAGGATGCAAAGACCCAGACCCTCATTATGGTCTTATAAGATTTATATTTATAGTTCTCTAAAGTTTAATTTCATAATTTAACCTCGACTATGCTGATTGAGGAAAAGATAAAGATGACCAACGATATAAGTGAACCAAAAAGGAGCAAAAGGGTATTTACATAGATCGGGCGCGCCAGTAGAACCGGGGTGCCCTGTCGACATTAAAATTTTCCTCAGTAATTTCTATTTTATTATGTATGTATTAGGAATAGGATGTTGTTAAGTATTATTAGTAGTTGCATCTAACGAGAAGATAACGGTGCCTTCAAAGATGGTCCCACCAATAAAATAGAGTATGGTAATAGTCAAGTACAATAGGAATGTTGTGGTAAAAAGTAAATATTTGTCGTAAGTAGTCCCTCTGTAATGCTAAAATGTAAAAGTTGGGGTAAGTTTAGAAGTGGGGTCTAAATGATTAGGAATTAGAAATATTATATTTGTAATAAGGACAAAGAGTGATGTCATAAATATTTTTGTATTTTAATTGTGAAAAATTCTAAAAATGTGGAACCCATGTGAGATGATAAGGTTTATCTTATCTTAGAAGATAAGCCTACATGTAAAGGCAAGAGTTTAGGCATGGAATATGATCGGCCAAAAGAGATTTCCTATCCTATCTCGTAGATAGGGTGGATAAGCCTGAATTTCTATAAATAAAGAGGCCACCCCCTCATTTTGCATAGAAGGAAGTAGTGAGAAATATTATATGAGTAAGTGTGTAAAGGAAGCCATCATTTAGAAGGTGTGTTAAAGAAGCCATTGTGAAGTTTCTCCCATAGTTATTGTTGGAAGGAAAGTGAATTTAGTAACACTTGAAGTACCTCATGGGTGAGATTATAACAGATTTCATGTTGATATTATAATTTACACTTATATTTCATATTTTTCATCATTCATTTGTATCATAGTCTATGGTATTCTTGTGTTATGTTTTTTGTTGTGTTTCTAAATTACATCACCCAAAATAAGGGTTGTGAATTATTAAATAATCAAACCATGAGGAGTTCTCGGTGGTGAATTATCATAGTGCCGATTGGTGATGACATTCTAGTTTTGTTGCTGGGACCATTCCTCATTGGGGGATTTTCTGGAAAGATATTCCCACTTAGTCAAAAATCATTGGGAGGGTAACCTTGTTTTTATCAGTGCATGGTATTTACCATGGTAAAGTCATTTTTTACAATAAATAGTATTTACCGCAGTAACTTAACTTTTTACCATGAATAGTATTTACTTTATGCAATAAGTTCACTTTTACCGTGAATAGTGTTTACCACAAGAAAGTCGGTTTTTACCACAAGTAAGTCAAGTTTTACCATAGGTTACCGTGGTCATTCCTATTTTAATATAAAAAGGTGTAAAGTCACTTTCTATTATAGTGATTCCAATTATTTGTGCACATAAGTCTTGTTGATTGTACTTGTGAGTTGGTATTTCACCGTGGTTACTTTTGAAAATGGGGAAGATTCCTAGTTTTTCAGCCCAATCTAATGAAGATGTTTCCTCTTTTATTCAAGAGTTTAAATGATCTTGTATTTGTAATGGCCTGAATTTTTCCTACCTTTTTGGATGGTTTAGCCCTTAGGTGGTTTGAAACACTAGGTGATAATGTGATAAAATCATGGGATTTATTAAATGAAAGTTTTCTTGAAGAATTTGGTGAACAACAAAAATATGTAGATCTCGTGATTGATATCACAAAGCTATCCCAAGGAGAGGGAGAGAAGATAAGGGATTATCATGCTCATGTTCTAGAGCTAAGGAGGAAGCTCGATGCCAAGATCCGGAAGGAAGGATTAGCAGACGGGTTGATGAATGGCGTGGATAATCTTCTCTGTAAGCACTTGATTCTTGGGATGAAACTAGAGATCGACAACGAGCGAAGTATGACAGCCCAACGACCCTTGAAAAAGCAAAGGAGATTACAAGAAGGAAAGAAGAAAGCATGGAAGAAGAGTCCAAAGAAATTGATGCTAAGGTAGAGCCTACACCAACACCTTTTGTCCGAATCCACAACCACTCTCGGTGAGCACAAATATTTCTTCTAGTACATCTACTGAGTATGAAGATCTCGCTTAGGAAGATGGGCCGATTAACTATTAATATTATTCAAGGAAAATAATTTAGTTCTCACGGAGGAGATAGAGGTCCAAAAATAAATATTTTGAATTTGTATGTTATGGTTGTCATAAAAGGATCCATGCAAGGCATTGTGGGCATACAAGGCATCATCAAAGTAAGCAACAAGATACTCCCCTTTTAGTTTGCTTATGTCATTGATCCAGTTATTCCTATTGATTTTGATATTCCCACTCTGAGAGTTATGAAAAAAGAAAGGATGGATGAAAGTGATTCGAGTAAAAGAAAGGTTGGTGCATCTTCATTTGCTAGAGGAAACAAGGGAAATAGCGTAGGATACAAGCTATAAGAATAAAATGAAGCAAAAGGAATACTTTGATCAAAATATCTATTTGTCTCCATTTCATGTGAATGACTTGGTTCTAGTATATGATTCCAGATACAAAAAAATAAGGAAGAGAAAATTTCTTCCCAAATGGATGGGGCCCTACGAAATAAAGCAAATATGCATGAAAATGGTACATATCGATTTGGAGGAATTGGATGACACTCCCATTACGAAATGGGTCAACCACGACAAGTTAAAGATTTTTCAAGCACCAAAATAGTCTACTCCATGGATGGAGTAGAAGCTAGGAAGGGGGAAATTGTCGACATTAAAATTTTCCTCTGTAATTTCTATTTTATTATGTATCTATTAGGAATAAGATGTTGTTAAGTATGATTAGTAGTGACGTCTGATAGAAGATAATGGCACCGTCGTGTATGGTGCCACCAATAAAGTAGATTATGGTAACAATCAAAGTACAATAGGAATGTTGTGGTAAAAAGTAAATATTTGTCGTAAGTGGTCTGGTAATGTTAAAATGTCAAAGTTGGGGTAAGTAGAGAAGTAGGGTCTACATGATTAGGAATTAGAAATATTATATTTGTAATAAGGACAAAGAGTGATGTCATAAATATTTTGTGTATTTTAATTGTGGAAAAGTCTAAAAAGGTGGAACCCATGTGAGATGATAAGGTTTATCTTATCTTAGAAGATAAGCCTACATGTAAAGGCAAGAGTTTAGGCATGGAATATGATTGGCCGGAAGAGATTTCCTATCCTATCTTAGAGATAGGGTGGATAACCCCAATTCCTATAAATAAAGAGGCTACCCCCTCATTTAGCATAGAAGGAAGTAGTGAGAAATATTGTCCGAGAAAGTGTGTAAAGGAAGCCATCATTTAGAAGGTGTGTTAAAGAAGCCATTGTGAATTTTCTCCCATAGTTATTGTTGGAAGGCAAGTGAAGTTAGGAACACTTGAAGTACCTCATGGGTGAGATTGTAAAAATTTCATGTTGATATTATAATTTACACTTATATTTCATATTTTTCATCATTCATTTGTATCATAGTCTATGGTATTCTTTTGTTATGTTTTTTTTTTTTGTGTTTCCAAATTACATCCACCAAACTAAGGCTTTGTGCATTAGTAAATAATCATATCATGAGGAGTTCCCGGTGGAGAATTATTATAGTGCCGGATTGGTGATGACAACCCTAGTACAAGGTGTAGTGCCAAGAATTACGGCTAGGATATTGGGGAGGTTATGAAATGGGTAGAGAGGTAATAGGAAAAATGAAACAAAATATAAAACAAAGATGGAAAAAATGGAGTATTAATTGGTACTTTGTACACTTGGGAACTTGTTAAATAGTAGCATAAGACTAGGCTAAATATTTTTAAAGTTCTTGATTTTATGTCTACAAAGACTACCTTTCCATTGAGATCACCTTAAAACTTCAATAACCCATGTAATCTCACTATCTCATCTAGATAAACATGAAAAACTACACTATTTGTGTAGGGGTCACAACCAGAGAGAAATGAACCACTTTTGTCAATTTATCCACTCGACCATGATTGCTTCATGGTGTTATCTCGACATAGGTAGGTCAATAATGAATTCCATGGAAATGGCACATCCCATTTCCACTCCGTTTAACATGATGATAAATAAGACTAGAAGGATATTGATGTTTGTCCTTCACCTTATGGCACTCCAAACATCAAGACAAATATCGAGATATGTCCTTTCGAATTCTTTCCCAATGAATTACTACTCTCATTGTAGCATGCATCTTCTTCACCCCGGGATGGGCTGAATAAGGTGCATGATGAGCCTCTGCTAGAATGTCCTATTGTATACCTCCATCTCTAGGCACATATATCTGACCCCTGTGTCCAACAATCCCATCCTACTCTAGTTATAGTCCTCAAAATTTCCCTTACGGGGTATTTGTGAATCATTCTCTTCTTTGACTAAAAGACAACTTCTCATGAGGAAGTTTGTGTAAAATCCTACTCTGCAAATCTATACCCACTAATGTAGCCATGACAAGATGTCTCTGTCAACTCAAGGCATCTTCTACCACATTCTCCTTCCCCTTCACATGCTCAATCTCTATATCATACTTGCATAAGAGCTCCATCCAATGCCATTAACGAAATTTTAAATTGGGTTATGTGAAGAGGTTTTGTAGGCTCAAATGATCTATCCTAAGTCTGAATCTCTTTCCCAATAGAAAGTGATGCCATCAAACTAGTGCATGCACAACTACTTTGAAAGATGAAGGTCATGTGTTATGTAATTGAGCTCATATTCCTTGATTTTGCGAGACTCAAATGTGATAATGTGTCCATCCTACATCAATACTCCTCTTTTCCCTATTAAGGAAGCATATGTGCAAATAAAGAAGTCCCTCCGAGGGTCTTATCTTTTAGGATAGGTGTTGTAGTAAGGAAATTATTCTTCGGTAGTGTTAATGTCCCACTCACATTGGTTTGACCATATAAAATTCTTTCATTTCCATTGCAGGGAAGTGATGGGATGAGAAATGTGTGAGAAATCTTGTACAAACCTCCATTACTATCCTACTAATCTCAAAAAATTGTATACGTCGGTCACATTGGTCGATCACTTAGTAAAATCAATGATAGCTCAAATTTTGAAGTATTAACTGATATACCTTACCCGAAATCATGTGAGACAAATATTTCACCTCTTTCTAAAATAACACACACTTCTCCATGTTCCCATTTAACTGTTGCTCATGAAAACACTACAAAACTTGTTGAAGGGGTTTCTCATGCTCCTCACGCTTGCGTGATTATATAATTATATCATCTAGTAACACGAGGAAAAAATGGTATAAGAGCATCCTGGATACCCCATTCATCAAGGTCAAGAATTATGGAAGGGATTTCCTTAGTCCGAAAGGAAAAACTATGAATTCATAATGTACATATCTAGTGCGAAAGGTTTTCTTATGGATATCATCCTATGTAAATCCTCAACTAAAAATTTATCTTAATATATATCTTTGAAAACATAGTAGCCCCTTTAAAATTCATCAATGCATGGAAGGGGGTAATGATTCTTGATCATTATTTTATTTGGATTCCTGTAATCAATGCACAACCTCAAGGATTTGTCCTTCTTATTCACAAAAATCATAGATGCACCTTAAAGAGATATACTAGGACAGATTATGCCCTTCTCAAGAATCTCTTCCAGTGGTAGCGTGAGCTCACAAAGCTTAAGGTTATTCATCCATGTGACGGCACACATGAGATAGGATCTGCTCTAAGAAACAATTCTATATGGAAATCTATCTTACATGGGGTGGTAGGCAACGTAACTTCTTGGAAAAGACATCTAAAAAGTCTAAAAAAATTTAATGGTCATCGAGTGAAGTGCCACTAGTCTCATCCTCTGACCTATCATTGAATGTAATGGCATATAATTGGCATCCCCAACACGTCCACCACTTAAGTTACATAGAATTTTTATCATGATGATGGTTTCAAACAAATGTTATATTACCATAATTCCTTCCTTTACATAAGTTATGTTAGTGAAAAATCATAGCACCACCGAATGTATACAACTCAATGGGTTGAGACTCTTAGCGTGACAAAGATAACATGGAGCATCTCTCAAAGTGTGGTACCTTGCGAGTTGAGATATCTCTCCAGATGAAGGCCGGTTCCTATTACTCTATTCAGGTTCACACAAATAAATTGCAGAGGATCTACTCTAAAACCTACTCTATCTTGCCAAGGAGACAGGGTTGAGAAGATGCGAGAAAATAAACCTAATATAACAAGGTGAAGCACCAAAGGAATTTTAAACAACTTGAATGGGAGATGTTATCTCTCGAAAGTGCACCCCCGTAGAGAGATGGCTGCATGTTTTCTAAGATTGCAATATATTATCCCTCTCTTTCGTAGATACAATGGAAACACCTCAGTGCATGGGTATACCTATTTTGAGGTGATTCTCTGTATCAAGGCATCCTTGTTGATGTATCCTAATATTGATTTACTGGGGTTTAAGGGGAAAAGATGATGTAAAATAATTGAAACTAAGGTGATACACCAAGTTTTTATGAGGGCTTTGACTGATTATATGCACAATTGATATGTTAAAGGACTCTTGATGCATGAACAAACAGTTCTTTTTTGCAAAATGTTAAGGGAAAAACACTTTGAGCTATTGAGTGAGATTATCAAAACAATCTTTGCTAGGTTAATATGAACATTAATATCATGCGAAATTACTAAATTGTGCAACGGGGGTAAGATGATTAATCAGGGAATTTACATTTACAAGACTAATAGAAACATACACAAGACTACAAATGATTGGGAAGGTAGAAAATACTTCACACTCAGAAGGAAAATCGACAAAAAATTGCTTGATTTCCTATATAAAAAAAAAAACCTCTTTGTGCTTTGCAAAGGCACACAATATATAGCAAAATAAAAAATTTACCCTCTTCCTAAAAATAGCCTAAGGCTTGTACTCACCCATGCATCTTATTTTTATCCTTTATTTAATAATAGATAAAGGAAAAAAATAGAGCATGTAATTACAAATAGGCATTAATAGCCTTGATTACAATACAATCAAACTAAAGTTGACTATTCTATTTTTAAGAAAGCAAGGGTAAATAATTTGCTAATAATAAGCTTTCTTACTAGGCAAGTCTTTCTCCTTTGAACATGCAACTTGTCTTCTTCTCTGTTTTGTCCTCTTGTGAAGCATGCAAAAAATCAATTCTCTGTCTGTGAGTAAATAATTCAATACTTGCAATATTTGTAAAAATAAACATCCAATGTGGGGACCACTTGCCCATGTGCACATGCTCTGACATTGACATCTCTTTCTAAGTGGTCACATGAGTGACATTCTGCAAATCAACTCTAGCTCCTTGAAGTGGGGACCACCTCCAATTTTCTTGGTTTGGCCACCTTGGTGGACTTAGCAATATAAAAGGGTTGACCATTTTACATGGCACATGCCACTATAGTCTCCATTTGGTTTGGGGACCACCTTTGTGGACTTAGCATATTATTGTGTCTAGATGTACACAGTGGTTTGAAAGGCATGATAAGAAGATTGCCACGATCTCGAGATGATAATAGTACACCACATTAGATTTGTAAAATAGAAGAGCTAAAATATCATATATGGAAATCCATCATAATCCATAATGCTCAATACATTACAATAAAATGACTTTAATTATTCAATAAGAAAGATGTACATATAGGAGGAGGGAAGTGCAACTACTACATAAATCAATGGTGAAGAACTCGCACTAACTGACATCTTGGTAGTTAACTTAACTCCAAAATACTAGTAAGCTAACTCAACATAACTAAGAAGCTAGCTCCACACAACTAGTACACCTAAGCAAACTAACCCAACAAGTGTAGGGCTAACAAAAGTGTAAGAATTATCCTAATAAATAAATAGAAGGATAAATAGTAACCTACACTAACATCCTCCGTAAGCATAGCTTAGGTGGGTGGAAAAGAAGGTGGGTCTTGGTAGCGAATGCATAATGAGGTACCCACATACAACAATCGAGAAAAATGGACACTGCGTAAGGTACCCAAAACCAGTAATAACAAAGTAGAGAGAAAATCCTACTGCAAGATATCATTATATGCTCGACTCCAAAACTTGTACAATGCTGAAAAAGTGTGGTAAACACTATGGTCCGAATCCTTTGATCGATCATATAACTCAAAAATAAGATGATTAATCAGGAATTTACATTTACAAGACTAATAGAAACATACACAAGACTACAAATGATTGGGAAGGTAGAAAATACTTGACACTCAGAAGGAAAATCGACAAAAAATTGCTTCAGTACTCCTATATCCAGAAAAAAACCTCTTTGTGCTTTGCAAAGGCACACAATATATAGCAAAATAAAAATTTTACCCTCTTCCTAAAAATAGCCTAAGGCTTGTACTCACCCATGCATCTTATTTTTATATTTTATTTAATAATAGATAAAGGAAAACAATAGAGCATGTAATTACAAATAGGCATTAATAGCCTTGATTACAATACAATCAAACTAAAGTTGACTATTCTATTTTTAAGAAAGCAAGGGTAAATAATTTGTTAATAATAAGATTTCTTATAAGGCAAGTCTTTCTCCTTTGAACATGCAACTTGTGTTCTTCTCGTATTGTCCTCTTGTAAAGGATGAAAAAATCAATTCTCTGTCGTGAGTAAATAATTCAATACTTGCAACATTTGTAAAAATAAACATCCAATGTGGGGACCACTTGCCCAGTGTACATGCTTTGAAATTGACATCTATTTCTAAGTGGTCACATGAGTGACATTCTTTGAATTAACTCTAGCTCCTTAAAGTGGGGACTATCGACACTAAAATTTTCCTCCATAATTTCTATTTCATTAATGTATGTATTAGGAATAGGATGTTGTTAAGTATAATTAGTAGTAGCATCGATAGAAGGTAACGGCGTCGTCGATGCGGTGTCGCCAATAATGTGGAGTACAGTGATCAAAGTACAATAGGAATGTTGTAAAAAGTAAATATTTGTCGTAAGTGGTCCAAGAATGTTAAAATGTCAAAGTTTGGGTAATTAGAGAAGTAGGGTCTACATGATTAGGAATTAGAAATATTATATTGGTAATAAGGACAAGGAGTGAGGTCATAAATATTTTGTGTATTTTATTTGTAAAAAGTCTAAAAATGTGCAACCCATGTAAAATGATAAGGTTTATCTTTTCTTAAGAGATAAGCTTACATGTACGGATGAGAGTTAAGGTATGGAATATGATTCGTCGAGTGGATTTCTTATCCTATCTTAGAGATAGGATGGATAAGCTGGAAGTTTTATAAATAGGCAGGCCACCCCGTCATTTAGCATAGAAAGTAGTAGTGAGAAATATTGTAGGAAGTGTGGAAAGGAAGCCATCGAGTTAAAGGTGTGTTGAAGAAGCCATCAAGAGATGTAATTGTAAAGTTTCTCCCATAGTCTTGTTGAAGTACCTCATGGGTGAGATTGTAACAATTTCATGTTTATATTATAATTTACTTTTATATTTTAGATTTGTCATCATTCCGTCTTATCATAGTCGATGGTATTCTTGTGTTCGGTTGTTGTTTTGTTTCTAGATTACATCCACCAAACTAAAGGTGTGCATTAGTAAATAATCATAGCAAGGAGTTCTGGTGAAGAATTATCATACTATCGTTTGGTGATGACATTTTGGTTCCGTTGTTTGAGACCATTCCTCGTTGGTGGATTTTTTGGAGAGATATTCCCACTAAGTCAAAAATCAATTGGAGGGTAACCTTGTTTTTACATGCATAGTAGTTACCATGGTAAATTCATTTTTACCATGAATAGTAGTTACCATGATAAAGTCATTTTTGCTTTTGTGAATAGTATTTATCACGGTAAAGTCACTTTTACCATGAATAGTATTTATCGTAGTAACGTCACTTTTTACCGTGAATAGTGTTTACCACGGTAAAATCATTTTTACCATGCATAAGTCAAGTTTTACCATAGTTTACCGTGGTCATTTCTATAGTAATTCCAATTATTTGTGCACATAAGTCTTGTTGATTGTACTTGTGGGTTGGTATTTTATGGTGGTTACTTTTGAAAATGGGAAAGACTCTGTTTTTTCAGCTCAATCTAATGAAGATGCTTCTTCTTTCATTCAAGAGTTTAAGCGATCTTGTATTTGTAATAGCCTTATAAGTAGGGAACAATGGACTGAATTTTTCCTACCTTTTTGGATGGTTCCGCACTTAGGTGGTTTGAAACACTAGGTGATAATGTGAAAAACTCATGGGATTTATTAACTGAAAGTTTTCTTGAAGAATTTGGTGACCAACAAAGATATGCGGAGACCTCATGATCGAGATCACAAAGCTAGCCCAAGGAGAGAAGGAGAAGATAAGGGATTATCATGCTCGTGTTCTAGAGCTAAGAAGGAAGCTCGATGCCCGAGATCCGGAAGGAAAGATTAGCAGATGGGTTGATGAATGGCATGGATAATCTCCTCTGTAAAGCACTTCATTCTTGGGATGAAGCCGAGATCGACAACGAGTGAAGTATGACCGCCCGCTACTACCATTGAACAAGCAAAGGAGATTGCAAGAAGGCAAGAAGAAAGCATGGAAGAGGAGCCCAAAGAAATTGTTTTTAAAGTAGAGCCTACACCAGCACCTTTGGTCCAGAATCCACAACCACTCCCGGTGAGCAAAAATATTTCTCCTAGTACATCTACTGAGTATGAAGATCTGCTTAGGAAAATGGGCCACTAACTATTAATCTTCTTCAAGGAAAGGAATTTAGTTCTCAGGGAGGAGATAGAGGTCTAAAAAGAAATATTTCTGAAATTGTATGTTATTTTTGTTATAAAAAGCGTCATTATAAGTATAATTACCTAGATAGAGTTTCTACATCTGGTACAAGAGATAATGATAAAGGAAAAGCACTGTGAATTCTCTTGATGTAGTAGATAAGAGTATAAATAATGAAGTAGATGTGTTTGTAACAAAAAGAAAGAAAGAAAAAGATAATCAAGATGGAACTGATCCTAAAAAGATGAAAGGAGAAACTAGTAAGAAACATAGGAGAAGAAATTTGGGTGTGCGGGATTTTCGATTTCACGGGGCAAGGACCATACTCCATCTTGGAAGATCTGTCCAAAAGGCTTGCAAAATATTACATATGGTCAACTCTTGGCTATGTATTCGAGAAGAGGCGGGAGTTGCGAGGTGGACTCAATTCTCGAAGAAGGAATGAGGTTGAGGTCCCTATTTTGGAGGCGCAGAGGCGATTCCTATGCTCCACAAGCTGAGGTATTATGTAATGGTAATTCAATTCATGATGTCTTAGTTGATGGAGGTGCTACGGTTAATGTAATGACCGAGTCCAGTAATGAACATGTTGGGTTTAAAATTGATCGCCCTTCAACACTTATGTTAAGGTCATTAAATAAAGGAAAAACTAAACCAGAAGGTGTAGTTTCAAATGTGGCAATATCTGTTATGGGTGTTGTATGTGTGGTAGACTTTCAGGTGATGAAAAATGGTACTGCACAGGCACCCAATGATCTTTGGGAAGACCATGGCTAAGGAGAGTTCATGCAAGAAACTACTGGAATGAAGGCTTCATGACACTTGGACGTGGTAGAGAGAGGGTGAAGATAAACGTGATCCCTCGACATCATAAAGCAGAACCTGTGGATTCAAGTGATGAAACTGATGATTGGACATCCTCTGATTACTCTAGTACCAGTGAAGTGGACACCAAGATGAAGAAAGTGAGGTTGATGTTTCAGTCATGGATATTCTTCCACTCACACCAACCTAGGACCCCATAAAATTATCTGAAGAAGAAGTTGATGATCGTCTCCAACAAATGAAGATTGGTGATGCTGTGATGGAGAGTGAGAAGGAATCCTACCTCCGGCTCTTTCAAGGTACATACACCTATTCACTTTTGATTACAAGGAACTCCGTCAAGTAAGTTGGGTAGAACATTGTATTGAGTGGTAGATGGTGCTAAGCCCATAAATCAAAGGCCATATAGAATGAATCCTAATTTTTCCAAGACTGTAAAAGAAGAAATAGATAAGTTGCTTGATGCGGGATTCATATTTGTTGTGGAGAATTCAGAATGGGTTTCTCCCATTGTGATTTCAATAAAAAAGAAGATGGGAAGCTATGCATTTGTGTTGATTACAGAGAAGCTCAATAAGGCAACAAAGAAGGATCATTACCCTCTTCCATTTTCATATCGGATCTTGGAGGAAGTAGGCGGCCGAGTGCTTATAGTTTTGCTGATGGATATAGCGGCTACAACCAAGTTCGTATAGCAAAAAAAGATCAGCTGAAGACCACGTTCACCACTCCTTGGGGAATGTTTGCTTATAGAGTTATGCCTTTTGGGTTGTGTAATGCTCCGGCAACATTCCAGCGTTTGATGAATAGGGTGTTCGAACCCTACATTGGGACCTTCATCAGAGTATTTCTGGATGATTTTTACATCTATGGGAGCAAGTTGGAAGACTGCACTGAGATGGAGACAGCATTTCAAAGGTTAGATGAAGCACAAGCCTCACTAAACCCTACAAAGTGTGTCTTTGGATGTTCTAAAGGCGTTTTGTTAGGGCATGTTGTATCCAGAGATGGTATTGGTACTGATCCTGATAAAGTTTCAAAAATCAAAGATTTACCATTTCCTATGAATAGAATTAAGTTGAGATCATTTTTAGGCCATGTGGTTTACTATAGAAGGTTCATCAAGAATTTCTCAAAGATTGCATAGCCACTAACCCATTCTTGAAGAACGATGTTATTTATGAACCAGAAATAAGGCGCATGAAGCTTTTGGACAACTAAAGGAAGCTTCCGTGTCTTCACCTGTTTTGAGAATCCAGTTGGAGGAAGCCATTCATTGTGTACACTGATGCCTCAGATGCAGCACTAGGAAGTACTTTGAGCCAAAAGGATGAAAATGGGAATGAACATCTAATTTACTTTGGGAGTAGACAAATGAGCAGTGCTAAGGTAAAGTATACTCAGAATGGCGAAAAGAGGATCTCGGCTATCATTTTTGCTTGTAAAGAAGTTTAGAAATTACTTGCTAGGGCAGAAATTTATAGTTATAACAGGTCATCAGGCTTTGAAATATATTGTCAATAAGCCTAACCCATCAGGGAGGATAGCAAGATGGATAATTTTGCTACAAGAATTTGAATTTGATATTATAGATAGGCCAGGAAAGAAGCATGTCAATGCAGATGCACTCTCTCGAGCCTATGATGGTTTAGGATCATCTTGTGATGATGATGATTTTCCCGATGCAACATTGTTCTCCCTTGACACAATCCCTAGTGAATACATAGATATTTGGAATTATCTGAATGAATTCAAGTTTCCTGATGGTGCCAATGCAAAGACTAAGAGAAAGATTACTCAAGCTAGTCGTCCATATTCTATTCTGCATGGAGTATTATTTCGAATAGGACCTGATGGACAGTACAAGAGGGCAGTTGGACGTGATCAAGGGAAGGAACTGCTAGAAGAATTCCACAATGGTACATGTGGAGGGCACTTCTTTGGACAACTTACAACAAGAAGGATCTTGGATGCAGGTTATCATTGGCCCACTCTTTTTAAAGATTGTTAGAATTATTGTAAAACATGTGATATTTGTCAAACACATGGTAACCATAAGACTTCATCACTCCATTATGTCCTATTCTTCCACTTGGTCCCTTTGAAAAGTGGGAATAGACATTGTAGGTCCACTTCCAACTACATCATGTCAAAATAAGTATATTGTAGTTGCCATAGATTATTTAACCAAGTGGGTTGAAGCTAGGCCATTGAAAATAGCTTCCATGGATGAAGTGGCAAGGTTCATATATGAATGCATTGTCACGGATTTGGTTGTCCATTAGAAATTTTAACGAGATCGGGAAGCCACTTCATTAATGAAGTAGTAGAAGCCCTAGTCAATAAGTTTTCTATTAAGCACGGAAGGCAACAACATACAAGCCAAGCACAAATGGACGAGTGGAACGAACAAATTTTGTCTTTGTGTTAAATTCTAGCAAAGATGCACCCTTGCAGTACATAAATGGGATAAAAGGATTCATGTAGCATTGTGGACATATAGGGCAACATCAAAGTCAGCCACAGGATACTCCCCATTTCATTGGCTTTATGGCATTGATCCAGATTCTTCCTATTGAGTTTGATATTCCCACTAGGAGAGTTATGAAAAATAAAAGGATGGATGAAAGTGATTCAAGAAAAAGAAAGGTTGGTACATCTTCATTTGCTAGAGGAAATGAGGGAAATAGCAAAGGATATAAGCCATAAGAAGAAAATGAAGCGTAGGAGTACTTTGATCAAAAGATCCAAAGTGGTATCTATTTCATGTGAATGACTCGGTCCTAGTATATGATTCCGTATACAAAAAAAGAAGACAGAAAATTTCTTCCAAAATGGATGGGGCCATACAAAATAGTAGGCATGTGCATGAAAATGGTACGTATCAACTGGAGGAATTTGATGGCACTCCCATTATGAAATGGGTCAACCATGACAAGTTGAATATTTTCCAAGCACCAAATAGTCTACTCAGGACGGAGTAGAAGCTAGGAAGGGGAAGATGTCAACACTAAAATTTTCCTCCATAATTTTCTATTTCATTAATGTATGTATTAGGAATAGGATGTTGTTAAGTATAATCGTATAGCGGTAGTAGCGTCGATAGAAGGTAGCAGCGCCCGTCGAAGGTGTCACCAATAATGTGGAGTACGGTGAGTCAAAAAGTACAATAGGAATGTTGTAGAAAGTAAATATTTGTCGTAAGTGGTCCGGTAATGTTAAAATGTCAAAGTTTGGGTAATTAGAGAAGTAGGGTCTACATGATTAGGAATTAGAAATATTATATTGTAATAAGGACAAGGAATGAGGTCATAAATATTTTGTGTATTTTATTTGTAAAAAGTCTAAAAATGTGGAACCCATGTAAAATGATAAGGTTTATCTTATCTTAAGAGATAAGCTTATATGTACGAGATAAGAGTTAAGGTATGGAATATGATTCGTCGAGTGGATTTCTTATCCTATCTTAGAGATAGGATGGATAAGCCTGGAAGTTCTATAAATAGAGAGGCCACCCCCTCATTTATCATAGAAAGTAGTAGTGAGAAATATTGTAGGAAGTGTGGAAAGGAAGCCATCGGTTAAAAGTGTGTTGAAGAAGCCATCAAGAGGTGTAATTGTAAAGTTTCTCCCATAGTCTTGTTGAATTACCTCATGTGTGAGATTGTAACAATTTCATGTTAATATTATAATTTACTTTGATATTTTAGATTTGTCATCATTTTTTCTTATCATAGTCGATGGTATTCTTGTGTTCGGTTGTTGTTTTGTTTCCAGTTACATCCACCAAACTAAAGGTTGTGCATTAGTAAATAATCATAGCACGAAAAGTTCCCAAGTGAAAAATTATTATAGTCTTTGGATTGGTGATGAAAGGACCACTTCAAATTTTATTGGTTTGGGCACCTTGGTGGACTTAGAAACATAAAAGGGGTGACCATTTTACATACTGCAACATGCCAAGATAGTCTCCATTTGGTTTGGGGACCACCTTTGTGGACTTAGCATATTATTGTGTCTAGATGTACACGGTGGTTTGAAAGGAATGATAAGAATATTGTTACAAGCCACGATCTCGGATGGTAATAGCACACCACATTGGATTTATAAAATAGAAGAGCTAAAATATCATATATGGAAATCCATCATAATCCATAATGCTCAATACATTACAATAAAATGACTTTAATTATTCAATAAGAAAGATGTACATATAGGAGGAGGAAGTGCAACTACTACATAAATCAATGGTGAAGAACTCGCACTAATCGATCACCGGTAGTTAACTTAACTCCAAAATACTAGTAAGCTAACTCAACATAACTAAGAGGCTAGCTCCACACAACTAGTACACCTAAGCAAGCTAACCCAACAAGTGTAGGGCTAACAAAAGTGTAAGAATTATCCTAATAAATAAATAGAAGGATAAATAGTAACCTACACTAACATCCTCCCGTAAGCATAGCTTAGGTGGGTGGAAAAGAAGGTGTGTCTGGCAGCAATGCATAATGAGGTACCCACATACAACAAGCTGAAAAAATGGACACTGCAAGGTACCCAAAACCAATAATAACAAAGTAGAGAGAAAATCTGCTGCAGAAGATATCATTATATGCTCGACTCAAAAACTTGTACAATGCTGAAGAAGTGTGGTAAACACTATGGTCTAAATCCAACTGCTCGATCATATAACTCAAAAATAATCGACACTTTGGGCTTCACCGAATAGCTCTATGCAAAGAGACTATCAATGGAGTGATGTCAAAAGAGATAAAGAAAAACCAAACATAATTTGATCAACTGCTACAAATAGGTGTGCCACGATCCAAGAATAACCAAGGCAACAAGGCAAGGACACAAGATCCAAATAAATAGGAGTGCCATGATCCAAGAAAAATCCAATGTATCAAGGCAAGGGCACGAAACCTAAAGAAGCAATATCAGCATTGTACGAGTTTTTTTAGCCGATCTTCTTGGGATACCTTGGAGTGGGTTTTACTCTCTTTACTTTCATTATTCTTCGGTTTTGGGTACCTTGCGGCTTCCCAATTTTCCTAGTTATTGTACATGATTACCTCATCGAGGCCTAGTTGTCGGGACTCATACTATGGACATGCCACTTCTATTTTGGCCCCTAGCTTCACTTGAGGGGGTGTTAGACTAGGTATCTACCTTAGCTCATGTTCACCTAGTACTTTATTTACCTTTATTGTATTTATCCTCACCCACTTATGTGTGTGGATATTTCTTTATCTTATTTAGATATTAGGAGATATTATCTAGTTGTTAGGTATAGTTCTTTCCTTGATCTACGGTATTGACTAGATCCTTGATGTCTAGTTCTCCCGCATCTATGGTCTTGAATAGTTTTTGATGACTAGTTATTCCTTCGTTCTTGGCTTGAAGTACGATCTAGTTATCGTTCCTTTCATGGTATCGAGAACACCTATTTGCAGTAGTTAATCAAATTATGTTTGGTGTTTTTTTTTCGACATCACTCACTTACGGTAATGCTCCTTGTATGGAGCTATTTTGGTGAAGCCTAGTGTCGAGTTTTTTCTTAGTTCTATGATCGAGTAGTGGATTTAGACCACAAAGTGCACACCAAAATTCTTCACATTGTATGAGTTTTTGAGCCAAGCTTCTTAGGCTACCTTGGAGTGGGTTTTACTCTCTTTGCTTTGTTGTTACTAGTTTTGGGTACCTTGTGGTGTCCCTTTTTTCTAGAACAAATATCATATATTATTATGGAACTCAATGCAATACATTGAGAATGGGCCTTGATTAAATAGGCGAAGGAACAAAAATCTAAAAACCATGGTATAGAGCAATTGGTGTTAGAGTAGGTATTTACCTTAGCTCATGTTCACCTAGGTACTTTATTTACCTTTATTATATTTATCCTCACCCACTTATGTGTGTGGATATTTCTTTTATCTTATTTAGATATTAAGAGATATTATCTAGTTATTAGGTATAGTTATTTCCTTGATCTATGGTATTGACGAGTTATTTCCTTGATCTATGGTATTGATTAGATCCTTGATGTCTAGTTCTCTCCTAAATCTATGGTCTTGACTAATTCTTTGATGAGTAGTTATTTCCTTGATTTATGGCTTGATCTACGACCTTGAATGGTTCTTATATTGTTATTCCTTGCCTATTTAACCAAGGCCCATTCTCAATGTATTGCATTGAGTTCCATAATAATATATGATATTATTTCTCATTTATTTGCAAAGGTTTTATGTAAAGTTATTCTGGTGAATTTCTTTCATCTTATTGATGGTGGTGTTTGATTAGCATCTGTATTCTTGGCTTGGTACGATCTGGTTATCGTTCCTTTCATGGTATCAGAGCTGGAGATTATTGTTGGTATCCGTCTGTAAGTTTTGTTTTGTAAATAAATTATGTGTATATTTATATATTTGGGAATTGGTCGTATTTTGTTGCTGCGTGTATTTTTATGTAAAACAGAGGATTCCATTGGAGCTAAAGCATTTAAACCCTAAGATCGATCAGTAAACTTAGCCAATTCTAGAGGTAGTCATTTTTTGTGGTTTTTTTATTTTTGCAGAGAAGCACACAGGCGTGCCTCGGGATTTGAGCCAACAAAAAACGTGATTTTATTTATTTAGGTTTGTTGGATTTCTCGAGATCTCAGTCTTGGGGTTTTTTCCATTATATCGTATCTATCTCGGCTTGTGCACGGGAAGGTTTTCAGATCTTTCCTTTTTTGGCAGGGGTCCACGGATGTTGTGCATGTTTTTACTATTTCAGAAAATCCATGCAGTTGCCATTTTCATAAATAAAGGTCACTTTATTTACACATAGTCCAAAAATAGTATTTTTACCGAAGAGGTGTAGTTGGATGTGACATTCTCAAAAACACGTGACACACCCCAAAATAGTATGTTGTGTAAACACCCATTAAAATCCTTAGCCTTTGGTCATATTAGGGCTTAAAGCTTATGATTCCTACTAGTAGTTGGTGAACTTCAGACCCCTTTAATTTTATTTGTGTGGTGAAGGCAACAACAATTTATTTTGTTTCAAAGTGCTGGCAACTCCAATAAATAACAGAAAAAATATTAAAAATCTTATATCTTTTGATCGGTAACTTGGTTTTGAGTGCCATTTTTTATAAAAGTCTTTGGTTTTTTCATGCTCTTTCCATTAGAGTTATTTATTCTGCACATTACTTGCACTATAGTTATAAAGTGCCAAATATGGAGTGTTGTAATCAATTATGGATGTAATTTTGGCTGAGACCGACGTCCTAAAGTTTTGGGAGTTGCGGTTTGTACCTATCATAGATTCTCGAGAATGATATGCTTTTCTCTCGAAGTATGTGGACTTCAAGAGGATATTGTAAAATTTGTGGAAGAAAATAGATAGGTCAAGAAGAGAAATTATCTTTTACAATCACTCATTCACGATAAGGATACAATATTACACTTCTTGCAAAAAAACTTTCTAGCCTACAACATCACCATCATATTGTGGACAACCATATCCATACTCCTAGTCCACTTGCATTGTTGCTCCTCCCGAACCCACCGACATTGATCTCGCAGTCTTTGAGCCTAAACCTACTTTTGATGCTCCTAAATCTATGAGGCTTGTTCTCGCATGCTCTTTCACATATGTTCCTATTATAGTTCCACATGTTGTGTATCCTATTTCGATCAACATTGATTTTTAAGAAGCATACCACTGCATTCAGTTCTCGCATGCTCCATTCTATGGGTCTCACTAGAGGAGTCATTGGCATACATTCATAGGGTATTGTTTCCTCTATTCCACATGTTAAGTGGAATTCTCGTCATGAAATTGGTTTTCAAGTAGATACTTCATTGGGATCACACATTGACAGAGCTCCTTTTTTTGTTCACTCGACTCTTTCTAAGGATCATGAGAAACACATGAGTTCTGCACCTTCACTCAGGATTGAGAAACTTGAGATTTTAGCTATCAGACATGATCAACCTAACACACATTCTAATGTTCTTTTGTATGCACCCATTGTGTATTTTGCACCAAGTCATATGCAGGCATCTTCTTCATCCATCCATGTTGATTTGGGGTGGATATCTGATCACTCATGGCGGCAACATAGTCATTTGTTGAGAGGACTCTACAGAATGGCTCCTCCAAAGATCGGCTTTGTCATCACCAATCCGGCACTATGATAATTCTTCATCGGGAACTCCTCATGCTATGATTATTTACTAATGCATGACCTTTAGTTTGGTGGATGTAATTTGGAAACAAAACAACAATCGAACACAAGAATACCATCGACTATGATAAGATGGAATGATGACAAATCTGAAATATCAAAGTAAATTATAATATTAACATGGAATTGTTACAATCTCACCCATGAGGTACTTCAACAAGACTATGGGAGAAACTTTACAATTACACCTCTTGATGGCTTCTTCAACACACCTTTAGTCGATGGCTTCCTTTCCACACTTCTTACAATATTTCTCACTACTTCTTTCTATGCTAAATGAGGGGGTGGCCTCTCTATTTATAGAACTTCCAGGAGCATATCTATCCTATCTCTAAGATAGGATAAGAAATCCACTACGATGAATCATATTCCATACCTTAACTCTTATCCGCACATGTAAGGTTATCTCTTAAGATAAGATAAACCTTATCATTTTACATGGGTTCCACATTTTTAGACTTTTTACAAATAAAATACACAAAATATTTATGACCTCACTCCTTGCCCTTATTACCAATATAATATTTCTAATTCCTAATCATGTAGACCCTACTTCTCTAATTACCCAAACTTTGACATTTTAACATTACCGAACCACTTACAACAAATATTTACTTTTACAACATTCCTATTGTCATTTGACTGTTACCGTACTCCACATTATTGGCGACACCGTACTAACGGCGCCGTTATCTTCTATCAGACACTACTACTAATTATACTTAACAACATCCTATTCCTAATACATACATTAATGAAATAGAAATCATGGAGGAAAATTTTAGTGTCGACATCTTCCCCTTCCTAGCTTCTACTCCGTCCTCGTAGTAGACTATTCAGTGCTTGGAAAATCTTCAACTTGTCGTGGTTGACCCATTTCGTAATGAGAGTGCCATCCAATTCCTCTAGTCGGTGCACGTACCATTTTCATGCACAATGCTTTATTTTGTATGCGGCCTCATCCATTTTGGAAGAAATTTTCTCTGTCTTCTTTTTTTGTATCTGAATCATATACTAGAACCAAGTCATTCACATGAAATAGAGACACACAACACTAAAATTTTCCTCTGTAATTTCTATTTCATTAATGTATGTATTAGGAATATGTTGTTGTTAAGTATAATTAGTAGTAGCGTCGATATAAGATAACGGCACTTGTCGATGGTGTCGCCAATAATGTGGAGTACGGTAATAGTCAAAGTACAATAGGAATGTTGTAAAAAGTAAATATTTGTCGTAAGTGGTGTGGTAATGTTAAAATGTCAAAGTTTGGGTAATTAGAGAAGTAGGGTCTACATGATTAGGAATTAGAAATATTATATTAGTAATAAGGACAAGGAATGAGGTCATAAATATTTTATGTATTTTATTTGTAAAAAGTCTAAAAATGTGGAACCCATGTAAAATGATAAGGTTTATCTTATCTTAAGAGATAAGCTTACATGTACGAGATAAGAGTTAAGGTATGGAATATGATTCGTCAGCGTGGGATTTCTTATCCTATCTTAGAGATAGGATGGATAAGCCTAGAAGTTCTATAAATAGATAGGCCACCCCCATTTAGCATAGAAAGAAGTAGTGAGAAATATTGTAGGAAGTGTGCAAAGGAAGCCATCAGTTTAAAGGTGTGCTGAAGAAGCCATCAAGAGGTGTAATTGTAAAGTTTCTCCCATAGTCTTGTTGAAGTACCTCATGGGTGAGATTGTAACAATTTCATGTTAATATTATAATTTACTTTGATATTTTAGATTTGTCATCATTCCGTCTTATCATAGTCGATGGTATTCTTGTGTTATGTTGTTGTTTTGTTTCCAGATTACATCCACCAAACTAAAGGCTATGCATTAGTAAATAATCATAGCACGAGGAGTTCCCAGTGAAGAATTATCATAGTGCCGATTGGTGATGACATTTTGGTTCCGTTGCCGGGACCATTCCTCGTTGGTGGATTTTCTGGAGAGATATTCCCACTTAGTCAAAAATCAATTGGAGGATAACCTTGTTTTTACTGTGCATAGTAGTTACCATGGTAAAGTCATTTTTACCGTGAATAGTAGTTACCATGACAAAGTCATTTTTGCTGTGAATAGTATTTATCACAGTAAAGTCACTTTTTACCATGAATAGTATTTACCACAGTAACTTCACTTTTTACCATGAATAGTGTTTACCACAGTAAAATCAGTTTTTACCGCAGTAAGTCAAGTTTTACCATAGTTTACCGTGGTCATTTCTATAGTAATTCCAATTATTTGTGCACATAAGTCTTGTTGATTGTACTTGTGGGTTGGTATTTCACGGTGGTTACTTTTGAAAATGGGAAAGATTCCTATTTTTTCAGCTCAATCTAATGAAGATGCTTCTTCTTTCATTCAAGATTTTAAGCGATCTTGTATTTGTAATGGCCTTATAAGAAGGGAACAATGGACTGAATTTTTCCTACCTTTTTGGATGGTTCAAAGACTTAGGTGGTTTGAAACACTAGGTGATAATGTGAAAAATTCATGGGATTTATTAACTCAAAGTTTTCTTGAAGAATTTGATGAACAACAGATATACGCAAACCTCATGATCGAGATCACAAAGCTAGCCCAAGGAGAGAAGGAGAAGATAAGGGATTATCATGCTCGTGTTCTAGAGCTAAGGAGGAAGCTCGATGCCCAGATCCGGAAGGAAGGATTAGCGGATGGGTTGATGAATGGCATGGATAATATCCTCTATAAGCATTTCATTCTTGGGATGAAGCCGAGATCGACACAACGAGTGAAGTATGACCGCCTACTACCATTGAACAAGTAAAGGAGATTGCAAGAAGGTAAGAAGAAAGCATGGAAGAGGAGCCCAAAGAAATTGTTGCTAAAGTAGAGCCTACACCAACACCTTTGGTCCAGAATCCACAACCACTCTCGGTGAGAAAAAATATTTCTCCTAGTACATCTACTGAGTATGAAGATCTGCTTAGGAAGATGGGCCAGTTAACTATTAATCTTCTTCAAGGAAAGGAATTTAGTTCTCAGGGAGGAGATAGAGGTCCAAAAAGAAATATTTCTGAAGTTGTTTGTTATGGTTGTTATAAAAAGGGTCATTATAAGTATAATTGTCTAGATAGAGCTTCTACATCTGGTACAAGAGATAATGATAAAGGAAAAGCACCTGTGAATTCTCTTGATGTAGTAGATAAGAGTATAAATAATGAAGTAGATGTGTTTGTAACAAAAAGAAAGAAAGAAAAAGATAATCAAGATGGAACTGATCCTAAGAAGATGAAAGGAGAAACTAGTAAGAAACATAGGAGAAGAAATTTGGGTGTGCAGGATTTTCTGATTTCACAGGGGCAAGGACCATACTCCATCTTGGAAGATCTGTCCAAAAGGCCTACAAATATTACATATGGTCAACTCTTGGCTATGTCTTCTGAGAAGAGGCAGGAGTTGCGAGGTGGACTCAATGCTCGAAGAAGGAAGGAGGTTGAGGTCCCTATTTTGGAGGCAGAGGCAGATCCCTATGCTCCACAAGCTGAGGTATTATGTAATGGTATTTCAATTCATGATGTCTTAGTTGATGGAGGTGCTACAGTTAATGTAATGACCGAGTTTGTAATGAATATGTTGGGTTTAAAAATTGATCGCCCTTCAACACTTAT
Organism: Taxus wallichiana var. yunnanensis; assembly: GCA_018340775.1. Classification (NCBI taxonomy): domain Eukaryota; kingdom Viridiplantae; phylum Streptophyta; class Pinopsida; order Cupressales; family Taxaceae; genus Taxus; species Taxus wallichiana. The sequence continues at coordinate 190,659,080 of CM031241.1, read as the reverse complement.
GTTAAGGTCATTAAATAAAGGAAAAACTAAACCAAAAGGTGTAATTTCAAATGTGGCAATATCTCATATGGGTGTTGTATGTGTGGTAGACTTTCAGGTGATGAAAATGGTACTGTGCAAGTACCCAATGATGCTAGGAAGACCATGGCTAAGGAGAGTTCATGTAAGAAACTACTGGAATGAAGGCTTCATGACACTTGGACGTGGTAGAGACAGGTGAAGATAAATGTGATCCTTTGACGTCATAAAGTAGAACCGTGGATTTAAGTGATGAAACCGATGATTGGACATCCTCCGATTACTATAGTACTAGTGAAGTGGAAACTCGAAGATGAAGAAAGCGAGGTTGATGTTTCAAACATGGATATTCTTCCAAATACACACCAACCCAGACCCCATAAAATTATCTCAAGAAGAAGTTGATGATCGTCTCCAACAAATGAAGATTGGTGATGTTGTGATGGAGAGTGAGAAGGAATCCTACCTCCACTCTCTTTCAAGGTACATACACCTATTCACTTTTGATTACAAGAAACTCCGTCAAATAAGTTGGGTAGAACATTGTATTGAGCTGGTAGATGGTGCTAAGCCCATAAATCAAAGACCATATAGAATGAATCCTAATTTTTCCAAGACTCAGTAAAAGAAGAAATAGATAAGTTGCTTGATGCAGATTCATATTTGTCAGTGGACAATTCGTAATGGGTTTCTCCCATTGTGATCTCAATAAAAAGAATGGGAAGCTACGTATTTGTGTTGATTACAGGTGAAGCTCAATAAGGAAACAAAGAAGGATCATTACCCTCTTCCATTTTCAGATCAGATCTTGGACGGAAGTAGCTGGCCAGAGTGCTATAGTTTTAATGATGGATATAGGGCTACAACCAAGTTCGTATAGCAGTAAAAGATCACCAAGACCAAATTCACCACTCCTTGGGAACATTTTCTTATAGAGTTATGCCTTTTGGGTTGTGTAATGCTCAAAGAACATTCCAAAGATTTGATGAATAGGGTGTTCGAACCCTACATTAGGACCTTCATCTGTGTATTTTTGGATGATTTTTTGCATCTATGGGGGCAAGTTGGACCACCCGAAACCAGATGGAGACAAAGATTTCAAAGGTTAGATGAAGCACAAGCCTCACTAAACCCTACAAAGTGTGTCTTTGGATGTTCTAAACGCATTTTATTAGGGCATGTTGTATCCAAAGATGGTATTGCACTGATCCCGATAAAGTTTTAAAATCAAAGAATTACCATTTCCTATGAATAGAAGTAAGTTGAGATCATTTTTAAGCCATGTTGGTTATCAGTAGAAGGTTCATCAAGAATTTCTCAAAGATTGCACAGCCACTAACCCAGTTCTTGAAGAAGGATGTTACTTATGAACCAGGAAATAAGGCACATGAAGATTTTGGACAATTGAAGGAAGCCCTGGTGTCTTCACCTGTTTTGAAGAATCCAGATTGGAGCAAGCCATTCATTATGTACACTGATGCCTCAGATGCAGCACTAGGAAGTACTTTGAGCCAAAAGGATGAAAATGGGAATGAACATCCAATTTACTTTGGGAGCAGACAAATGAGCAGTGCTGAGGTAAACTATACTGTAACTGAAAAAGAGGCTCTAGCTATCATTTTTGCTATAAAGAAGTTTAGAAATTACTTGCTAGGGCAGAAATTTATAGTTGTAACAGATCATCAGGCTCTGAAATATATTGTCAATAAGCCTAACCCATCAGGGAGGATAGCAAGATGGATAATTTTGCTACAAGAATTTGAATTTGATATTATAGATAGGCCAGGAAAGAAGCATGTCAATGCAGATGCACTCTCTCGAGCCTATGATGGTTTAGGATCATCTTGTGATGATGATGATTTTCCCGATGCAACATTGTTCTCCCTTGACACAATCCCTAGTGAATACATAGATATTTGGAATTATCTGAATGAATTCAAGTTTCCTGATGGTGCCAATGCAAAGATTAAGAGAAATATTAATCAAGCCAATCGTCCATATTCTATTATGCATGGAGCATTATTTCGAATAGGACCTGATGGACAGTACAAGAGGGTAGTTGGACGTGATCAAGGAAAGGAGCTGCTAGAAGAATTCCACAATGGTACATGTGGAGGGCACTTCTCTGGACAACTTACAGCAAGAAGGATCTTGGATGCAGGTTATCACTAGCCCACTCTTTTTAAATATTGTTATAATTATTGTAAGACATGTGATATTTGTCAAACACATGGTAACCGTAAGACTTCATCAGCTCCATTATGTCCTATTCTTCCACTTGGTCACTTTGAAAAGTGGGGAATAGACATTGTAGGTCCACTTCCAACTACATCACGTCAAAATAAGTATATTGTAGTTGCCACAGATTATTTAACCAAGTGGGTTGAAGCTAGGCCATTGAAAACAGCTTCCATGGATGAAGTGGCAAGGTTCATATATGAACGCATTGTCACCAGATTTGGTTGTCCATTAGAAATTGTAATGCATCAAGGAAGCCACTTCATTAATAAGGTGGTAGAAGCCCTAATCAATAAGTTTTCTATTAAGCACGGGAATGCAACAACATGCAAGCCAAGCACAAATGGACAGGTGGAATGAACAAATTTTGTGTTGTGTCAAATTCTAGCAAAAGATGTAGCCTTGCAGGTACATAAATGGGATAAAAGGATTCATGCAACATTGTGGGCATATAGGGCAACATCAAAGTCAGCAACAGGATACTCCCCATTTCAGTTGGCCTATGGCATTGATCCAGTTCTTCCTATTGAGTTTGATATTCCCACTGTGAGAGTTATGAAAAATGAAAGGATGGATGAAAGTGATTCAGTAAAAGAAAGGTTGGTACATCTTCATTTGCTAGAGGAAATGAGGGAAATAGCAAAGGATACAAGCCATAAGAAGAAAATGAAGCAGAAGGAATACTTTGATCAAAAGATCCAGTGGTCTCCATTTCATGTGAATGACTTGGTCCTAGTATATGATTCCGTATACAAAAAAGAAGACAGAGAAAATTTCTTCCAAAATGGATGGGGCCCTACAAAATAGCAATTTGTGCATGAAAATGGTACGCATCGACCGGGAGGAATTGGATGGCACTCCCATTACAAAATGGGTCAACCACGACAAGTTGAATATTTTCCAAGCACTAGAATAGTCTACTCCGAGGATGGAGTAGAAGCTAGGAAGGGGGAAGATGTCAACACTAAAATTTTCCTCTGTAATTTCTATTTCATTAATGTATGTATTAGGAATATGTTGTTGTTAAGTATAATTAGTAGTAGCGTCGATAGAAGATAACGGCGCCCTCGATGCACGTGTCGCCAATAATGTGGAGTACGGTAGCAATCCAAAGTACAATAAGAATGTTGTAAAAGTAAATATTTGTCGTAAGTGGTCCGGTAATGTTAAAATGTCAAAGTTTGAGTAATTAGAGAAGTAGGGTCTACATGATTAGGAATTAGAAATATTATATTGGTAATAAGGACAAGGAATGAGGTCATAAATATTTTGTGTATTTTATTTGTAAAAATTCTAAAAATGTGGAACCCATGTAAAATGATAAGGTTTATCTTATCTTAAGAGATAAGCTTACATGTACGAGATAAGGGTTAAGGTATGGAATATGATTCGTCGTAGTGGATTTCTTATCCTATCTTAGAGATAGGATGGATAAGCCTGAAGTTCTATAAATAGATAGGCCACCCCCCTCATTTAGCATAGAAAGAAGTGAGAAATATTATAGGAAGTGTGCAAAGGAAGCCATCGCTTTAAAGGTGTCAAGAAGCCATCAAGAGGTGTAATTGTAAAGTTTCTCCCATAGTCTTGTTGAAGTACCTCATGGGTGAGATTGTAACAATTTCATGTTAATATTATAATTTACTTTGATATTTCAGATTTGTCATCATTTCGTCTTATCATAGTCGATGGTATTCTTGTGTTATGTTGTTGTTTTGTTTCCAGATTACATCCACCAAACTAAAGGCTGTGCATTAGTAAATAATCATAGCACGAGGAGTTCCCGGTGAAGAATTATCATAGTGCCGGATTGGTGATGACAGAGCATCGGATCTTTTGATCAAAGTATTCCTTCTCGCTTCATTTTCTTCTTATGGCTTGTATCCTTTGCTATTTCCCTCATTTCCTCTAGCAAATGAAGATGCACCAACCTTTCTTTTTATCAATCACTTTCATCCATCCTTTCATTTTCATAACTCTCACATTGGGAATATCAAACTCAATAGGAAGAATCGGATCAATGCCATAGGCTAACTAAAATTGTAACTTTTTTAGTTTTGAAACTTTATCGTGATCGCATGCAATACCATCTCTGGATATAACATGCCCTAACAAAATTCCTTTAGAACATCCAAAGACACACTTTGTAGGGTTTAGTGAGACTTGTGCTTCATCTAACCTTTGAAATGTTGTCTCCATCTGGTGCATTGGTCCAACTTGCTCCCATAGATGAAAAAATCATCCAGAAATACTCTAATGAAGGTCCCAATGTAGGGTTCGAACACCCTATTCATCAAACACTGGAATGTTGCTGGAGCATTACACAATCCAAAAGGCATAACTCTATAAGCAAACATTCCCAAGGAGTGGTGAACGTGGTCTTCAGCTAATCTTTCTCTCGCTATACGAACTTGGTCAGTAGCCGCTATATCCATTAGCAAAACTATAACACTCTCAAGCTAGCTACTTCGGCCCAAGATCTGATCCAAAATGGAAGAGGGTAATGATCCTTCTTTGTTGCCTTATTGAGCTTCCCGTAATCAACACAAATGCATAGCTTCCCATTCTTTTTATTGAGATCACAATGGGAGAAACCCATTCTAAATTCTCCACAAAGAAATATGAATCCTACATCAAGCAACTTATCTATTTCTTCTTTTGCTACGGTCTTTGAAAAATAAGGATTCATTCTATATGGCATTTGCTTTATGGGCTTAGCACCATCTAGTAGCTCAATAGAGTGTTCTACCCAACTTACTTGACGGAGTTTCTTGTAATCAAAAGTGAATAGGTGTATGTACCTTCGAAAGAGCCGGAGGTAGAATTCCTTCTCACTCTCCATCACAAAGATCACCAATCTTTATTTGTTGGAGACGATCATCAACTTCTTCTTTAGATTATTTTATGGGGTCATGAGTTGGTGTGATCTGGAAGGATGTCCATGACTGAAAGATCAACCTCACTTTCTTCATCCTCGTGTCCACTTCATTGGTATTTGAGTAATCGGAGGATGTCCAATCATCAATTTCATCACTTGAATCCACGAGTGTTCTCGCTTTATGATGTCGAGGATCACGTTTATCTTCACCTCTCTCTACCACGTCCAAGTGTCATGAAACCTTCATTCCAAGAGTTTCTTGCATGAACTCTCCTTAGCCATGGTCTTCCCAAAGAACATTGGGTATGAAACAAGTACCATTTTTCATCACCTGAAATTCTACCACACATACAACACCCATAACAGATATTGCCACATTTGAAATTACACCTTCTGGTTTAGTTTTTCCCTTATTTAATGACCTTAACATAAGTGTTGAAGGGCGATCAATTTTAAACCCAACATATTCATTACAGACTCGGTCATTACATTAACTGCAGCACCTCCATCAACTAAGACATCATGAATTGAAATACCATTACATAATACCTTAGCTTGTGGAGCATAGGGATCCGCCTCTGCCTCCAAAATAGGGACCTCAACCTCCTTCCTTCTTCGAGCATTGAGTCCACCTCACAACTCCCACCTCTTCTCAAAAGACATAGCCAACAGCTTGACCATAAGAATATTTGCAGCCTTTTAGACATGATCTTCCAAGATGGAGTATGGTCCTTGCCCCCCAAGTGAAATCGTAAAATCCCGCACACCCAAATTTCTTCTCCTATGTTTCTTACTAGTTTCTCCTTTCATCTTCTTAGGATCAGTTCCATCTTTATTATCTTTTTCTTTTTTTTCTTTTTGTTACAAAAACATATACTTCATTATTTCTACTCTTATCTACTACATCAAGAGAATTCACAGTGCTTTTCCTTTATCATTATCTCTTGTACCAGGATGTAGAAGCTCTATCTAGACAATTATACTTAGAATGACCCTTTTATAACAACCATAACAAATAACAACTTCAGAAATATTTCTTTTGGACCTCTATCTCCTCCCCGAGAACTAAATTCCTTTCCTCAAGAAGATTAATAGTTAATCGGCTCATCTTCCTAAGCAGATCTTCATACTCAGAGATGTACTATAAGAAATATTTATGCTCACCGGGCATGGTTGTGGATTCTGACCAAAGGTGCTTTGGTGTAGGCTCTACTTTAACAACAATTTCTTTGGGCTCCTCTTCCATGCTTTCTTCTTGCCTTCTTGCAATCTCCTTTGCTTGTTCAATGGTATCTCGGCGGTCATACTTCACTCGTTGTCCGATCTTTGGCTTCATCCCAACAATTAAGTGCTTACAGAGGAGATTATCCACGCCATTCATCAACCCATCCACTAATCCTTCCTTTCGGATCTCGGGCGTTGAGCTTGCTCCTTAGCTCTAGAACACAAGCATGATAATCCCTTATCTTCTCATTCTCTCCTTGGGCTAGCTTTGTGGTCTCGATCATGAGGTCTCGCATATTTCGTTGTTCACCAAATTCTTCAAGAAAACATTCGGTTAATAAATCCCATGAATTTTTCACATTATCACCTAGTGTTTCAAACCACCTAAGTGCTGAACCATCCAAAAAGGTAGGAAAAAATTCAGTCCATTGTTCCCTTCTTATGAGGCCATTACAAATACAAGATCGTTTAAACTCTTGAATGAAAGAAGAAGCATCTTCATTAGATTGAGCTGAAAAACAGGAATCTTTCCCATTTTCAAAAGTAACCACCGTGAAATACCAACCCACAAGTACAATCAACAAGACTTATGTGCACAAATAATTGGAATCACTATACTAGAAAGTGACTTTACACCTTTCTACAAAAAAAAAATAGAAATGACCACGGTAAACTATGGTAAAACTTGACTTACTGCAGTAAAAACTGACTTTACTATGGTAAACACTATTCACTGGTAAAAAGTGAAGTTACTGCGGTAAATACTATTCATGGTAAAAAGTGAAGTTACTGCGGTAAATACTATTCCAGCAAAAATGACTTTACCATGGTAACTACTATTCATGGCAAAAATGACTTTACCATGGTAACTACTATGCACAATGTGAAAAACAAGGTTACCCTCTAATTGATTTTTGACAAGTGGGAATATCTCTCCGTAAAATCCACCAACAAGGAATGGTCCCGCAGAACGGAACCAAAATGTCATCACCAATCCGGCACTATGATAATTCTTCACGGGAACTCCTCGTGCTATGATTATTTACTAATGCACAACGCTTTAGTTTGGTGGATGTAATCTGAAACAAATCAAAAACCGAACACAAGAATACCATCAACTATGATAAGACAGAATGATGACAAATCTGAAATATCAAATTAAATTATAATATTAACATGAAATTGTTACAATCTCACCCATGAGGTACTTCAACAAGACTATGGGAGAAACTTTACAATTACACCTCTTGATGTCTTCTTCAACACAACTTTAACTGATGGCTTCCTTTGCACACTTCCTACAATATTTCTCACTACTTCTTTCTATGCTAAATGAGGGGGGTGGCCTCTCTATTTATAGAACTTCCAGGCTTATCCATCCTATCTCTAAGATAGGATAAGAAATCCACTCCGAAGAATCATATTCCATACCTTAACTCTTATCTATACATGTAAGCTTATCTCTTAAGATAAGATAAACCTTATCATTTTACATGGGTTCCACATTTTAGACTTTTTACAAATAAAATACACAAAATATTTATGACCTCACTTCTTGTCCTTATTACCAATATACCTATAGAGAAAAAGAATGCCTCCGAAAGGTAAAAAAATATATCCAATGGATAAAAGAATGCACCCGAGAGGGTATAGATCTACATCCAAAGGGATAAAAGATCGCATCAAAATGAAATACCCGCAGGGTAAAAGAATGCATCCGGAAGGTACATGCTTATATCCAATGGATAAAAGAATGCACCTAGATTTGACTATCTCAAAACATGGTCGAGTTTACAGTCAATTCTATGGTTTTGGCACCTTCCAAATCCAATGGCACACTTTGTTTTGCATAAAAATGCATGCTGCAGAAAAGTGCTAACAAAATCTGAATACATGAAAAAATAAACTCTTGCTTGCAAAGAAAAACTTACAGATGGATGTCTACATCATCTATAGCTCTTATACCAAGAAAGGAACGATAAGAAGACTATTACAAGCCATGATCTTAGATGATAATAACACACCACATTAGATTTACAAAACAAGAGCTAAAATATCGTCTATGGAAATCCATCATAATCCATAATGCTCAATACATTACAATAGAATGACTTTAATTATTCAATAAGAAAGATGTACATATATGAGGAGGGAAGTGCATCTAATACCTAAATCAATGGTGAAGAACTCCCACTAACTCGATACCGGTAGTTAACTTAACTCCAAAAGACTAGTAAGCTAACTTGACATAACTGGGAAGCTAAATCCACACAACTAGTACACCTAAGTAAGCTAACCCAGCAAGTGTAGGGCTAACACAAGTGTAAGAATTATCCTAATAAATAAATAAAAGGATAAATAATAACCTACACTAATAGGGTTCACTTTGTAAACATGCTATAATATATAGTTTTCACTTTATAGTTGTTGGCCTTGGCATTATTCGAATATAAAAGGGTTGGAAATACCTTTTATTTGATCATTGCATAATGATTTGGTCGGCCTTTGGTAAATTGGGAACTCGAATATAGTTGATATTTTGACATTTTGATAGCAATGATTTTGTTTTATTTAATATGTTGCCCGCTTTTGCACGATGAATCATCCCTCGGTATGTTTATCGGTGGCTTGTATAACTCTGGCTTGAGTTTGCTTTGAAAACCGGTGATGATCTTGGGCCGTTGATCTCTATCCTTGATGCATTTGATGTCGTCGATTTTTGTCGAGTTAGGTTTAAACTCTACATTAAATATGGCTCATGGGAACTGATCATGGTTACTTTCTTTAATCTTGGATCTTGATCCTCGGCTTTTGATCTTTTCATTCTAATATTGAGTGATTGATTATTGACCATGGTTGAGTTAGGTTGAACTACATTTGAGGTGGGTGAGTTAAAACAACTTGAACCCCATTCATTCTCTCCACTTTGCATCTGATTTGCGGGTGAAGCCGTGGAAAAATTCTTGCAGACCACCATTGTTGATACTTGGAAGCTCAACTAAGCTCATCCTGGTCCTATGTTCCTTATTTTCTTCTCTTGAGCTCTTTTCGTACATGTACGTTTGATCATTTTTAAGCTTTTGAGCGATTATGGGGGTGTCATTGTTCATTATTCTTGAGCTCGACTAAGCTCATTTGGCCTTCTGTTCCTTTGAGCATCTGTATTTCTTGTTTTTTGCTATGTCAGAGCCTTATGAGCAAGGTCATTGTGGTCATGAACATGTTACCTTGGTACATTTTTCTTTACAATTGTAATCTTGATGATTTCTTCAACTTTTCTTAGAAAACATTCGTAAAAGTTGAAGCATCAGTTTCTCCTTCGAGCACTGATACTTGTGTTTCCCTTTTTCTTTGTATTGTTCATGCTCGGTCATTGGTTAGATGAGCTCGAAAAGACTCTGTGGTTATTGTGTTTGCTCTAGATTTCCTAACTTTTTAAGGACTTGGAAGCTCTCTATAATTGGTGAGTTTCTTTTCTTACTCCATTCCCTTACTACCCATTAATGGGTCTTTGTTCATTGGCTAGGATCTATGCTTTCTGAGGCATGGGTACTCGTAGATCTGAGTTTTTGAGAAATTATTCAACTCTGATTCTATCATGAGAATATTTGTGTATTGCATGAACTGGGTGTTACCTCAAGTCTATTATGAAAACTTTGAGTTGTATGGTTGATTGACTGTTGTGTTGTGAACTCGTATTTTGATTGAGAGCTTCGTTTTGTTGATTTTTTTCAAATCTGAGTAGTTAAAGATCTGTATCTTGCTCTAGCTTTTGTGGTTCATATTACACTTGTTATCATGCATTTGATGTTGAGCTGTCATGAGGGTTTTGAGCTCCTCTAAGAAGATCATTCTTTTGAACTCTGCAACTTCAGATAATTGTAATTGTCCACCATTTTCTTTCTTTTGAGCTTGAATCTATTTATAGCTACTTTTAGCATTACTGAGCTCAAAACTTTGTTATTTTTGTGGCCATTTTGACTTCAATGGAATTCTATGACTGAAATATGGTGTTCGTGCTTGGAAAATGTGGATGCCATGATTGATCTTGAGCTTTTAGTTTCTGATTCATTTTCTTAGATGGGTATGGTTTTCTCTATTTCGAGATTTCGGTTACTCTGCAGATGGGGTTTTCTAAACTCGTTGTGTATCACATGTAGTTTTTCCTGTAGCTCAAACTTTCTGGTTGATGGGTAACTACTAATCTGGTTGTTCTTCCATTCAACCTAGACTTGATGATTTCACATAATATAACTCATTTTTGCACTCTAAATTTTGTGGGTGTTCGAATTTATCTTTTGACATTATGAGAAAGTTGTATTTCAGTCCATTAAACTTGGTCATTTCATTTCATGATCTATAATTAGTTATGTAGCTCGAGATTATATTATTCATCAATAGCTATGATTTCTTTCTTCCTTTTATGGCCCAAACCTAGTCTATCTCTGTAAAAACGCTTCTAGTTTGGCCGATCTGAACCCCAGATGGTTACTTGTACATATTTGTTTGAAACTCTACTAGTTTAGATGTCATGGTTACTGATCTTGAGTTCTGTATAGACCTTTGGTGGCTATGATTCAAATCCATTGTAGATTGTAAATCCTTCCCTTGTAAATTTACAACCTGTATCTTCTTTTATTCTGATACTGCAACTTGAATATGAATTCAATGGTAATCACAAATTTCTAAAATATTTGAAATATTTTCTTTGACTTGGTATGTTGATTTGTATTCTGAAGATGATGATCTGATGCACAATTTATCCTTTCTACTCTGAATTTGATCTTTTCCTGGAGTAGGTGATGGTGTTGTACATGCTTCTTTCTTGAGGGCTTCAAATGGCACAACTGTATTTTAATTATTTCTTTGTCAAAATGGATTTTGTCTTGAAAACATTCTGTAATTTGTAGCTTGCAAGTGGCTTTCTTGAAATTACAAGTAGTTTTTCATCTGTTTCTGATACTATTTTCAGGCATAAGCCTTGATTTAAATGCTTTGTTGAAAAAGTAGCTCGTTTCTTTTACTTAGATGCTTTATTTCCTTGATAGTAATATTTCTGGCATGCTGGAAAATCTGAAATGTTGATTTTTCATGGTGAAGCCCTGGCAATTTTTTTCCAAAATTGTTTCTTCCATCCATTTCCAGCTATAGTAGTTGTATTTTCGATCTGATACAAAATATAACACTTCCTATTGAAGCTGATTTGGTAGTTTGAAATTGAAACATTATAATTATTTATCTTGATCATGGCATGCTTTTCGCATTTCTGTATCACTTACTTGATTTAAATAATTATTTTAAAGCATGTAGTAGATAAAACAACATGATGAGAACATCGTAAATGTCCATTTTACATGGCGAAGCCCTGTCAAAATTTTCCTAGAACCTTCTTTTCATTCTTTTCAGCTATAACCCTTTCTTTCCAGCTTAACTTCAACTTCTTGAAATCTGATTCTTCCTTTTAGTTGCAAATTGAAACATGTACTTCTATTTTCCAGTCCCTTTTCTATATTATAACTTCTTCCATTTGCAGAAAATATTGAGTTTGAGTTACATTAATCCTTCTTTCCATCCTGTACTTATGACTTGTCTATTTCTTCTTGGCTGCAACTTGTACCTACACACTTAAGAAAACAGTTAGAAAATACTTAGGCTTTTTGGCCTCTCTTGTTTCCATTTTTCTTCTTTTCTTCTCTTTCTTCTTTTTTAATGAGTAGAGAATGTATGTAGTCCGATCTTCAAGTAAATTATATCTCCTTATTTGAAGAGATTCATATGCACGAACTAGGATAGTAAGGAATATGAATTGATCTCTGAGCTTATGGCCCAATCGATAGTTCATATTTTCTTCTTTTAGCTACACAGGTGACTTCTACAACGAGGATGAAGAAGGTAAAAAAGCTGGAATGGAGCTATTCCGAACAACAAATAAAACCCCTAAGGCAATGATGGGTTCACTCATACTCCTTACTTTCTTTTTCATGCATGTGTACCTCTTATTTCAGTAGTTGTACTTTAATTTCAGGTTATATCACACATCTTGTGTGGGAACATTTGAATATTCCTTATGAATAAAACATTGAATTCTGTAAATGAGTTGTATATTTATTTCTGCATTTCAGCTTTCTGTATGGATTGTATGATGAACTAAACAACTTAGTAATATAATTGAATGTCTTAATCATGAAGGAAAGAACATTAATGAGAACCTGTAACATTTAGTAATGAACTCTAATTTTTACAATCTGCACTTATGTTTGCTATCCCAAAACTCAACATTTCACCTATTCTGTAATTCGGTGTCTTCATCAAGACAACATAGTTTTCCTTCAGGGCCCTTGTGTTCTTTTTCTGAAGATATCATGAAATTATAGACTATGTGATCTATTATGTTTTGTAACAACACACACATACCGTATCCAATAATATCAAAACTCCCTTAGCTTAGGTATACTTCACCAATGCCTTTCATCATAACGATGAAGTTTTGAGTTGCCCATTTTTACATGCAAGTGAAAAATTGTCAATAGGAGGTTTGGAAAACTCCATAGATTTTCTTGTAGACAAGGGAAGAAGGGAGGGTACAAAAAAAAATTTCCAACCCTTCACAACGAGCCAAACTCTTACCTTTATAGATGAAATGAAGAGAGGAGATGGAAATATGTGGGAAACCTGATTTAGAGCTCAGCTACCAGCCATCAATGACCTTGCAAATCCACCCATAATCTGTTGAGTCCGCTTCTCTATGTATATTTGGCATGTTGAAGAAGGAAGAACGATGGATCAAATAAAATCTGATCTGGTTGTTGGAGCAACTAGATTGCATATTAATGGCATGAAGAAATTTTCCCATTTTTTACCCACCTAACCTCATCCAAATTAAAGTTTCTAGTTTCCATGGTGTAAACGAGGTTGAAACCTTTCCAATGGTTCCAAATTTGTTGAATTTTAGATGCTAGATCAAAATATATGCCCATTTCAATGTTTGAGTTAGGTCCATACAAAAATGGCAAAAATTAGTTTACCGAGAATGGGTCCATGGGCATGAAATTAATTTTGCACCTTTTGGCACAAAATTACAAAAATTCAAAAATGTCCTATAGCCCTGGAAGCCCGCAAATCACTTTTGTCAAAAAACCATCTTTGAGCCTACTAGTCCACATTTTCCATTTTGGCAAAAGTCCTCCCCAAGCCCCGCTCACGCATCGGAAAAAATCGTTTGAAGGCCCGCTTCCGCATGTAATTTAGGCATGACACATGGCTCCCGTAGGCATCGAAAGAGGTGTGGCTTATTTTTACATTTTACGCCTTCTCGGCCAAAAATTTCAAACTTCCTCTAGTGAGCGCGCCTTCATTTCAAGAATGGCCACGTGTAGAGATGGTGCGCATTTGGGAACCGCATCGAGGACTTTATTTTTGAAGTTACGCTAAAGAGCCACATGGTTCCTCTACATCTTTACTTTGTTTCTTTGTTTTTGGCTAAGTCCCTTTTTTATGTGGGGAATGCTTCGACCCAGAGACACGTTGAGGGCTTGCATGAATTTGGGACCTATTTCCTGATTCTACCTTTTGAATTTGCATGGAGATGACACGTAGAGCCCTCCACCATTCCTTCTATACTTAGCCAATTTAAGCAGCCGAGTCTATCCCCCTTTTGACTTTTGGAAACGTGGAAGCTCCGTACTGCCGAGACTAGCCCTTGGGTTGCCCCTTTTGAATTTACATCATTGAGGCATGTGGCACCTTCCGTTGACTCTACCTCATCTTGAATTTTCAACTCTCAACTCTATCCATTTTTGTCCCCGGGACACATGGAAGGCTAGCACTTGTCCTGGGAGACCCACTTTTAGATTTTTCCTTTGAGGATGCACAAAATCGACAGTGGCTCCTTCTACGAGTCTGCAATACTTAGCCAATTTGGACCGATGCCTTTCTCCAACCCTAGACACATAGAATCCTCGCTCTCATTTGAGTCTCTACTTTGGGTCATGCCTTTGAATGTGCGCCATTGAGACACTTGGTGCCATCCTTCGACACTCTTATAATTAACATTTGGGCCAGCTACCATTTGAATTCTATTGGACCTTGGCCACGTGGAGAGATGATGTTGGTTTGAGTCTCCGTTTGGGATCTTACTTTTGAAATTACACCGAGATGACACGTGCTTATTTCCAATCATTTGGAATTTTCAATGACTAGCTCTGCCCCTTTTCGGGCCTAGGACATGTGGAAGCTTAGCACTTGTTTGGGGAACCACCCTTTGCTTTGACCTCAAGGTGTGTCGTTGAGACACGTGGAAATTATGTCATCTCTTTCATACTTGGCCAATTTGGGCCCACTATGAATCATTTGTGAAGCCCAAAGACTTTAAGCCTTTGTTCGTTTATCTCTTGAGAGCCTCTGGCCTCCTTGATACTATTTTCCTCCTTTGAGCCTCTCATTTCTCCATTTCCGAGTCCACTGCAACTTGACTATTGGATTAAGAATGTGGGCTCATACGATGGAACCAACCTTTAGATTTCTTCTTGTGTAGGGTTAGTTTTGGTCAATTTTGTTGGGGGGAAATTTGGGATAACAATTTGGCGACTCACAAAGACATCTATCTCGCTAGACGAATAGATCGGATACCTTGTTGTATCCATTGGGCATGGAGTCATAGGTGGTGGTCTAATATTGGTCCTATTCTTTGAATCTTGAATCCAATGTTTACACTTGGTAACCTTGAACTTTCCCCTTTGTTCCTGGAAATGGACCCTAAAACCTGATTTTAGTTCATTTGTAGTTGTTCTATTTTAAAATTAGCAACTATCATGGTGACCATGGATCTCCCTATTGTAAGTGTTGAAAGGCCTAGTGCATTCACTTAGAGGTGTATCGAGCTATATAATGACACAAACCTAGAGCAACAAAACTTGTGCCAGAGAACTTAGGGAAATAAAACCTATGCTATAACAAGACAATATGCATACACACTTGCAAAAATTGAAAACCTAGGCTATTATTAACAAGGGAGAGGAATTTTTCCTTTCAAGATTACAAATGTTTGAGGTAGATCCCATTGAATGGAATATGAAATTATTTTCCATCCAACTTAGCCAGCCATAAGAAATTACTACTTGTACATTTTGTTACCGTGTAGGGGCCAATCCAAATGGCATCAAAATTGGAATGTTTTCCCGGTTTTTCCCGATCTGCATCCCACTTTAGAACTAAGTCCCCCTCTTGGAAGGTCCTCGTTCTTTCTTTCTTATCAAAGATCTTCTTGATCAATGCTTGATCTTTCTCCATGATCTACATTGCATGTTCTCTTGCCTCTCCTACTTCCATTAGCTCTACATACCTGATTTCCATAGGTTCAAACTTAGCTAGTTCCAAATGTTTCATGAGCTCCAAAGCGGGTAGCTCTAATGATATGGGCAATACTTCCTCTTTTCTATCTACAAGCTTGTATGGAGAGCTTCCTATAGACCTTTTGGATGTGATCTTGTCAGCCCATAGAGCTGATTTGAGCTTTGTGTGCCAATTTCTCTTATTTTCATCAAGATTCTTTCTGATAATCCTTAGTAGGTTCTTATTTGTGGACTCTACTCAGCCATTACCTTGGGGTAATAGTTTTATGAAGTGCTAAGGTATACACCATTCTTAATATCCCATTCGGTGATCCTTGTACTAAGGAATGCCAATGCATTATCTGATATGATAGTGGAAGGGACTCCAAATATGATAACTATTCCTTCTTAGAAATCCAATATGCTTGATTCTTTTACCTCCTTAAGTTCCAAAGTGCTTTACTCTACTTAGTGAAATATTCTCTGCTTCCGTAAGTATCCACTTGTGGCCCAGCTTGATGTTGGGTTAATCACCCAATTAATTCTAGTCCCCATTGCATGAATGGATGATCCACTAAAATTGTACGAACGGGTAGGGCTGCTAACTTTTCCTTCTCTATGAATAATGCACACTTATTACACTTCATGACGCATGAGTAGCAACCCCTAAACACCATAGGCCAATAATAACCAGCTTTCATGATTTTCGTGAGTCAATCTTTGGAGAAGAAAAGTTGCCTCTTGCTTCTCTATCATGGAACTCATGCAACACCATCTCAATTTGGCCCATCCCAATGCATGTCAATGGAACACTATTGATATCCTTCTTGAATAATACACCACCAATAAGGAAATATGGGATGGCTTGTAGTCCTAAGTATCTCCTCTTTGATTTGTTCCATTCTCGGAGGGCACAAACCTATTTGGATATAATGCACCAAGGCTTGGGTCCAACATGAAATGTGTTCATCGTTAGATTGCTTATCCAATCATCCTTTAAGTAGCAAGACAACCTTTTCTCCATCCTCTAACTCATCTTGTTGCTTAGAAGTGAGCTACTCACACAGACTTTCTATGAACTAGTTTGGTCACTTTGATTTCAATGACATACTCCATTACACGAGTGATCCAACATTCTCTATTCTCATTTAAGTCCTTGTTTAGGAGAAAATCCTCGACACCAACATGAGACACTAGTAGTTGAATCTTGTTATTCGAGACCAATTGTCTGAACTTCTTCAAACTCCTAATGATAGTAAGGACATGCTTTTCAATGAAAGAATACTTTACCTCGTAATCCTCCAAGCTCTGACTAAAGAAGGCTATGGGTTGTTCTAAAATTTCCTTATTAGGCTGAACCAAGATAATCGAGATTGTTTCTAACCCTCCAAAAGTATACAACATGAATTCCTTTGAAAATTTTGGGTTAATAAGAGCTGGGCCTTTTATATTACGATATTAATGGCCTCAAACTCTCTTTGCCTTCTCGTTGTCTATTTAAATGCAAGACTCTTCTTCACCATTATTGTTAGAGGATTCACAAGAGGGGAAAAATTAGACATAAACCTATGAACAAAGTTTATTCTCCCCAGAAGCTTTGGAGATACTTTTGTGTTGTGGTAATGGAAGCGTTGAGATGGCTTAAACCTTTCAGATCAATTGTTAACATTTCTCTTAAGTTAATGTGGTACAAAATTTTCCCTCATGTGCTAGGAATACACACTTTTTGGATTCGGTGACACTCAACCTTCTACACATTTGAAATACCTATCTCGAGGTGGAAGTGATGGTCTCTGCATTCTTTGAGAAGACAATAATATCATCTAGATATACCAGATCATCATCTTGTTTATCAAGCCCTTGAATGCCATATCCATGGCTCGCTGAAATGTTGCTCCAAAAGATTTGACAATCCAAATGGAATCTTCTTATAAGCATATGTACTCCGTTTGATGGTGAAGGCTATCTTGAATTGATATTCGTCTTTCACCATTATCCGATTATAGCCCGAGTATCCATACAGCAATGAAAACCTCTCGAGAGCCGTGTAAAACTTGTAAGATCTGCTTCCATTGATGGAAGTGGATAATGATCCTTGAGTGATGCTTTATTCGGATCACCAAAGTCCACGCACAATATGATTTCTTCATTCCTTTTCCTCGTAGGAACTAAGTTTACAACCCACTTGAGTACTTGATAGGTAAGATGATGTTGGCCTTAATTAGCTTCTTCAACTCTTTTCTCATGAGAGGTTCAATGTGGGAGTTTACTGGCCTTTGCTTCTTTCTGAAAGGCTTAGATCTCGGGTCCATCTCGATAGTGTGTTGTGCCAACATTGGGTTGAAACCTCTTAAATCCTTGTAAGTCCGGGAAAAGACATCTAGGAATTCTTGAAAAAGTTAAAAGAACTCATAAATTTCTTGTTGATTACTTACCTTGCCAATTCCCAATGTTTTTCCTTCTTTATGGAAATTGGCTCTAAATCTTCACCCTTTACCTCAATATTTTCCTTCTTCTTCTAGAATTGATCATTTGGGTTGAAGATTGAATCCAAAGTTACAAGACCCTTTGGTAATTTGTTATTTCTCAGCTACACCACTTGGTCACCATAACACTATTCCAACTTTTCTTGGTTTTTGGAGGAGAACTCAACTTCTCCTCAGAAAATTGATAATTTTTTTTATCTGGGACAATTTGGTCTTACAACCACTTTAATATGGGGTTGGGATTTCTCACTCTTGATACTCTCTACCACATCAAATGCTGCCCCGATTGTTGCCAATTTTTCTCGTTGCTTCATTCTTCTTCCTTGGGATGGAATTGATGTTAAATGCTTTGAAATATTCGATAAGATCCCATACCCGGTTCTTGTAGTTTTTTAATAGATCATTCTTGGCAGCATTCTATCCTTAGACTTGATTCACAACCAACTCACTATCGCCAAATACTTGCAAGTTTTTAATCCCTCTTTTTCTTGCCCAATGCAGTCCATGGATCAAGGCTTCATACTCTGTTGTGTTATTTGAGCAAGAAAATTAGAAATGGAAGGCTAAGTAATATTTCATACCTTGAGGTGAAACAAGCATAGCTCCTCCTTTGGATCCTTGTCTACTTCTTGAGCCATCAAAGAATAACTGCCATACCTCATTATCATCCTTGTGGTCTGGCTTAGTGATATCAGGGAGAGGATGATTCTCCTCATGCAAACAGTAGACTCCCAAATCAGATTCCTCCATTTCCTTACAAGGTTTAAAAGTGTTCCTCTTGTTCACCCATTCATTGAGAGTAAATTATGCAATACACCCAACCTTGGTATCTACCTCATAATTACTTGGAGATCTTCTTGATCAAATGTTGAACAATTCACATTGACGATCAATTGCACTTGTCATCACCAATCCGCACTATGATAATTCTTCACCGGGAACTCCTCGTGCTATGATTATTTACTAATGCACACCTTTAGTTTGGTGGATGTAATCTAGAAACAAAACAACAACATAAAGACAAGAATACCATCGACTATGATAAGACGTAATGATGACAAATCTGAAATATCAAAGTAAATTATAATATTAACATGAAATTGTTACAATCTCACCCATGAGGTACTTCAACAAGACTATGGGAGAAACTTTACAATTACACCTCTTGAATATTTCTTCAAAGAC
This sequence comes from Taxus wallichiana var. yunnanensis, assembly GCA_018340775.1. Classification (NCBI taxonomy): domain Eukaryota; kingdom Viridiplantae; phylum Streptophyta; class Pinopsida; order Cupressales; family Taxaceae; genus Taxus; species Taxus wallichiana. Next base: position 190,639,725 of record CM031241.1, on the reverse strand, counting down.
ACCTTTAAACTAATGGCTTCCTTTGCACACTTCCTACAATATTTCTCACTACTTCTTTCTATGCTAAATGAGGGGGTGGCCTATCTATTTATAGAACTTCCAGAGCTTATCCATCCTATCTCTAAGATAGGATAAGAAATCCACTACGACGAATCATATTCCATACCTTAACTCTAATCAGACATGTAAGCTTATCTCTTAAGATAAGATAAACCTTATCATTTTACATGGGTTCCACATTTTTAGACTTTTTACAAATAAAATACACAAAATATTTATGACCTCATTCCTTGTCCTTATTACCAATATAATATTTCGAATTCCTAATCATGTAGACCCTACTTCTCTAATTACCCAAACTTTGACATTTTAACATTACCGGACCACTTACGACAAATATTTACTTTTACAACATTCCTATTGTACTTTGACTGTATCACCGTACTCCACATTATTGGCGACACCATACCGACGGCGCCAGTTATCTTCTATCGACGCTACTAATAATTATACTTAACAACAACATATTCCTAATACATACATTAATGAAATAGAAATTACAGAGAAAAATTTTAGTGTTGACATCTTCCCCTTCTAGCTTCTACTCCATCCTCTGAGTAGACTATTATGGTGCTTGGAAAATTTTCAACTTGTCGTGGTTGACCCATTTCATAATGGGAGTGCCATCCAATTCCTCCAAATCAGTGCACGTACCATTTTCATGCACAACTTATTTTGTAGGGCCCCATCCATTTTGGAATAAATTTTCTCTGTCTTCTTTTTTTGTATCTCGGAATCATATACTAGGACCAAGTCATTCACATGAAATGGAGACCACTAGATATTTTGATCAAAGTATTCCTTCTCGCTTCATTTTCTTCTTATGGCTTGTATCCTTTGTTATTTCCTCATTTCCTCTAGCAAATGAAGATGTACCAACCTTTCTTTTACTGAATCACTTTCATCCATCCTTTCATTTTTCATAACTCTCACAAAGGGGAATATCAAACTCAATAGGAAGAATCGGATCAATGCCATAGGCCAACCAAATGGGAGTATCCTGTTGCTTTGACTTTGATGTTTCCTATATGCCCACAATGCCGCATGAATCCTTTTATCCCATTTATGTACCTGCAAGGTGCATCTTTTACTAGAATTTGACACAACACAAAATTTGTTCATTCCACCTATCCATTTGTGCTTGGCTTGTATGTTGTTTCCTTCCCCGTGCTTAATAGAAAACTTATTGACTAGGGCTTCTACCACCTCATTAATGAAGTGGTTTCCTTGATCTGCTTACAATTTCTAATGGACAACCAAATCTTGTGACAATGCGTTCATATATGAACCTTGCCACTTCATCCATGGAAGTTGTTTTCAATGGCTCTAGCTTCAAACCACTTGGTTAAATAATTTGTGGCAACTACAATATACTTATTTTGACGTGATGTAGTTGGAAATGGACCTACAATGTCTATTCCCCACTTTTCAAAGGGACCAAGTGGAAGAATAGGACATAATGGAGCTGATGAAGTCTTACGGTTACCATGTGTTTGATAAATATCACATGTCTTACAATAATTATAACAATCTTTAAAAAGAGTGGGGCAGTTGATAACTCGCATCCAAGATCCTTCTTGTTGTAAGTTGTCCAGAGAAGTGCCCTCCACATGTACGATTGTGGAATTCTTCTAGCAACTCATTTCCTTGATCACGTCCAATCGCCTCTCAGTAATGTCCATCGTGTCCTATTTGAAATAATACTCCATGCAGAATAGAATATGGACGACTGGCTTGAGTAATCTTTCTCTTAGTCTTTGCATTGGCACCATCAGGAAACTTGAATTCATTCAGATAATTCCAAATATCTATGTATTCACTAGGGATTGTGTCAAGGGAGAACAATGCTACATCGGGAAAATCATCATCATCACAAGATGATCCTAAACCATCATAGGCTCAAGAGAGTGCATCTGCATTGACATGCTTCTTTCCTGGCCTATCTATAATATCAAATTCAAATTCTTGTAGCAAAATTATCCATCTTGCTATCCTCCCGATGGGTTAGGCTTATTGACAATATATTTCAAAGCCCTGATGATCTGTTACAACTATAAATTTCTGCCCTAGCAAGTAATTTCTAAACTTCTTTACAACAAAAATGATAGCCAGAGCCTCTTTTTCAGCCTACAGATATTTTACCTCAAAGACGCTCATTTGTCTGCTCCCAAAGTAAATTGGATGTTCATTCCCATTTTTATCCTTTTGGCTCAAAGTACTTCCTAGTGCTACATCCGAGGCATCAGTGTACACAATGAAATGGCTTTCTCTAATCTGGATTCTTCAAAACAGTGAAGACACCGGTGGCTTCCTTCAATTGTCCAAAAGCTTCATGCGCCTTATTTCCCGGTTCATAAGTAACATCCTTCTTCAAGAATCAAGGTTAGTGGTCAGGTAAATCTTTGAGAAATTCTTGATGAACCTTCTATATAGTAAGCCACATGGCCTAAAAATGATCTCAACTTACTTCTATTCATAGGAAATGGTAAATCTTTGATTTTGAAACTTTATCGGATCGACTAATACCATCTCTCGGATACAACATGCCCTAAAAAATGCCTTTAGAACATCCAAAGACACACTTTGTAGGGTTTAGTGAGGCTTGTGCTTCATCTAACCTTTTAAATGATATCTCCATCTCGTGCAGTGGTCCAACTTGCTCCCATAGATGCAAAAATCATCCGTAAATACTCGATGAAGGTCCCAATGTAGGGTTTGAACACACTATTCATCAAACGCTGGAATGTTGCTGGAGCATTACACAACCCAAAAGGCATAACTCCATAAGCAAACGTTCCCCAAGGAGTGGTGAACGTGGTCTTCAGCTGATATTTCTCTGTTATACAAACTTGGTTATAGCTGCTATATCCATCAGCAAAACTATAGCACTCCTGGCCAACTACTTCGTCCAAGATCTGATCTGAAAATGGAAGAGGGTAATGATCCTTATTTGTTGCCTTATTGAGCTTCTTGTAATCAACACAAATGTGTAGCTTCCCATTCTTTTTTATTGAGATCACAATGGGAGAAACCCATTCTAAATTCTCTACAACAAATATGAATCCTGCATCAAGCAACTTATCTATTTATTCTTTTACGAAGTATTGAAAAAGTTAGGATTCATTCTATATGGCATTTGCTTTATAGGCTTAGCACCATCTACCACTCAATACAATGTTCTACCCAACTTACTTGACGGAGTTCCTTGTAATAAAAAGTGAATAGGTGTATGTACCTTCAAAGAGCCGAGGTAGGACTCCTTCTCACTCTCCATCACAAAGATCGCCAATATTTATTTGTTGGAGACGATCATCAACTTCTTCTTCGATAATTTTATGGGGTCCCGAGTTGGTGTGACTAGAAGGATATCCATGACTCGAAACATCCACCTCGCTTTCTTCATCTTCAATGTCCACTTCACCGGTACTAGAGTAATCGAGAGGATGTCCAATCATCGGTTTCATCACTTGAATCCATAGGTTCTGCTTTTATGATGTCGAGGGATCACATTTATCTTCACCTCTCTCTACCACGTCCAAGTGTCAGCTGAAACCTTCATTCCAAAAGGTAGTTTCTTACATGAACTCTCCTTAGCCATGGTCTTCCCAAAGAACATCGGGTACGCAATAAGACATTTTTCATCACCCGAAAGTCTACCACAAATATAACACCCATAATGAGATATTGCCACATTTGAAATTACACCTTCTCGGTTTAGTTTTTCCCTTATTTAATGACCTTAACTTAAGTGTTGAAGGGAGATCAATTTTTAAACCCAACATATTCATTACTGCACTCGGTCATTACATTAACTCCAGCACCTCCATCAACTAAGACATCATGAATTGAAATACCATTACATAATACCTCGGCTTGTCGAGCATAGGGATCTGCCTCGCCTCCAAAACAGGGACCTCAACCTCCTTCCTTCTTCGAGCATTGAGTACACCTCGCAACTCCCGCCTCTTCTCGAGAAGACATAGCCAAGAGTTGACCATATGTAATATTTGCAGCCTTTTGGACAGATCTTCCAAGATGGAGTATGGTCCTTGCCCCCTGTGAAATTAGAAAATCCCGCACACCCAACTTTCTTCTCCTATGTTTCTTACTAGTTTCTCCTTTCATCTTCTTAGATCATTTCCATCTTGATTATCTTTTTCTTTCTTTCTTTTTTGTTACAAACACATCTACTTCATTATTTCTACTCTTATCTACTACATCAAGAGAATTCACAGTGCTTTTCCTTTATCATTATCTCTTGTACTACATGTAGAAGCTCTATCTAGACAATTATACTTATAATGACCCTTTTATAACAACCATAATAAACAACTTCAGAAATATTTCTTTTTGGACCTCTATCTTCCCCGAGAACTAAATTCCTTTCCTCGAGGAAGATTAATAGTTAGCTAGCCCATCTTCCTAAGCGGATCTTCATACTCGGTAGATGTACTAGGAGAAATATTTTTGCTCACCGGAGTGGTTGTGGATTCTGACCAAAGGTGTTGTGCGGCAGTTCTACTTTAACAACAATTTCTTTGGGCTCCTCTTCCATGCTTTCTTCTTTCCTTCTCGCAATCTCCTTTGCTTGTTCAATGGTAGCTGGCGGTCATAATTCACTCGTTGTCTCGATCTCTCGGTTTCATCCCAAGAATGAAGTGCTTACAGAGGAGATTATCCACGCCATTCATCAACCCATCCGCTAATCCTTCCTTCTGGATCTCGGGCATTGAGCTTCCTCCTTAGCTCTAGAACACGAGCATGATAATCCCTTATCTTCGCCTTCTCTCCTTGGGATAGCTTTGTGATCTCGATCATGAGGTCTCGCATATCTCTCATTGTTCACCAAATTCTTCAAGAAAACTTTCGAGTTAATAAATCTCATGAATTTTTCACATTATCACCTAGTGTTTCAAACCACCTAAGTGTTGAACCATCCAAAAAGGTAGGAAAAATTCAGTCCATTGTTCCTTCTTATAAGTCCATTACAAATACAAGATCGCTTAAACTCTTGAATGAAAGAAAAAGCATCTTCATTAGATTGAGCTGAAAAAAATAGGAATCTTTCCCATTTTCAAAAGTAACCACAGTGAAATACCAACCCACAAGTACAATCAACAAGACTTATGTGCAGTAAATAATTGGAATTACTATAGAAATGACCACAAGAAACTATGGTAAAACTTGACTTATCATGCATGGTAAAACCGATTTTACCGTGGTAAACACTATTCACTTAGGTAAAAGTGAAGTTATCATGGTAAATACTATTCACGATAAAAAGTGACTTTACTTTGATAAATACTATTCACAAAAAAATGACTTTGTCATGGTAACTACTATTCACTGGTAAAAATGAATTTACCACTAGTAACTTACTATGCACGCAGTAAAACAAGGTTATCCTCCAATTGATTTTTGACTAAGTGGGAATATCTCTCCGAAAATCCACCAACGAGGAATGGTCCCGACAACGGAACCAAAATGTCATCACCAATCCGACTATGATAATTCTTCACCGAACTCCTCGTCTTATGATTATTTACTAATGCACATGCCTTTAGTTTGGTGGATTTAATCTGAAAACAAAACAACAACATAACACAAGAATACCATCGACTATGATAAGACTAATGATGACAAATCTGAAATATCAAAGTAAATTATAATATTAACATGAAATTGTTCAATCTCACCCATGAGGTACTTCAACAAGACTATGGGATAAACTTTACAATTACACCTCTTGATGGCTTCTTCAAAGACACCTTTAAACCGATGGCTTCCTTTGCACACTTCCTACAATATTTCTCACTACTTCTTTCTATGCTAAATGAGGGGGTGGCCTATCTATTTATAGAACTTCCAGTTATCCATCCTATCTCTAAGATAGGATAAGAAATCCACTCGACGAATCATATTCCATACCTTAACTCTTATCTGTACATGTAAGGTTATCTCTTAAGATAAGATAAACCTTATCATTTTACATGGGTTCCACATTTTTAGACTTTTTACAAATAAAATACACAAAATATTTATGACCTCATTCCTTGTCCTTATTACCAATATAATATTTTGAATTCCTAATCATGTAGACCCTACTTCTCTAATTTCCCAAACTTTGACATTTTAACATTACCGGACCACTTACGACAAATATTTACATTTACAACATTCCTATTGTACTTTTGACTGCTACCGTACTCCACATTATTGGGCGCACTGCATCGACGGCACCATTATCTTCTATCGTGACGCTACTACTAATTATACTTAACAACAACATATTCATAATACATACATTAATGAAATAGAAATTACGGAGGAAAATTTTAGTGTTGACGATAAAGACATTAGGCTCGATATGGAAATCCACAATGGGCTTAGATATGGTCATAGACTTATCTCCATACCTTGTTCTAAAAATCATGTGTGACCAATCAACATACAAATGCCCTCCAATTTTAGCGGTGAAGTCTCTTAACAAATACAACGCAGAGTGTGTTGCTGCAATTCTATACGATCAAACATTTTGTAATATGGTCACATTGGGGCATGTGTGCGTGTGAGGCTAAAATCCTTGATGACTCCAACCATTATTACCATTGTCCCATCCAATTGAACTACACCCTTGGAGATGATTTCTTATTGGAGACCCAAAGCTGATCAACTATTAGTTTTGGCATTACAAAGTTACTTTCCCCAATCAATCATGTAGTTATGTACCATTTTATCCCCAATGAAAAATGAAACATAGAATGGAGAGGGATTCAAATTCTTACATTGTTTTCCTCCATGGTTTCCTTCAGTTGAGCTGCATTGGTAAGCACTTTCTCTTACTAGTTAGGGGGTGGATTTGAGATTGACCACCATTAGCCATAAAGAACTCGCAACAGTCTCTCTCGTCTTGGGATAGCTAACGACTCCCACATTGAGATGTTTAAATTTGTTCTCTTCATTTGTTCAATGATGTTAAATTGGGATGAGCTATATTTTTCCGCCCCTTATTCCACTCGCACATTCTTCTCTTGCACACATGGGTCGTTACTGACCAGTACTTGAGTGGGTCTACAAGGTGGCTTAGGGCCGGCTCTACACATTGGGAATTGAACTTTGCAGGGTAATAGAGGGTTGTAAATTGTTTGAATCGGATGATTTCCCTTATCCAATATTCCTCTTCTTGACCATGTATTTTCTACGACACTATGAGAAGATGCTTGATTCATACCATAGAAATCTTCATCCTACCAATTGAAATAATGGTTTCACTTAGAGGTTCCTCTTTCGGGTTTCGCCACTAATTTTCCTCTTGATTGGGCTCTTGGGACACACCATTGTTCTCGTACCATCAAGGCTCGGTTTAGTGCACCATTGAAACACATTGATTGGTTATGGGGCTGATTGCATGGGAAAAAACAATCATATTCTTGAGCCATGTTGTTTTGTGTTGGAACCAAGGCCTTGATGTTGAAGGTTCATTAGGATCATATGGTCGTGAAAGGCCTAGCAACTTGACGTTGTCCTTGGTTTTGGTTTGTACTTGAGCTGGTTCTCTATTTTTTAGATATGGGGATCTAGCATAATATTGAGTTTGAGGTTGATACGGCCTAGAACTCTGAGCTTGCTACCTTTTGATAGTCACTAGCTCATTCCCTAGGTTCTGTAACTATTTCATAACATCTTATAGCTCTTTTGAAGTGCTAGAGGATGAGGTGGAAGATTCAACTAAACTCACGATTCCTTGGGTAGGTATGGAAGCTAATGTGGGTGTTTGAATAGTGCTTAGAGCTCCTACTTCTTGATATAGAGGCATAGCTAGCCTAAGTGCAATTTTACCAACCTGAATTAAACAATTTTCAGATCTAATGGAAATGTTATAGGCTGTAGGTAAGGTTACACCTCCCATTGATTGAATCATTAAGGCAATATCAGAATTTAAAGCTCTAAGAAAGTATAGGAAAGCACCTTCATCTGTGGGTCTCACGTACCAATGGAATCCTATCCCATGTCCTTTGAAATCTAAAGTTGAAATCTATCAACTGCTCATTAGGAGCCCTCTTGATGGTTGTCAAATGTTCCAAAAAGGATATATTATCTCCCTTCTCTCCAAATTGGTTGTGAAGAGCTCTACACACGTATGGTCCCGAGCTTCTATATAGAGCCTATTGTTAGACTCCCGAACCATCACGCAACACTTTCCCTTTGAATGAAGAGGCTAATAATTTGACTACAATGTCCATCTTAGTGATTTCATCAATTGCATAGAATTTTGCAATGTGTTGAAGGTGGTCACTAGGAATAGTCCATGGTTCTATCCAAAGCAATATGGAATGTACTTTAATGCTGCAACAGGGACTTGGTTTTTTGCATTGAGAGTGAGTGGACTACATCCATTATGAAGTTGACATAGGGTTTGGGTAGTGGAACTCGCCATTATGATAGGCATAAGAACCCTTGTTGATTGGATAAAAGGCCTACCAGGGGGGTGTCGACAAGGTTCTATTTGTAGAGATGGAAATCTTTGATCTATTCTCCCCTTCTCCTTCTATCTCGGGACAAGTGGAGATAGACAAAAATCCTTCTTCTCTAGTTCTTGATCCGGTTTTTGAATCCTTCTCATGAATCTATCGAGCTCTCGGCTACTAAACTCACTGGACTCTTCCTCTTTTAGAGTCATTAGATGTGTAATTTTAGAGCTTCTTAAAAGATGAAAACTTACAATAAGTGAACATCAATCTTGTTGTAATAAAATAAAGACCTCTTGGTCCCACTCCGGCATGCCAAAAATTATTAGTGAAAAATAATAGCACCTTTGAATGTATGTAACTCAATGGGTTGAGACTCTCGGTGTAATAGCATGACATGGAGCATCTCTCATAGTGTGTGACCTTTGAGTCGAGAGAGCTCTCCTATGAAGGTGGGTTCTATTTCTCTATTCAGTACACACAAATAATTTATAAATGATCTAATCTAAAACCTACTCTATCTTGCCAAGGAGACAAGGTTAAGAAGATACAAGAAAATAAACCTAATATAACAAGGTGATGTACCAAAGTAATGTTAAAATCCTATTTTGTAATTTAACATGTAATGACCATATAAATTCAATATAACCACCATACAAAGAAAACCAAATTATAATGAGAGATTATAAGACAAAAATGAACACATGAGAGGGCCGAGAATCATCCACAAAAATATATTACTACTTCGTAGTTTTATCACCGAATCACAACACCCTTATATTTACACAAGTGCATATACTTGAGCTCACAGTGTGATGGATAACATGGATACTATCTCCAAGTTATGGGACTTGCTACTTGAGATAGACCTCCAGAGAAAGCTAGTTCTTTCTCCTAAAGTACCTGCCACAATCTACTCTAATGCAGGGAAAACTAATTGTTCTTATCTAAATTTCCAATGGACCAAGGAGAGAGAATGCATAAAAATGAAAGCCTACACTAAAGTGGTGATACACCATAAAAGGATGGGTGTGGGAGTAGTCTTCCAATGTGTGAAAAATAGAAGTAAAATGCATACTAGAAGGGATGATAATAGCTATCCACAATCTGGCAAATGCATTCTAAAAAAATATTTCATACATGCACAATAATAATGAGTCCTTGCAAGATCATAAAAATAGACACAATATTCATGTAATGAAGGTTGAAAGGGCAAGAAGAGTGTAAACAAATTGTAACAACCCAAAAATACCAACACATACAACACACAGTGAAATACAGGATAACCTTTTTTTTACTTGCTTGACACATAACACGACGCAACATGTCGTCACCAAGGATACAACTAACACTGTGAACAACTTGATACAAGGATGGCCATAAAGGCAGCATGGAGACGTTCACACCTATCAAGGACAATACATACTTTTTTTTTTCTTCTTCTTTTTGACAAGACAACATGGAAGTCCAACCACATGACACACTTACATTTAGGGCATCCCATGAGGAAATTCTTATTAAATTTTCTTGTTTACTAAAATGTCTCTTAATTCTTAACTTACGTTCTTATAAAATTTCATGTAATGATTTACACAATTCTTTTCACAAGGGGGAACTTCTGTCTTTTCAACTATTGACTAAATAGCTTAAGGCCAAGCTTTCTAAACTAGGATCATCAATTTTATGTCCAAGGTTTTTTTTTTTTTATTCATTTGATTTTAGAACATTTTCCATTTCTTACAAGGTTAATTAAACTTACTCAAGTCACTAACACATGTTCCACACCTCTATTGCACAGGTGAAGGCATAAGCTCCGATTGAGTGGAAAGTACCACTTAGGGTTCATAACAATAGCCTTCTTGTTTAAGGATCAAATGTTGACCTTGCTTAAGAAATATCACCATGAATCATGGTAAGGGTTAACGGAACAGGACAACAGAATTCAGCTTCAAGGTCACATTGTTCACTATCCATCTTTTATTGAGGTTAAGAGTTTATCAAGATTGGTTAAATGTTCCATCTAGACCTTACTTAATTAAGTCTGACAAAGGAAAACATTCCAAACGATAGAGAGAGATTTAAGGTTTAATTAATCAATTTCCCTCCTACTTATTAAATCCTATCATCTTCTAAAATCTAACCATTGCTTTCACCATGAGATCATTTAAGGTTTCACCATAAAAGGATAATGTTTATTAGTTTAGCTCGGGGGAAAAACAAGTAATCATATTTTGTTACAAAAGATAGATTCCTCTTGATTGTTCCAGGCTTCAAAAGCTATCAAGTAGATCACATCTACATTAATATATTCATATATATAAATTTTAGTTTAACTTTTATAAGGACTATCCAGTTCACTTTATAGTGCTTACTAACTCATTACTACTATGTCTTAGAAGGATTTACAACTCAACATTTTAACTCAAGAGCAAAGTTTGACAGTTACAACAACAATACTCTACAATACATTTACTAAGGCACTGACCCTTCTTCTAAATTTTTTCCACTAGATGTTATCAATAGTTTAACCATAAAAGACAATGTATAAGCACCAAAGTGGATATCATCTATACAACTACAATAGCCACTTCTTTCATACTTGAGCTCAGAAAAACAACCTGCAAAAACATGTTATCTTTTGTTAGTTCAAAAGAACTGCATGAGCATGCATTCCCTTTTCCTAGATATTTCATCAAAATTAATTGAATGAGTAGTGCATGATTTCCATTCCAAGGCATAAGAAAAAGTAATTTGTATGAATGTAACAAAATAGATATCTAGTTAACAAAAGGCACACTGCAGAACATATGAAAGCCAAAATTGTGCATTTTCTATCCAAGGTTACCCTTACACCATACATTCTAAATTATAACAAATTTCCCACATAATACACCTTTTTATTTTCCTTAAGTAAGATAGCGATAGCAGCTTCACATTCACAAAACAGAATAAAGGAATCGTACAACAACCATCCGATATGGAAATAGTAAATTCTCCTGATAATGTCAAAAAAAAGGGTAACAAGATTTATTATTCCGAACCTCCCTACTCAGAGCAAGAGTGCCACACAAGTCCACTAAAACCCATACAGCCTATGGGGGGCTATGGCCACTCAAGGACCCAATTCAAAAATCATGCAAAAAGGAATGCATTGTACATGCGTACACCTTAAAGAATGTAGCTGACATTCCTGATTGTTATACCCAATGATTTATTTATATATTCAAGGTTAAACAATGTCCACGTATGATAAGTTGAAACTTTGAAAGCACTCTTAAGCCGCAAGTGCCAACTCCGCACATCCTCAACGAAAAGTCCTTCATCCCCAACATAATAAAATATTTCCATGTTATACACTATTAACTTACTTACTGAGATAATGAAGAAAGGTCTCAAAAACATTGTTGCTTAGGAGGGGTAAATGTAATTTACCTCTCACCGGTCCCCAAAGCATCTCAAGCCTCGACTTAGTTCCATGTTCACCACATCCGACATATACTTCATTGTTGTTGCTCGGAAGGGGTAAAACACTGTTCATGCACTCACTACCATGGGGGCGTCCGACAAGGAAGGGCTTTTCTTACAAAAATAATAAAAAGAATTAAGCAAACTTACACAGTTACGTCGGGTGCATAGGATATCCCATGTACAAAACGAGAGCCCCTTGAATACTTTAAGTATTTTCTCCAAAGGTTCGAGTAAGTTTTTCCTTATAACAAACCCTCAATTTTTTTTTCCACCACAAAGAAGTCGGTGGACCTTTCGTAAGACCGGTAGGGAGATAATACAAATGTAGGACTGACGAGGATATCCCTTGGTCAAGGTACTAAAATTTTTAAGGTCATCATAAGCTAGGTAAGCAAGTTAGATTTGGCCAAAACATGTTTTCCTAAGACGGCATCGAAAACCTACTATCAAGTCATAGCCACCACATCCGACAAGCATAATACACGAGTTCATTAAATCTTTAAAAAAAGGAAATAGAAATTTACAATGTTCCAACTTGTAGTCGACCTCCCAGGGATGAAATTGGGATGAAATTGTACCAAATTAGATTGCTAAAAAAAAAGATGAGCAAGGGTCTCTCTAGTATCATTTCCAATACGAATTAAGATTAGACCGTGATAACATCAAAGGATAATAAATACACTTCTTCTCCAGAGGTAAATAGTTTTATTCCTTTATCACCTGCTCTCCTCTATAACCATAGGGACACATAAAGGAGGTAAAAAGAAAATCACTTTTTTTTGTTTTCTAAAGAGGACAGAACTTAAACAAACAACTCCTCATTGCCATGCTGAGGAAGGTCCAAAACCAGGTCACAGAAGGAAAGAAAACTGCTCCTACAGGCATAACACAGACGTATCTAATAAGACCCCTCACACATCTAGCAAAAGCAAGAAAATACACTCTTGGGGGAAGGCGTGCAAAAGCCACACAACATTTCAAATGATAAAATCTCACGTAGAGCTTATCTCAAACCAACACAACACACAATTACCAGGAGAACAAGCAATAATCATGCATTTAATATAAAAGAAATAGCTGGAAGAAAAAGGAAAAAAAGCCATGCTCATGCATTACTCCTTATTCAACATCGCTCCTGGCTCTGAAAGGCATCTACCGCAATGGTAATTAAACCTTTTCCTTCATCAGATTTGAGGACAACATCAAACTCTCGGTGCAAACATTACAGCTGTAGCTTGTAAGGTGTGATAATTCCAACAGAACCCTTTATGCCTGCCAACTTAGTGACTCGTTGAAGATGCTCACTTCAATCTCAGAATTTATCACCATTCTGTCATAAAGCTTGACTAAGAACAACCAATCAAAATATGTCAGAGATTTAATTCCTGAAGGAGATCATCTTTATTAGGCATTACACCACCACTAGGACATGATTTTAGCACTCTCTCCCCCAAACAGTCCCTCAACAGTATTGAAGGATCCTTGGCACCACCATATTTTATAAAATCATTTCTAAGAATTGAACCTGTTTCCAAAGAAAGAGGATCTTCACGACAAACTTTCTGCCACAAACTGGCAGCAAAGCATTTTGCGTATAGGTAACTATAATAACCTGACGCTGCAAGTCTGTTGCTGCAAACATTTTTCTTTCTTTGTTCATAGATAAGACCAATTCCTCTGGTATCACATCCCCTGTTGAGTAATGTTTTGCAAATTGTTTTAGCACCCTATGATCCCAAGCAAAGTACTCAAAGAGGTTCGCTGGTGTCTCTGCAAAGTCAAGTACAGTCCTTGTCCCAGAGAAATGTTGATAATCCGTGCGTGAAAGAAGAGAGTGTATAGCATGGCCGAACTCATGAAATAGTGTTTCTACTTCCCAATGATTTAGCAATGCCTGAGATGATCTTGCTGGAAGAGGGAAATTGCAAACCAATGCAACTACAGGGAGTTGATACTCTGTTTCAGACAAACGCCTGCCACCTTTGATTGCAAAATGTGCACACCCTGGGTACTTGTCTTTGCGTACATACAAATCAAGATACATGCGTCCCAGATCTCCCTGTGCAAGATCATGATGAGTAGCAATAAGCTTGTCCAATACATCTAAATTGGCCTTGGGCATAGTATGACCTGTGATATATGCCTGTTTCCTGATCTGATCAATAAGAAATTCTGAATGAAATAAAGAGGATGCTGATCAAAGAGAGAGGCTGGATCAAAGAAAGAGGCTTCTTCCTTCATCACATGCGTCCTGCCTTCTAGTGAACAACTGTGGCGGTGGCTCACTGGTGGAACCCTGACAAGAACACACCTCACAGCGCCCCAGGAAGAGGAGGTAATACGCTACTTCACCAGCTTGCGGCTTCATCTATAACCACCATATCTAACCCATGGCTAGGCGCTGGAAAACTTCCGGTCAGTATTAGAAACAGAGTGCACGCAATCTCAGCCTCACTTGCAAAACTTGCCTCAAGATTTGATCGAGCTTCTTCCATGTTAAATTCACCACCTGGATAGAAGCGACTTTCCAAAATGAAAGGCAAGACAGCTCAACCAAAACTTTATCTCGTTCTTCTATTACAGCTGCAAGATTTTGCAACAGCAGATCACGACTGTGGTCGCGTGCAACCAGAACATCAGGCTCAACACCAACGGTTCCTTGGGATCACCCTGCAAAGATCTTGTCACACTTAACTCTCTCTCGGAGCCACCGGTTTTTCTACGAGATAAGTTACCTCTCGACCCCTATAGCTCACTGCATACAGCCAAATACCTTCCTCACGGCACTCCCAGGAGGATTTTAGTTCTACGCTCCACTGAAACTACCTGCACAGCACGATTTCAGAATCCACACCCACCCACGCAACAACAGGGTGACAGACCTTCATTTCACCATTAATGAAACCACTATCCAGAACACACTGTAGCAATTCATCTGTTTCAACATTTGATGGAGCGCAACAAGCATTCGTGGTTTTGGGCAAAAACAACAGGTAGACCCACGTGACAGCAGATGACAAGTCAACATTTTCATAAATGGGCAGGTAGGAGACAAACACACGAAAGATAAAAATATGATCCTTTTGAAAACTACGCGGCCAGCAAGGAGGAAGGCATACGGTGGGTGGGTAGAAAACAGTTAGTTTCATTACTTCTCACCAACTATAAACAAGGCACTACATCTAGCATGTTAGCTTGAGCTTTCCTTTCTTTTCAACAAAAGGTTGTACAAATTTGCAGATAGAAATTTGGCGCGGTGCAGAGCTCAGATTTGACACTGAGTGTTGTGGTCTGTCTTCTTCCTTTTTATCTTGATTATGCCAGTCCTCTGTTCAGAGGTGTTTTAAATTTATGTTAATATACGTAAGACTTGTTATATATCGATTGGTATTTATTTGTTAAAAACAGTCAAAATTATTATAAGTATGATCATTCAATAAACAAGGCACTACACAAACACAACAAGGGAAGATGCATCCAAAACTATTATTTTATTGGTTCATGATATGCATAATTCAATATATTACAAGATAAGGGCCTAGATCACCATGCAAGGAGTCCACTACATCACATTGGCTTCACAAATCAATTAATACAGAGCTTTGATAGAACAAAACTACCTCTTTTTACAATGACCCTAACACTCTAATTTATAGAAAAATGAGAAGAGAGAGAGAAGGAGAAAATGGAAATCCCGAAATCTATCCTTCAACCACTTGTAAGAGGAATTAAATGGAGTGAAATTATTGTATGTTACTTGTAAAAGGATCCCCATACTATCCCAGGTGCTACAATAGAGAAAGAATCATGATCATACCTTTTAATTGCACTCCCAACTACCAAATAAAACACTTTCATGAACCCGCCATGTTTTATGAACAAACTCCATAAATTTCTTATCAAATCAAAATTTCTTGATTTTTGTGTTTTTCTTGGAAATACTATTCTAACGGTACCAATTTCATGTTTTTTGTTTAGAAATGCAAAAGTTATGGCCTTCTAAGTGCGTGCGCTTATTTTGGAGTCACGCCAAGGATTTTCTATCATTTGGCAGATCGAGCATTAGATTTAATGGAGCCAAATATGTTTCTTTTATTTTAATATATCTACCATCATCAAAATTAAGATGTCATTCTCATTCCTAAAAGTCCAATTTTATGAAAATCGGAGCTTGGAGTCAAAAGTTATGGCCATTTGAAGTTGAGGGGTCAAACATTGACTTTTTCTCTTCATTGCGGCTATTTTAGCAAAATCGGGTCCACGTGTCCCAAATTTCCTAGACACATTCTTCCACATCACCTAATTCATGATTCCTTGTGCTTACGTGTCTACCATTGACCGAGCCATGAGGATTGTTGACCTTGCGTCCTTCACAACGGATGCTTCCTTTTGCTGGTTTTTAACCTTTTTGCATCCTGCGCGTACTTTTGTCCCGACTATCCGTAACACATTTCTCTGTGCCACCTGCAATGCATTGTCTTGCAGAAAATTGAACTATCATGTCCCATGCATACTTACGTCCCAACTATCTCGGACCGCTTGGGACAAAAATTTTCAACTTCGCCGATTACCATTTGACTTCCGTACTTTTGCAATGCACGTCCCTATTGAACTTGTGTGGTCTGGGACATAGAAAGATGATTTGGCCGATTCCTTTGTATTTTGGCTCCAAACTTGGTACGATGAACCTTGGTATGATCTGCACTGGTACAATCCATAGCCTCCAGACTCTGCAATGCATTAAAACAAGCCCGCGACTTCATTTTTGGATTTTTTCAATTTTTTGCTAACTTGTTGGATTTTTTCCTTGATGGGGAAGTTAGAGAGAAACCAAGGGGACCCCAAAACATGATTTTGGGCATTGAATCAATCTACTTTCTCGGGACTGAAGAATTTGATGTATGTTATCAAAATTACCTCGAGGGGTGAATTTTGGATAACACATAGTTGATACATGATACATTATAGTATCGAAGAGGAAAAATTTGTATTACAACTTGAATGGGAGGTTTGGAAAACTCAAAAATTTACTTGCGAGACAAGGGAAGAAGGGAGGGTGCAAAAATTTCAAACCCTTTACAACGAGCCAAGATATTATCTTTATAGATACAACAATGAGAGGATAATGAAAGAGGCCGGAAACCTGATTTGGATCTCAACTAGCGCGGTCAATGCCCCTTCAAATATACCCATAATTTTTCAAGTCCTCCACTCTATATGTGTTTGGCGTGTTGAAGAAGGAAGAACGACTTGATCAAATAAAATCTGATTTGGTTGTTGGAGTAATCGGATTGCATATTAATGGTATAAAGACATTCTCCCATTTTTCACTAACCTAACCGCATAAAAATTAAATTTTTAGGATTCCATGGCATGACAACATCGATAAGTTTCCAATGGTGCCAAATTTTTTGAATTTTGGGTGTTGGATCAAAATATATGCCCATTTGAATGTTTGAGTCGAGTTCATACAATATTGGTGAAAACTAGTTTAGTATAACGGGTCCACGGACCAAAATTCACTTTGCTTCTTTTAACACAAAAATTACACAAAATACAAAAATGCATCGCAGCCCCAAGAAGACCGAAATTCACTTTTCCCAAAAACTATCTTTGGGCCCACCGGTCTGTATTTTCCATTTGGGCGAAAAGTCCTCCCAAGCCCACTCGGCCCACATCTTGAAAAAAATCCTTCCAAGGCACGCTTCCTCGCATGTAATTTAGGCCTGACACATGGCTCATTTGGGTGTCGGCGGAGGTGCGGCTTATTTTTACACTTTATGCCTTCTCGGGCCAAAAAGTTCAAACTACCTCCAGGTGATCCGCCTTGACTTCAAGCATGGCCACGTAAAGAGCTGGTGCGTATTTGGGGATCGCTTTTGGATTTTGTTTTTGAAGTTTCACCGAAGAGACACGTGGCTCCTCTATGGATTTTCTCTATTTCTTTGTGTTTTGGCTAAGTCCCTTTTATTTAGTGGGGCATGCGTCGACCCGACACGTGGAGGGCTAGCACATATTTGGGACCTACTTCCCAATTCTACCTTTTGAATTTGCGTGGAGATGACACATGGAATCCTCCGCTATCCCTTCCATACATAGCCAATTTAAGCCATCAACTTTGTCCTCCTTTTTGACTTTTGGACACGTGGAAGCTCCACGCTCACTTGAGAGTAGCCCTTGGGACACCCCTTTTGAATTTGTTCCATTGAGGCATGTGCCACCCTCCGCTTACTCGCCCCATCTTGAATTTTCAACTATCAACTCTGTCCCTTTTCGGACTTAGGACACATGGAAGGCTAGCACTTGTATTTTAGATTTACCTTTGAAGATGCATCAAACGACATATGGCTCCTTATACGAGTCTGCGATACTTAGCCGATTCGGGTCGATGCCTTTCTCGAACCCTAGACATGTGGAAGCTTCACACTCATTTGAGTCTCTGCTTTGGGGTTTCACCTTTGAATGTGCATCGTTGAGACACTTGGCACCTTCCACCAACACTCTTATACTTAACTGATTTTGTGCCGCTAACATTTAACTTTTGTTGTACCACGCCACATGGAGAGCTAGTGCTAGATTTTGTCTCCACCTTAGGATCTTACTTTTGAAATTACGTCGAGCTAACACGTGGTTCTTTCTACTCATTTAGACTTTTAACGGCTGGCTCTATCCCTTTCGGGCCTAGGATATGTGGAAGCTTTGCGCTTGTTTGGGGAATCACCTTTGGCTTCAACCCTTGAAGGTACGTCATTGAGACACGCCACAGACCTTCTGGCTGTCTCTTCCATACCTAGCCAATTTGGGCCCGCTCTGAATCATTTGTTAATCAAGACTTTGAGCCTTTCTCCATTTCTCTCCTAAGAGCCTATAGCCTCCTTGACATTGTTTTCCTCCTTTGAGCCTCTAGTTTCTCCATTTCTAAGTCCACCTACAACTTTGATGTTGGATTTAGAAGATAGGCTCTGCATTTATGGAACTAACCTTTAGATTTCTTCTTGTGTAGGATCGGGTTTGGTCAATTTTTCCGGGAACCGACCTTAAAATCACTTTACCACTCTATTAACACCATGACATGGGGCATGTGTGTATAAAACAAAAACACATTTATCCTCCTCGAAAAATAGTGTGAATGGATATAGGCCTCCTAACCCCAAAAATCACTGATTCAACTCCCAAATCATCTGGGCAAGAGATCATCTTATTGTAGAAATCCACTTGCACTGTGTGTGAATTCCAATCCATACCAAAAATAATCCTATAAGATCCCAACGGGAGGATGCGAAGGTCCAAGGTCATGGTGAAGGGTCCTAAGTCTACTACACACTTCTTAACTAAGGAGTCCACTACGAGCTTATCTAAATCATCCGTATCTATGTCCTAACTATTACCCCGTCTAACTACCACTAGCTTCCATCGCTTTACTAAATATGGGAGATAAAATAATTGGAAGAGCTGAATAAACTATGATAGAGATAGGAATACCACTAATTCTACCCGAGGTCTCGATCAAAGTTCTCTTCTCGCTCTACCCGGAAGTTCTCAACCACTACATAGATCTTGTGACTCCATACCATGTCTCCAACTATGGGCTCAGAGACAATATATCCATGGGTTTCCTTATGTACTACATCCATAACAACTACTGGCCCCTCTAATGAGAAAAGACTCTTCCATGTGTTTTAGTCATCCACTTTGTAGACCCGGATGATCATTCTTTAGACTTTGTTGCTGCTACGGATGAGCTCGTAGTGAATGAGCTCTAGGAGGATCCTATGTCCTAATGGGTCCTCTAATAGGAGGCCTCATACTATGACATCTCTATGCATCATATCTTGTTAGAGTTTTGAATTGTGGGCAGGTATACTATGGCTGAAAGTAGGACTATGCGGGTATGTGTCCACCGTGAGGAGGAGTGGTCTTCCTCTTCGACTGTCTATCCTACATTTACATAATTCGGATATGAACTCTATCTCTTATATTATATGTCTTCCCCCTATTTTCCTCTCATGTAATATATGTATTCTTCATGGCCTCATATTTTGTTTGTGGATAGTGCATATGTACCGCATTTCAAAGATCTAAATTCAAGCCCCTGATGAACCCATAAATCCAAACCTATTCATCCTTCATATAGTCAACATATGGTAAGAATTCAAAAAATCTACTCTCATACTTTGCCACCATCATAGTGAGTTGTCTAGATCATGGAAATAATCAATCCCCGTTAAATGAACCATCTAGATTTATATCTACTCCAGAATGCTCCTAAAAATATCCCATGTTATGGTCTTAGAAACCAAGCAAATATTTTTCTCTTATGTCCTTTTCCTTCACCATAATCCTACCCCATCCCTCAAAATATGTATAGCAACATGAGCCTTCATGTTACTAGTTCATGGACATAGCTTAAAGCATCAGCTCAAGCTAACTACCTGTGTCTTGGCCTAGAACCCTCCTGTCTTTGGAAAAGTGTAGTGGATGGAGCTTCATTATATCATGAATGTCGTCGGCATTTGTATCCATCTCAGATACTCTTGGGTCTCTAGTCACGATTGCCTCCCTTTCTAGGGCTCCTAGATCTCTCCCTTTGTCGCATAACCTTTTCTATCTACTCTCTTTGCGGTGAATCTTTTCCATCTACCTCCACATGGGATTTATTTTTCCTATGATCCTCCATGTGTCATGGAGAGTCCTGAGCCTCCCGTGACTTCTCCCTCTCTTTTAGGCTAGATTTTCCTCCATGTGAAAATTTGTTTATGGTGGCATTACCTCCCGCAAGGTCTCAGAGAATCGGTGGTAATATGGTATCAACCGCCTCGATCTCGGAGTTTTCATTCTAACTCAATGGTCAAGTTCCCCATTTGGTCTATGCACCATGCACAAAACAAATCGGCGCTTAGCCATTCATTGGCTAGATGTGTTTCAGCTTTGTAAGTTCTTACATTTGAAGTTATCAAATAATATTAATTTTCCTAAGTTTAAGTTGTGCTAAGTTTACTCTTATGTTTCCATGCTTTCCTTGGGTCCAAGTGTTAAACCCATGGATTTGATACCAAAATGTAATGCCATATTTATTCCATGTGAAAAATTATAACACATAACTAGAAATTTATGGTAATTTAAAAAAACATACATCTCATATTAACTAATGTGAATTTAATTACTTATATGTACATATATTAAAACACCTCTATTCGGATTATTAAATCCTCATTTGCTTATTACTAACCTTCCTTAAATAATATTATTTTATCCCACCAAACTTAGCTTGGGATTAAATCTCTTCCTTATGTCATATAGAGTTTACTTGAATAATTCCTAATTTAATTTTATTTTTTTTATCCCCTTAAGTTCATATTAAATTTATTTAAAAATATTCCCTAACATAAATTTATTTAATTTGTTTCCCTCAAATAAATAATTCAAAAGTACCATTTCTACACACTTATTTATCTCATCCATAATTAGAAATTTTATTTAATAAACTAAACTTACCATGTTCCCAATAATCCCATACTTTTCCCATTTATTTAAACTACTTAGTACTTTATTTAATCAATTATTCCCATCCGTAGATTAAGTTGTGAGGATTAAATCATGTCCCTTGGATGGATTTAATCTCCACCCTAGATATTAGGTATACCACTAAAACACTAATCCTCACATTTTTCTGTTTATTTCTTATTCGACCTAATTTGCCTCTATTTGCATAGGTGGATTTTGTAGGGGAGAGATGGAGGCCATGTAAGCTCATGGAGGTTTATGGTTTTTTTGTTCTAGATCTGCATATGAGGGAGGATATCCTCATATATATAAAATATGAATTTATTTTACTAGAATCTTCGTTATGAATATTACATGTATCCTTGGCTCTTAATTTTTTCTACAAAGATAGATCCAAATGTGTGTGTGTGTGTGTGTGTGTGTGTGTGTGTGTGTGTGTGTGTGTGTGTGTGTGTGTGTGTGTGTGTGTGTGTGTGTGTGTGTGTGTGTGTGTGTGTGTGTGTGTGTGTGTGTTCGGATTTAAATATTAAATATTTTTGATATAATTTGATAGCTTTTAGGTTTAAAACATCTAAATTCACGCCTAAAATATAATCTAAAGAATAATAATTAAATTTTATATTGTCAAAGTTTATGGTCAAATGACCATCACTAAAAACCAAAACAGAGCATAATGATGGCCATACGGATGTAAAATTTAAACTGGATATAACTTTTCTTGCACTCACATTTTTCAAGAGTTTGAAATTGTTGTACATTTCTTAGTGTTTCACCATTTATTATTATAATTTTTTTATTTAAACATATCAAATTCCTTATATAAAATATTAGTCTATAAATACACACACACACACACACACATGTATGTATATACATACATACATACATATATATATATATATATATGTATGTATGTATGTATGTATGTATGTATACATATATATAGATATACATATATATATATATATATATGTATGTATACATATATATAGATATATATATATATATATATACACACACACACACACACACACACACACACACACACACATACATACACATATCTCTCTCTCTCTCTCTCTCTCTCTCTCTCTCTCTCTCTCTCTGTGTGTGTGTGTGTGTGTGTGTGTGTGTGTGTGTATTTATATAGATAGTTTTTGGTCATAATCTTTAGTAGGAAGAAGTATAGGTAAAAATAGATCTCTATATATATGAATATATATATACATATATTAAATGTGTGTGTGTGTGTGTGTGTGTGTGTGTGTGTGTGTGTGTGTGTGTGTGTGTGTGTGTGTGTGTGTGTGTGCTTGTTGGATCTTAATTTAATATGAAGACACACAAGTAAACCATATTTCTTTTGGAGTTAATAAGAAAATATTTAATCACATTGTGATTAAAGTGACATGGTACAATACATAACATTAGTAAATTTATACGATAATTTACTATAAAGTTAGAATGAGAAGAACTACATTACAATCACAATGATTTTGCCATTTATAACAATAAGATGAACTCAAGGATTTCATATTTAATTAAAGAATAACCCACATCCATTATCAGATTTCTATAAATTTAAACAAGACACTCCAAGAAGGGGAAACAGCTATATTTTTAATAACTATACTTTTAATTAAATCAAGAACAATTTCAGATTTTAGCCTACAATAAGATGTAGTTTGTAAATAACAACTGGGCATTCCATATGTAATACTACATGATAATAGTTCATTTTTAAAACAATACTTTCGTCGGAGTAATTATTTTAACTTAACATAGTTTAAACAAGAAGGAATTAACTTAAAAATTAAAGTACATAAGCCCTCCAGCTTAAAATTTTAAACATGCCAAAATTTACAACATTCTATTTTTTTACAATCACATTTTCAACTTCATTCCACAAATTTAAATCTACAACTTTTGTTCTTCCGCATCTTGAATCACATTATCAAAGGAAGGAAGATAGGCAACACTCACCTCCAAACCCTTACCCAATGAGAAGGTGAAGCCTACCTTCTCATTGGCTCCTAAGTGCCAACAATATAAGAATAAGGGGTGTTCACAACCATGGCAGCCCTCACAAGAAAATGGCTTCAATAATACAACACTCACACACAAATAAAATTTGCAACAACAAAGAACAAAGACAACAAGAAAACCTTCAACAATAAAATTACATATAGGCTCAAAGTTGAGCCAAAGGATAAAATATCATGGGATCCATCTCCTTATGTCTCCCAAGTGGGATAGGGTCAACCCCCTCTAAGTGCACTCAAATAATTCACATAGAACCATTTTATCTCTATATTAAAAGACAAAAATATCTTAATCCCCATTTAAATCCACATAAGTGGATTCCCTTCCAATAATCCCTCCATAATTGTCCTCACATAATCTCATTTAACTCTACAAATGGATCCATTTACTTGTCCTTACACGTTCCTTATGGAAAATAATATCACAATCCTCACAAGATTAGATGCATTCACACATTCACAAAAAAATATAAACAAAAAATTCCTAAACAAAAATTATAAGATCCTACCTTGCCATTGAGATCACCTTAAAAATTCAAGAACCTAAGCTCCAAGACCTTTCAAAAATACAAGCAAATTCCCATGCAAGGTATCCAAAATCCTCAATCAAGTAACCCCTAAAAATCAAAAAGATTCAATACATTTAAGATCATGGAGAGGATCGTGAGGAGGATCTATATAGGATGCCACCTCATTTCTCTTCATTCCACCTCACAAGCCAAACAAAAACTCAAGAACTCATTCATTAGGAATTTGAATGTATGACACATCCACTCATATAAAAAAAATCCTTCATTCTACAATTTAATAAAGAAATTTAGGGAAACAAGAAAGAGGTGGCATTAATTTCCTAATTTCAATCAAAAAAATGTTATCCATATTTCACCCCCATGCCAAATATTGGATCGACCACGACCCCGCATAAGAGGAACCTGAGAACACTCATTCAAATCTTACAAATTGGTCACAGAAGGACTTAACCACGAAGTAGTTGAAGGCCAAGAAAGACTTAAGGACCATATGTAAAAGAAACAAATTTGTTGGGTCCTTTCCACGTCTTAAATTCATTCTTTAAGCCATAGGTTGACTCAACTATGGGATAGAAGGGCAATGCTCCGGAAAGATCGAGAGAGGAGAAGGGGAAGAAATGGTGAAGATCCAAAGTTTTTGGGATCGAATACGAGTTCGGAAAGGTATGAAAATGACTAAAATAGAGGAGGTAGTGGAAGGAGCCACATGTCTTGACAGTGCTTCTCCAAAGGTGAATCCAAAAATGGGAGCCCAAACTTGCGTCGGGCTTCCACATGTCAAAAATCTGCAAGAAATTATGGGGCGTTGAAAAGTATTCAACTAAAAAGGAAGTGCCAGGTGTTAGCTTGGCACAAAACCGGGAGGGAAATCCAGGGTGGAGACTCAAACTTGTGCCAGCCCTCCACATAGCAAATGGTCAAAACAGAGTCAAAAGGCGAAAAAGGCGGGCCTCAAAATTGGCTAAGTGTAAGTGGAGAATGCCAAGTGTCTTAATGGCACATCTCCAAGAGTTGGTCTCAAGGCACAGACCCAAATGAGCATGAGCTCGCCACGTAGCCCCCGATCTCAAAATGGTAACAGGGAATGTTTAAAGGTCCACAGGACTGCGAAGGCCGACAAGTGTCAACTTAACGCTCCTCCAAAGGAAAGATTTGGGCTGGGTTTTCAAGCTAGTGTGGTGCCTCCACATGTTATTCCAACAGGGGTCGAGTTAGTTGAATAGTCAATGCACAAACAGGCCAGTGGAGGCTACCAAGTGTCTTAATGGCACTTGATTCAAATATTGAATAAAGAAAAGGTTTCCAAATGAGCACCATACTATTGTGTGTCCTACGGAAAAGTGGGCCATCGGGAAAAGTTGGTTCTTTTCCCCTTCTTGTATCAAAAGGAAAAAATTTGTTAAATGGCCTACAACTCCACCCAAGGAAAAAGTTAGCGTGTGAACTGAGTCAAAGCCAACAAGAGGATTCGGCGGAAAAAGTGAAAATTTTCCTTTCATTCAAAAGGCATAAAGATAAAGATGGAAATGTGTTCCCTAACCAACCAAAAAGAGCCACATGTCTAGGCGGAGCTTCGGTGCTGTGAGAGTTTTTGAGTTTTGTATTTTTTACGCAAAAGGGCAAAAAGATAAATTGTGGACCCATAAGCCTAATTTTTATCTAATCTGGTTACCACATGTCCCATATCAAAAGGGGGCCCATTTTTCAATTATTTTTCTAACCATTTGTATATATTCGATACAAAATTTGAAGGGGCATATCTTTCAACTCAGGGCTCAAAATATTATGAATCTGACACCATTGGAAAGATCTCGGCCTCACCTATACCATGGAGGTATTAAACTTTAATTTTGAGGAGGTTAGGTAAAGAAAAATGGAGGAAATGTCTTTAGGCTATCAATGCGGGATCCATCTGTCTCAACTTGATTGGATTCGATTTGTTTCTGTTGTTTCCTCTTGTTTCAATTTTCCAAACCAAGGATTGATCCAAAGAAAGACATTTATGGGTGTAGATTTCATTAGAAGCATTAATAGTAGTGTTTGAGCTTCGAGCTACTTTTCCCACTTCTCTCTCTCTTTCTTCTCTCTGATTGAACCTATAAAAATGGGGGTAGGATTCATTGTAAAGGGTTGGACATTCTCTTGTCTTTTGTAGGCTCCCCTTTCCTTCTAGCAAGGGACTCATGGAGTTCAGACCTTCCATTAAAACTACAATACGCTTTCTCACCTCTTGGTCATTTATTAATGTATTGTATCAATCTACAGAGTAATAAAGCATGTTTTGTGATCGATTCTAGATCCTTTCCTATTTTTTTCTCTCATCTGGTCTTTCATTTATTAACTGGTTATTTGTGCTTGATTATTGTATGCATTTTATTCAGGTTTGTGTCTATCAGCAAAACAAGTGTCCATCATTCCTTCGGTGCATCACCTCGTAGCTTAGCTTTTGTTTTTTTAATTTCTATATTCCTTCTATCCTTGTCTCCTTGGTAAATTTTAGATCAAGATTAAGGAAAAACCCTTTACAAATTTCTATGTATGAACATAAATAGAGGAATAGTAATCATGCTTTAATCTGAGAGTCTTCATGTTTTACAAAGTCCCACCCTTTGAGGAAGACTTAATGTTATGTGGATCACACCAAATGATTCTATCTTTAAAAAGTAGATCTATAGACTCATTTGGGGGTCATGTGATTTT
Organism: Taxus wallichiana var. yunnanensis; assembly: GCA_018340775.1. Lineage (NCBI taxonomy): Eukaryota > Viridiplantae > Streptophyta > Pinopsida > Cupressales > Taxaceae > Taxus > Taxus wallichiana. Next base: position 190,612,956 of record CM031241.1, on the reverse strand, counting down.
GTACTAACATTTTTGGCACACCTGGGGCAGGGAGGTCTCCATATTATTACGATAGGGAATTGATGTACACTTTTTGTGATTCGGCTTTTAAAAGCCTTGAAATTGTACATCCGATGACTCTAAGAGAAAAAAATCTACCGGTTCCAGCAAATAGCTCAAGCAAGTTCATGAGAAGAATAAAAAAATAGTCAAGAACCCGGAGAGGAGAGAGAATGTTTTTCTATGTAGACTTATCCCCAGGACAAAGGAAGTAGAGGAAGAAGAACCCAGAGGTCTTTATCTCCACCAAGAAGATCTTTATCAACACCTCCTCCCAAATCGACCATTCATTGAATCAAGAGGGTTGCTCGGACCGATCGGATGCCCCATTCAAATCCTTATGTTAACTTCAGCGCCGTATTCCACTCGCCTTGAATACACAAAATCTAGTTCCTATTACAACATTAAAGAGTATCCCATTTTTCACTGGGAAAATCAAACTTCTCTTGGTGATCATGTCTTCAAGATATTGCAAATGTCTATACAATCCATGAGATTCATGAGATGGACATTGTAGTCAAGCTACTCACCTCTTCACTCAAAGGGAAAGCTTCACAATGGTTCAGGAGTCTTGAGGTAGGTTCTATCCAGGTGGAATCAACTATGCATGATTCTTCACAAATCCGAGTTTAGAGAGAAAGGTGATAACTTTGTCCTTGTTGGAACAGGTGACAACAATAAAAAAGATCATAATGAGCAATTAAAATATTTCAACCTCAGCTTTCAAAGGACTGGGATAGGATTCCAACAAATGTAAAGCCCACTAATGAAGGCTCCTTCTTATACTTTCTTAGGACTTTAAATTCTAATATTTCTTTAATGATTTAGTCAATGGGGCTACATCGTTACACCTGCAACCTATAGCCTCTCTATAGGGGGCTGAGAACTGTTTGATTCAAGAAGGAAAAATCACTCCTAGGCCCTCCATGCCTCTATACCACGAGATAGGAAGCCCGGATGTTATTCAAACACCCACATTATCCCATGTACCTACTCCTAGGAGTAAAATCTTAGTTGAGCCTCCACCTCGCGACACCACTTCTAGATGTGAAATGTGGTTCCCTTGGAGTGCATCAATGATGCTTGTAATTCTTTGATAAAATCTTGAAATCTTGGTGTGTTGCATATTGGTTGATTGATCTCTAGTTCCTATAAAATTAATGATGTGATATGTTGATTGGTCTCTTATTCCTATAGAATTAAAAATGTGATATGTTGATTGATCTCTTATTCCTATAAAATTAATAATGTGATATATGTGACTCTTCCTAATCATTAAAATATAATTGGTAGTATGATTAACCTAAACATAATAAAACTCTAATTGAGGGCTTGGACTTTGAAACTTAACAAGTAAACTAGAACATTAGAAAAAGTAAAATGGTTCCTTAATCTAACTTTTGGACTAATAGATGGAATAAAACTATGTAGATATAGAAATAACATTGTTCTTTTACTATGTTAGAAGTAAATAAATAAAATTTTCCACCTATATAGAATGGTGAGATATCATGCCAACATTGGTGGTGTTCCTTAATGATGCAAAATATGTTATATCATAATAAAAGGAATTCATTAATTAGGAAAATTTACAAGAAATGTTCTTAGTGATCATAACTATAACTTGTGACTTATATTTTGTTTTATGGAATGAGTAAGTTTATGAGTTTGAGCACAAATGTATAATTAAACAACCCTGATTGTATAAATGGCTATTGCATGCCCTAAAATTATAAAATACATAATCTTAAAAGTTTAAGCTAATTGAAAGGTTTCCTTGAACTACCGTATGGTTAACTAAACTCTTTTGTGGACTATTATTTTGGGGTGTGATATGCTTGATTAATTTTCATACCCCTTGATTTATAAAACAATAAACATATCTAAAATGGTTATGACACAAGTATATGCCAGGTAAATTTTGGACCTCTCTTTGAGTAATGAAAAGTTTTACAAATACATAAATATTTTATCCATTTGTTAGTTTGAATTTATTCATATGTTTCTATTGATGGCCCCTACGTCTCATCATGTCAAGGGTGTTAGCTAATTGAACCTTTAAGTCTACCCGCCTACCCAAATTAATGAAGCACCTTGTTGATGGTGATTTTTTCTAGATGTATTTGACTTCCCTAAACATAGATGTGTGTGTTTTCCCTTGTAAGGGTTATTCGGGTTGTCATAACCTTAATTCCTTGTATCTTGATGAGTGTGAATTTTCACCTTCTAGGAGAAGGTATTTATCTCTTATTTTAAGAAAGCCACCCTCCTTGTGTACGGATTAAGCCCTTGGTGACCGAGGTTTATTGGTAAATCTAGGAAACATGTGTTAAGGATGTGGAATAATAATGGGAAGTTCCTTTTCTCTTTTCTAGAGAAACCCTAATGTTTCTCATCCTCTTTTGTCCTTGGGAAGGGAAAGTGCAAGTATTTTTAGTACTTTGTTACTTGAGTATTGGTAGAATGTGCTAGTAGATTATAGTTGTACCTCCCTCTTGTTGCATATTTCTTTTCCTAGCTCCCTTCAAAGTGTTCTTTTTGTTTTGATTTAAGCATGTGCTCTCTTTATGATTATTTTTAGCTTGGGAATTACCTAAAATAAATAAATTTCATTGTGTTAAATAGAGTGATTGGTTTCTATTATTTTGATATGCTAGGTGGGAAAGGATTGTTATCTTTAAAAGTTAAAATATTATATAAGTGTTTGAATTTTATAAAGCAAGGTTAGTGTGGTGTGTTCGATCTTGAGTGTAAATTCAAATTATAGAAAACCTTGTGGTCAAGATTATGCTTAGTATTACCATGAAAATTTAATTGAGTCCTTTCAAGTTATAAAATTCCTTCCAATGAATAGCCTACATATGTTATTTCTGAAAAGTGCACCCTAGTTGAGAGATGAAAACAAGGGTTCTAAGATTGCTTTGATCTCTCACTTTCATAGATATAATGGAAACACCTCAAGTCTGTGGGTATACCTATTGTTGAGGTGAGTCTTCTGATCAAGGCCGGTTCATTTTGGTGGATCCAAAATTATTTTTTTGGGGTTTTGAGGGTAAAAAGATGACTATAACTGAAATTTGAAAAGGGGTGATACACCAAACTTGTTGAGGGATTTGACTAATTATATGCACAATAAAATTGAGAATGAATTTTGGATGCACAAACCAATGTTTTTCTTCAAAATATTATGGCAAAACACGTATGTATTGAGGCATAAATCACAACAATATAACAAGATAAACATGCACACTAAGATTATGTAGAAAATACCATATTGTAGAAAGGTAAGATTATTAATCATTGAATTCAAATTCATGAATTAATGACAGAGATACACACCACTGCAAGTAATTGGGAAGGAAAAATTAGTTCTCATTCAAGGCAAAATTGGGAAAAAATATTCATCAAAGACTCCCATGTCCAAAAGCCCCCTTCATGCTTTGCCAACGCACATAATATATACCAAAATTATTCATCCAACCTCTCCTAAAAATAGGATAAAAATTGTACTCACCCACACATGCTAATTTTACCCCTTTATCATGAATAAATAAAGGAATAAAAATAGACATGCTGATTACAATGAGGAATTATTAGCCTTAGTTACAAAAATACATTTTTGTCAAAGCGCATTCTTGATCTATTTTTAATAAAAATTGGGTCAATAATTTTTCTAAAATTAAATAATTTCTTACTTTGAAAGTCTTATTAATGTGCATGCAATCTTTTCCTCTTTCGCTTGATGTGACACTTGCAACTTGATCCACTTACAATGATAAAACTAGGAATTATTCAATGCTGCTCCTTAGATGCACATGTAAAATAACATTCTGAGTAAGCAAAAATAATTCCTTTTTCCTTCAATACTTTAGAAAATATTCACCCAATGTGTGGGGACCACCTCCAGGCATGTGCAGAAAAAATAATACCCTTATTTTGTGAAAAATAAGGTAATTAGGACCTCACTTTAGTCTTTTAAGCCTCTGATGTTGACATCTATGCAAGAAGGATAACTCATGCTAATAATGACATCTCTGTCCCTTTGTGATTACATGCATAATATTATTCCTGCAACCAAAATAATGTATTTGTCTTCAACTCAAAAATTTGAACTCCTCCAGTTGGGACCACTATGATCATGATGCAAAAGCACCTCCCTTGCATGAATAATTGCCACTTGTACTTCCTTCTATCATTCAAAGACTTTAAGGTAATTTGGATTGTTTTAAGGAATATTTACTCCTTTGACCTATCATAGGTATGTATATTACTTTACCTTTTGGTGCCATCATTTGTTTGAAAAGGTGACCACCTTGATTATTTTTTCTTAGACTATAGTCATGTCACTATAGTCACGGGCCTCATTTGATTTGATCGACATATTGGACATTGGACCACTTTTGGTAAGATCATTGCATACATATGATTTGGTCACCTTTGAATAATCATCGGCATAAGGTAAAGTTTACCCTTTTGATAATCATTGGTGCATATACCTTTTGGGGATCCCTTTTGATCAATCATAACAATGATTTGTCAATATTTACTTTTTGTGGTATTAAGGTTTAGGACCTTAATCAGGTCAATGCAAAATGATAATTTTTATTATTGGGTTGGCCCATTCTTACAATGAATCAACCCATCACATGTATTTTAGTTGCATTTGGACAAACCTGATTTAACCCTAATTGGAATAGCAAAGTGGGACTTTGATTGTGATCATTGATTACATGTACCATTTGATATCTATTGTCAACCCTCAAATATATGGTTAGGCTTTAGACCCTACAAAGTGAATAAGGTCAGTGATCCTTGGGCTATTGATTTTTTTCATTAAATTATGGATCATTAATCTTCTAATAATAACAAATGCCAACCTATGTTGGAGTTGGCAAAGTTTTTCTTTCGTTGATCATCTCACATCTTTGATCCGAACCATCAATGAATTAATTGATAGTTAGCTTAGGTTAGTGATCTTGATCGTTGGATCATGTACTCTCCTTCCTCGATCATCAATCACAACTCGGGTTGAGTTAGGTTTTGGCGGTTGAGTTTCGAGTTGGGTAAAATAAAAACAGATCTAATTTTTTGTTCATTATTCATTTTTTTAACCGCAGCCAAAGCCTTGGAAAACCTTCATAAGGTCACCATTATTGATTGAACCACATCTTGAATACATCATTCTTCCTCCTTCAAAAGCTATGTAGAGGATTCTTGGCCGAGAGTTATGGGGTTTGAGCACCGTGTTTGTTTTAAATGGTGGTCATTGATGTGATTGTCCTTCCGTGCTCAAAAGCTTAACTTAGAGTTGGAGGAACTCTGCAAAACATTTTCCTAACTTGGCCACCATTATTCTTGTGGGCCTTCAATATCTTGAAGACTGTATGTTTCGATCTTTAAAGTTCTGTGTCATTGTGAATACCTAAGGTAATTCATTTCTTTGATGACTGTAATTGCTTCATTTTTCGGTTTCGATATGTATGCATTGATTTTTTTTTATTAGTGGCAAATAGTTTTTATGAAAGGGACTATACCCTTGTATACAAAAGGCTCAGAAGGTCGGATGTGCCCAAGTGAGCTAAAGAACAAAAGATCAAAAACAACAAGGATGTAAAAAGGAATATATCCTACCAATACCAAAGACAAAACCCACAAAACTCAAAGCAAGTAAACAACAACAAAGTAAAAGAACAACACCGATGAGAAAAGTTGCATCCAACCTAAGTGCATCGCACGCACCCCCACATGAAAACCACGATATGATTTTCTACTAACAAAGGCTCCACTCCGCATTGTTTTCGTCTTCCACATCCAGAACCACTTCTAAATTGCCTTTTAACTTAGGTGAATCAAAATTTGGATCCCTCGCCTCCAAAGTCAACAATGCTATCTTTTCACCTGAGCTGTCCTTCATCCTTTCTCCACGGTTCATTTTAGCATTTAAAAGTCTTTGTTTAGGATCTTTATTAGAGATTCTTTGTCGGTTCATTTCCATCATTTCAGACGCAAAATCTGCCGCACTTTCTTCTTCCTCTGATCCAGTTTCCCATTCAGAGGATTCACTATCATCTTTGTTTGACGCGTGAGCAGTTTTTTTGGGTTTTCCGCTCCTTCTCCGCCGTTTCAGTCTGTCCTACGTGGGCAGAGGGATCACCATGCAGCGCTTCGGCCAGACCTAGTTTGGACGGGCCAGACTCACCATTGTTGCAGTCGCCTTTGTTCAGTGGGCAAGGGATCTCTTCGTTGATGACCTGCTCCTCCTCGCAGTTGTTTCTCCTGCCTATTCCATCCACTGCCCCCATTGTACATGTGCACAGTTTGGCTTGGAAGTTGACCTTCCAGCATTTGGGACAGACCAAACCGTGGTCTTCAGGAATTATGCTCTGCACAAAACGGCCAGTGGGGGAAGAAAGTATGATGTTCTTTGGGAGAACAGCCCCCACCTCCATGCTAACACATAACTGTGCTCTTACAAGCCTGCTTCTGGCTTTTGTTGCAGGTTCCAAGGAGATTAACTCTCCCATTGAAGCGGCTATGCCAAGTAGGACTTCGTCCTCCCAAAATTCCACTGGAAGAGCCGGCAGAGATATCCAAATGGGCAACTCTTTGATTTGAAGAGAAACCCCTGGCTTCCATCGCTTCAGATGTAGGGTAGCTCTTCCAAACATCCAAGGGGCTACGTTGAGGACCTTAACCATCTCTTCTTCCTTCGAAAAATTGAAAAGAAGGGTGCTATTGGGAAGAGCGATGATATCTACCCAACAACACCATTTCCGCCCGCACCATTTACGGACTACATCAATATTTGGTCGGTATCCTGCAAAAGCTCCAATGAGTGCAAAAGGAAACCTGGACTTGGCCTTCTCAATCACTGATGCTGGGACAACAATGCAATGAGCTTTCTCTTCTTCATCCCAGATGGGGGAAAGAGCAGTAATCACACCTGTGGATTGAGGGAACAACCTGGACACCCAAGAGCAAGATTCCATAGCAAGAGCCTCCTTGAGTTAGCTTAATATTGTAGTATGCACTGATATTTCATTCCTTTACATTTTAACATTTTTGTGCACATCCATCAGAATTCTATCTGCTTGGAAAATGATAATGTAAGTCATTATTTAGCCGTTTTATCACTTGGAGAGGGTTTCAAAAACTTGAATGAGCTTGGTAAGTGTCATATATCCCTACAATATTATGTTGAAAATAGCAATGGGATTCTTTCATTTGGAAACTATTATTTAATCGTCATTTACAAAACGTGTGCAAGCTTCCATCAATATATAGTTTTCTATAACTTTTGTTAGTTTAAATGCATTCAAATATTTAGTTTCTTTTAACCATGATCCATTGTGTGATCTCCTTTAGGCTTCGAGTGGCTAAGCTTTTGCTTAAATGAATACGGCCTTTAATGGAAATCGAGCATGTATTTTGTGTTCCCATATCCTGTGTCCTTAATTATTGGCCATAATTGTTGTCAATTTTTAGCTTGTCTAAGATTTCAATTCAATGTTGATGAAAATTCTACCTAAATCTATATTACTATGACCTCAAAATTTGGACTATTTTTTCGCTCCTTTAGTATCGTTCTAATTTTTGAAGTTTCAAACTAGGTTTTGTATTTGATCCATTTTGATATGAAAAACAAGCTCTATTTTTATGGTTTATTTTCCTCTTGATGCTACGGCCATGATCTTTTGAGCTTGTAGTTTTTCTTTGATTTATTAAAATTGATCTTGTGTAATGGATATTTTCTTTTATTAGCACCATTATTTGATTTCCTTCGAGCTTATTGTTTCTCATTCCTATAATTTTACAAAAGGATACTAGGATTTGAGCTCCATTTTATACTTTACCTACAAGCTATGCATCATTACATGACCTTCCTTCCTTGCATAATTAAAACAACTTACCCTTCTTGGTATCTCGTAGAGTTACCTATGAAAAATTCCATTTCATTTTTTGAATTTTCCCCTTGATAACTTCAAACTCATGCTTTTCCTCAGTAGAGCATGGAATATCTTTTCTTAACTTAAAACATATCTCCCAAAAACCGAGTGAGGGTTTCAATGTGATAAAATTTGAGGTAATGAATGAATACAATCCTATTAGCATCTATTGCCTTCATTCATGTTGTAGAATCAGTAATGAACATTCATTTGTATGGTTTATGAAATAGTAAAAGAAACTTCCTATTCTTTGTATTTTGAAATGTTTTCTACTACCATTACTAAACCACTATGAAACATATCTCTTTATTACAACCGTAGATGTAACCTTCAAAACTACAAAAAAATTATACTTTGATTCATGAATAGCTGAATCCTATTCACTTTGAGTTGAGCTTTGAAGTACTTGCATTTCATGAATGTAATTTGTCTCATATCTACCTCTTGCAAAGATCAACTCATCTACTCTTTGTATTACGTAACTTAGTTCATATCTTGAATGACCACTTTGTAGTTTTCTTTGCATATGAAACTGAGTTGAGGCAGAAATTCTTCATTTGAATTTTCTGATATATCATGGAAGAATTGTGATTTTTATTCGTTGTAGCTTGTTTCTTGCAGAATTGAAAATTTTCTCTTTTAAAACTTAATAAAGAAAGGTAATTTTTTTATTCTTTGAAGTGTTACAAAATTTTGTTTAAAAATATGGAGCTTGTATTTACTATTATTTATCTTATTTACAAATAATTATTCTTTTATTTACTTAATGGATCATAGGCTATACTTGTAATCCTGTCTTGAGCATCTATACTTAATCCACTTTCCATTGTCCATTATGCAAAAAAAAAAAAAAATTGATCTACGTGCTTAGACTCTTATGATTGTATCGTGAAAATTATGTTGTAATAGTTGCACTGTATTTGAATTAATTCATACAACAATTGTATGCTTCCATCTAACATTAATTACTATATCTTGTGAAAGATTTAGCTACTGTACTTTTCTTTTGCATTCTCCAAAAAGCTGTTTCTTTGGATTCCAACACTTTAGAAGACCATCATAAAATCTAAAAATTGCCTCTACCAAACTTGTAAAATTTAGTTCCTTAATGCTTGGAAATTTGATCTCTTAATGCATATTCCCTTCTTCTAAAATCTCTGCAATTTTCTCACAAACTGTAGATGTGAAATGTTACTTGTTGCACATATTTGATCTCTTTCCGATCTCTAATTTGATGAAAATACTATATTCTGAAATGAAGTAATTGTATTCTATTTGAAAATTTGAATTTATCATGTGAGTTGGAGTTCATCTATTTCACTATTGACTTAAAGTCACTTAAATCTTCCCTTCATGATGTGTTTTGAGTTTATAAATGATGTTGCAAATTTGAAAACTGCACTTATCCTCCAGTTGATGAATGTAACACTCTTTGATTATCTTTTTATTGTTCTACCACCTGCTCACTATTCTCTTAAACTTATTCCTTTTCTTCATCTAAATCCTTGGAGTTTTTTTATTTTGTAGTATCTCTTGTAACTATCCTCTTCATGGGTTCTTGAAGAGGTTTGTTCATTAAAATTGGATATACTCTACATATTTTCTATGTTTTGATGAAAAATTATTCAAAAATTAGGAACTATTACTTGTACTTATGCTTCCTTGCTTTTGATTTAGTGTTCCAATGCGTTATTCCTATAGATCATGCCTTATTTGAGTAGTTGTTTTGGATTTTTATACTCATTCTTATACTTGACTTGTAATTTCATGAAAACTGTATTTTCTTCTTGCATTTTCCTTATTCTTAGAACAACTCACTATCTTGTACCATCTAGATTCTCGAATCCATGAGCTATTTGATGAAGCTCTATACTTTTATTCTTGAGCAATTAAAATTTTGAATGACTTCTTTTAGTACAATAATCATTTATGAAAAATATTTTTCTTTCTTCATCTGCTACATGTACCTGCACACTTAATAAAATAGTTAGAAAATAATTAGGCTTTTTGGCCTCTCTTATGTTCCATAGTTTTTCTCTTTCTTTTTGTTGTCATGATTCTTGGAATCATATGTGCTTAAGGTAGAATATTGTATTATTAATTTGTATTTTCTTCAATGTACCTTGACGCTTCGATATTATGAAATCCATTTGTATGTAGTTGATAAAGACATGAGTACAGATAAAACCCCGAGTTCTCGACTCGATGTCATTTTTTTATTTCATCAAGTACACTGTAGCTTCTTGCAACATGAATGAAAGATGGAGCTGGAACTGGAGACAAGAATATTATAAGAAAACCCAAGGAAATGATGGGTTTCTTCTATACTCTTTTACTTTTAAATTTATGCACATGTACTTATTTCTTCAGTAGTTACGAGTTACATCCCATTGATTTGGTGTGAAACATTGAACTTCTTCATGAATAAATAAAAAAATTGTAATTGATTTGTATACTTATTTCTAAATTCAAATGTTATGATCAATATTGACTATATAATGAAATACACAACTCAATAACATAATTAAATGTATTTAACATGAAGAAATAATGATTTTTGAGGTACCTGTAACTTAATAATGAACTCTCTTTCATGTAAACTGCAACTCTGTTTGTTGTTCCCAAATTTAACATTTCACCTAAACTGTGATTCCCTCCTTAAATAGGGCGATGCATTATTCCTTTAGGGATTTTGTATTTCCTTTCTCAAGACGAACATGGAATGACAGTCTATGTGAGGTGTTACATTTTTAATAGCACACATAGTTGTAGATTACATGTAGTTAATCAATTTTTCCAACTAAAAACACAATAAAATTGTAATGCATTTGACCTAGTTTGGTCCATTTCATCAATGCCTTCCATTGTAAAAAAAAATCAATTTTCCCATTTTTATACGAGTAAAAAATTGTCAACATTATCCATGTAAATGATTTTTCTAATTTATGTATTTTCCTTGTTGTTAAACCTCATCTTGTGTGATCTTAAATTTGTGAGGCCTATGAGTAGGCATGTTTTCTCATGTAAAATTGATGGTCAGGATTGGTAGTTGTTAACCTTGTTTAAATAACAAACATTGAAGTGTAACCCAACCTAAGTGGAAGTCTTAACCTTTATTATTGTAGTGTGTTGTATCCATGGGTGGCTATGTGGTCATCCCAAGTTCATGGATTTCTCCATATTATTCATTTTCCTTGAGGTTATTCTTGAGATTCCTTTGAAATTTTCATGTTTAGATGCTCTGTGGGTATTGCTTGGTTGACCATGTAGAGTTACTCTGTAAAATTAAATACTTGTAACCTTTCTTGAAAAAGGTATACTATTCATGCCTAACAATATCCCTTCTCCTTCTTGAGTAGCATTGGAAAAAACTTGGGTTCTGAGAAACCACTTTTGTTTGAAATAAAGAAAAAGCTGCAGACGGTGTTACTTCTATTACTATGCATTGTTTCCTAGCTCCTTTTCATGACTTCCAAGAGGATGTAAAATATAAGGGAGGGGGATGTAATGCCCACTCCTCTTCAACATTGATTGAACTATGATTTCAATTTCAGTTGATTATAATCTTGAACCTTGTTCTTGTATTCTAGCATTTGTTACAATACATGGGACATCATGATTACTATTGTTTTTTGATTGTTATTTTGACTGTATGGTTGTAGTGTGGAATTTGATGTACATTACTGTATATGATTTTATTAGCTTATTTGATAGACAATATGGATGTGTTAGAATTTTGACATGATGTGATTTACACAATGGATTATATGCATGGATTGACATAGCAATATTTGATGATCTAGTGCTACTACTTACTACATGACACATTGGACTTGATAAATAGATGTTGCTAGATGATTTAGTTATTTTTTCAATCTTATTGCAAATTAATGAATTAGTAGAATCAAAATGTTGGAATTGGGAATAATTGTTGAATTACTTAATTTTAGCAATGGATTAGTTAGGATGTTTGATGATGTGAATTGATATGTACATGTGTGTATTTTATTATCTCGATGTTGTTAATATGGCCACGAGGCCAAAAAGGTATAGTTTTAATTTTTGAAAGCCTTTGCAACACAATAAACAAAAGGGGATATGAGACCAACAATGAAGGAATTTGGGGTATTGCCAACAAGTCACCTTGGCAACTAGTGTAAATGTATGATGTTATTGTTTTTAGTTTGTTAAGAGGTCCCCATTGGGGGGTGGCCTCAAATGTGACCTTGGGATAATTGTGGTTTTCCCTTTTTAGTTTTATTTATTTGTGATTAATTGTATTTTTGTTAGTATTGTGAGTCACTTTAGTTATTGTTGTTAAGTACTCCATTTAAGTAGACAAGAGTTTGTTTTCATGAGGGAGGCATAAGATTTTTTGTGGGTATTGTGATGGAGTTATTAGAGGCTCAAAGGTGGACAAAAACCCTTGGGAGGCATAAGAAGAATCCCCATGTTCATTTCTCCTTCCGGATTGTGTATTAAGCATTTTTACTTAGGAACTTGAATCTCTAAGTGATCTTGATGTTTTGTTTATTGTTTTTAATGCCTTGTTGAATTTCATTGTGGAATCCATGTCGAGTTGCAAATGGTTTTTTTATACCCCTCGATGTTTTCTTTTTGGGGCTCATGGACCAATCAGACAAATAATTCTCTCCCTCATTGGATTATTGGCTGGGTAGAGAGTGTTTACTACTCCCTATTTTATTGTGCTTGATTTTGATGAAGATTTAAGATTTCAAGTGAACATTGCTACATAGTTTCATTGGAATAAAATGAAGAAAGATCCTACCTTGTAAATTTTTGGTCATGTTGTTTCCACTTAAAGTGGAAGGTTTGTAAACTTTCATTTAAAAAGTGAAGGTCTTAGTTTTTTTTTAATCAAATTTTCTATGTTATCCCTTGTTTTAAATGAAAGTGGAGATATTTAAATTCATTCCTTGTATTTGTTGAAAAGAGATTATTATATTATAAGAATGAACCAAGTTCTTGAAAAATATTTTCATTGTCTAGAGGAAGTACAAACTTGGAAGTCGACTTAAAATGGAAATGAATTTCTTTTAAACCTAAGATACTTTATTGTCTCCAAAGTGGGATTTGTATCATTTCAAAAACATTTATGATCTTGTTAAAATACAATTGTTGCTTAAAATGGGTTGTCATTTAGTTATTTGGAAAGAAAGTATAGAGAATGAATTGATGTTATGTAATTTAAGTATGAAACTAGAAATGTTATCAATATAGCAATCAATCAATGGAAGATACCTTTGTTCAATATACTATTTCTTTTAAAAAACCAACTTAATTAGAAAAAATGTTAAAATAAATAATGGATTTTTGGAAGGTTCTGCTTTTAAGAGAACATAACCACCGAGTACAATGCGCAGTGGCGCTTTGAACCGCCATCTAGCACAGAGGCGGAAGTTGATGAACCGCCCCCAGTAGGGTGGCGGTGCCTGAGACCACAAACATGTAGTAGGGTGGCAGTTTCGTCACTTTGGATGGAAAAATAAAATCTATCATTAAATACCCAAATTCAAAATTAAAAGAAATCTAAGCCTAAAACCATTAAAAGGTAATTTCTAGCAACTAGAAATGAATTGAAATTAAGTGTTTAAGCTCTCCAATCTTTTTATGGCACCCAAATGTGTAAAATTATTAGATTAAAATAAATGGCGTTTTCCCCAGAATGGTTGAACTCAAAAAAATAAAATGTTTTCATTAAATAACAAAACAGATCCATTGTAGGATCTCTACATTAAATAAATGGGCAATAATACAATAGTATAATCTTTACAACTAAAACCATGAAAATTTTTCCATGGTTTCTCTTCTTGCTCTCATGGCTCCTCCTCCACCTCTTACAAACACTTGTAAATCAAAATGAGAAAATAAGCCTAAGGAAAAGAATAAGAACCGTAGTGCCCACTTCCCTTTGACACCTTTTGATACTGATCTTGATATTGTTGATTTCATTATGGACATTATTATGGTTTTGATTTAGTATGATGTTAGATGTTGGACCATGGATTATTGTTGATCTTGATTTAGTTATGATGCATGATGATTATTAGAGACACTTAATATGTGGATGATAATATACTATTTGACATGGATATATTATGAATGTTGTTCGGACATGTGATTTTTGGATATTGTGAGTAGACCTAGAAAATAGACATTATATGATGATGATATAGTTGTTGATATAAATTGTAAGTGATATTGTTGATTGCCTTGATGTTGTTGTGATTCATCTTTATTATATTTATATCATGTTGGATGTTCGATATGGCCGTGAGGCCAAGGAGGTATTTGTGTTTTCCAAGTTAAACTATCATAACAAACATCGGGGATTGGAGACCAACCACGGTGGAATTATAGATGAATTCAAAAAGATCACCATGGCAACATGTTTTGGGTGTGGGTGTGTGTTGTTTTCTGTTAACTATTCCAATGGGGGATTACCTTTGAATGTGACCAAGGGGCTTTATGTATTTATTAATGTTGTTTCTTTTATTAATGTTTTCATGTGTTTATTTTGTGGTGCTTTTACCCTTTTTCATTAGTTATTAAATGTTGTGTTAATGTTGTGAATAATCATGTTCTTAAAGTAAACAAATCAATATGTCATAAGAAATTAATTAGTGAAGTGGTTGGATTTTGTATTAAATGTTGTAAGTATGTGTAAGTGACTTTGTAAGTGATGTGTAAGTTTACTTTTGAGTGTGAAACACTCCACCTTCTTGGAAATTCGAATTTGTCCTTAGAGGCTGATTTTGGAGGCTTGTGGGAAAAGTAAAACTTTTCCCATACCTCTTAAATTTATTTACCAACCATACCTATGATTGGAGGGTTGAATTCAGACCTTCTTTATGCATTTTTATATGATTAATTGTAAGTTTTAATTACACTCTTCTTACATTTTATTAAATTCAGTCCCTATGGGGTGTGGGATTTTTAGAGTGTGTAAGTTTATTGTCATATTATTCACCCACCTCTTTATTGTGCATTGGAGAATGAATTTGAATTTTGTGTTGGAGTTGAGGATGTGTGATGTGGCATCCTACATGGATCCACCTCATCCTCTTCTCTTCCATCTTCTATAAAATTAGAACTCCTTGTTTTGTGTTGCGTTGTTGAATGTTTTGCATACTTCATTTTAGTTGAATTTTTGTTGTGTGGAGCTCTTGATTTTGGAAGGAGATTGGAGACCCTTGCATGCTTGTTGGTTGTTGATTTTGGACTATATTTTGGCATTGGAAAGCTTGTTGTTTTGGAACTTAGACAACTCCATCATGGAGAGGTAAGAGCTTAGATCTTGAAAAAATCCTTTTGTTTATGAATGTACATGTTATTATGTGAACATTTTAGCATGTTTGTGGGTTGTTTGGGTAGACTATCTAGGAATGGTGTAGGAGAAGGCTATGGGGAATCCATGTGGGGGGAATAAGGGAATGCCAGTGGCATAAAAATTCTTGGGGAGGGATTTAGGATTGGGTTTTCACCTTGGAAAAGAAATGGCACTGCATTTCTGACTTTGTGGGGGGCATAAGGATATATGGGAGATGTTTTTTTGGCGGTTTATTACGGTGGATACCTAATTCCCATTGGGATTTATAAGTAGCTTCCCCAATAGTTCCTTTCTTCTTTGACTTATTTTATGGAGCCTTAGTCTTGTTTGTATGTTTTAATGTACTTGTAAACTACATTCTATTTTGAACTATGTTTAAAATGTGAAAATGTTGCATGTATGTTTGTGGAAGCCTTTATTGCCATGGGTTGAATCACATAATCTATTGAATTATGGTTAGGGATTGGAGACCAATGAAGAAGATGGCTTCTCCTTTTCATTTTATGTCTTGGTTGTGTGGAGAGTGTTGCCTTTCCCCTACATTGTTGTGATCTAAAAGGAGAAATTAATGCTATTGTTCTAGTAACGAGAGGAGAAATACGGTTTGTGATACAGACTCAGTGAAATAAAATCTCATTGTAACCTTTCCCACTTTGAAGTGGATGAAATTTTAAATGTTTTAAAATGGAAAGAAATTATATGGATTATGAAATTTGTAATGTAAAATGAAAAGAGATAGACTCTATGTTTGCTTTAAAAGAATGTGAAGGAAATGTAATCTGTATGATGAATTTTGAAGTATGAAAGAAGGAAGTTGTAAGTTTTCCTTTGGAATCAATAAATGGTGTCCTATCTTTCTCAAATTGCAATGTTATATTGAAATCTGATCATTTAATTATTACTGAAATCTCTATTTGAAAGAGAGAAACACATATGAAGGAATGGTAATATTCTGTATTTTGAAATATGTTAAAAATTAGAAATCAGACTTTGTATTTTGGCTCTTAAATGGTTTGATTAAATCACTTAAATGTATTAGACTGGAATGGAAATGAATCTCCATACTTGGAAGGTGAAAAATGATAAATAAATCCTTTAGAAATTGATCTTTGTTTTGTATTTCATCCTGGCAAATAATTTATCTAAAATGAATAGTTTGAACCTGCAATTCAAGAAATAAAAATGAAACATTAAAATTGAACATGCTATGATGTAAATGAATTCAATTTGGGCTAAAAAACTTAAGGAAATATTTTAGACCTTGTAAAATCAGGCTCAATCCATTTGTAGTCCCTTTTGTTGTTAAAAGTTGTAAAATTGATTTGCAACTCAATCAAACCAATCAAATATGGTTTTCCATCCTAAAACCATCCTAGAACAATCCTCCATGTCTATTAAGCATTTAAGTCAATAATTTACCAAAGCACGCACTATATAAGCCTATAGGCCTTTTTCTTAAAATTTACCCCTTAAAATTTATCAAAATCTAAAATAAATAATCTCTATGCAAATAGGGCATCGAGATATTTTAGAAAAGTCCTCTTTTCCCAAATATGAACTCTCTATAAATAGTTATGGCCTTCAATTTTTCTTCACTTGGCATTAAAATTTTGGGAAAAATTTCCTTGTGCAGCCCTGACCTAAATTTCTTGATTGGGGCTTATGAAATTTTTAGGAAAATTATCAAAATTTTCTCTCGCCTCCGTCCCGCAATCCCAACTGATCGGAGGCTTCCACGTGGCACCATGAGGTGTTAGTGGAGGGAAAATCCCCTTTTAACTTAGCACTTTCGAGAAAATTTTGAGAAAATTTTCCAAATTTTCCCATGAACCCGCAACCAATTAGGTGATGCCATGTGGCATCATTAGGCATCGGTGGAGGAATGGGTTTTTGTCTTTTCTGCAATTTTTTTTTTTTTGGAAAAGTTTCCAAGTTTTCCCCGTTGTCCCGCCGACTGCAAACAAATAGAGGGCTGCGACGTGGCATCACAAGGTTCTAGTGGAGGTGCGGGTCTCCATACCCTCTTAGCCCCTTCGGGGTGTTAAGTCAATTTTTTTCCCCACCGCCCGCCTTTCCCGCTCTTCCCCTTGCGCCGCCTTAGGGAGTACCACATGTCCCTTGTGGGACGTGCGGACCCGTAGGAGCATGGGCACAATTGTTATTTTTTC
Organism: Taxus wallichiana var. yunnanensis; assembly: GCA_018340775.1. NCBI lineage: Eukaryota > Viridiplantae > Streptophyta > Pinopsida > Cupressales > Taxaceae > Taxus > Taxus wallichiana. The sequence continues at coordinate 190,595,452 of CM031241.1, read as the reverse complement.
CCGCGTGGTAAAAAAAAAAAAATTCCGAAGGTCTCCCTTGTCCTGCCAACTTGCCTTTTGGGAAAATTTTCACCCCTAGGCCCACATGCTTGCTCTTGGGGAAAATTTACACCCCAAGGCCCGCCACCCATTATAACTTGAGAAATATGAGGAGTTAGGAGGACTTCTTTATATCAATGGAAAGCTGAGAAAATTTACTATCCAATGGAAATAATTCAGGAAATTTTGAATGCGTTGAGTGTAAGAAAAATTAAGTTGAATCTTTAAGCTGGTTAGAGAGTGGGTATGGTGAGGAATTTTCCCTCTCAACCTATTTAAAACTTCTAACCATAATTTTTGGACATTATGACCTCTAATAATTATTAATAAAATAAAAAATTATTCTAGTGCATTAGAATTGTTTTGGAACTTTTTAGTGACAGTTGTTGCTTTCTAACCTAGTAGTAGACTCATTTAAACAAAAAAATATATATTCCATAATTTTCCCTCACTAACCATAGGTTGTTTCTTAGGTCTCAATTGGGTTGTTTTAACGGGCATTACAGGAACACTCCATAAAGATGATTAGGGTTAGTTTGAAATCTATAAGATCCTAGGGCCCATATTGAATCCATCCAGGGTTGTGGTTCAACCCTACAAAAGTTAGGTGAGAATTATGTGGGAATATGTTTTTAATAAAAAGCATGTGTAGCTTAGAAATGGGGCAACTAAAGGAGTGTTAGAAGGTAAACTTAAGTTGTAACCTTAATATTAGTTGGTGACTTTTAAAATTAAAATGCCTTTGACTCTTGTATTTAATTAAATCAAATTTACTCAATGGTAATTAAACAACATTTTTTATATATTAGGGATTAAATTTATTTGTGATTAATTTAATGGCAGGGTAAGTTTAGACTAAGCCCTAGAATACTAAATAAATAATGCAATAAGGGTACTTTAGCCAATGGCTTGTAAGGGTTATTTAGGGAAATTTGATGAGAAACCTAGAAGGGGATTTAAGCCCGTAATGTTAGATTAAAATAATATTAATTGTTTGCTATAAAATGAAGGAATAATTAACTCTAAAGTATTTAAATCTAGTTGAAGGTTATCTTATTACAATCGGTTTTTAAAAATTAAAAAAAAAATATTATGTAAAATTTCTTATCGATTTTATTGGGTTTTATCTTGGGTTTTGTGCGGGAAAAGTGTGGGCATTACATAATGCAAATAATTCCACCAGCTACACTAGAATAGGTAGAACAAATCCATCTCCGCGTCATTAAAAACACCATTAAAAACTCATGTATTAATAATTGACCTAATGATTTTTCTATTTAATTGAATGCTTGGTGACTACCGTAATAGTTTCCAACCTAGAAAACCTTAATTTTTAATGGCTTAATAACCTTTTGTCTCATCTACAATTTAATCATTATGTATTCTAGTAATGTAAAGAGTTACCTAATAAGACAAAAATAGTAAACATAATAAAAATAGAATAAATAAATAAAAATTCAAATTCGAAAGAATAGTATATTAAGAACAAATCTCGGGCATCCATTGTAAGGGTTTACAACATTTTTTTCATTAAAAATATTATTTATAAAATATACAGTAGATATGTGGAAAAGAAGGAAACTATCTCCTAGCACACAATAAATAAAGAAATCATCTATCTATTCTAGAAGCCAAAATGACATAAAAATATTTACATAATTTGATCTTTAGTGTTCTTTAAAGGATTTATAGGAAAAATCTTGTGTACACATATTCATTTTGTATTGTTATAGGAAAACATTTAATAGTTGTGGAAAAAAAAAGCACAATACTTGTTAGTCTTTTATTAACACCCTTATGAGGTGGAACAAAATGATGTGAAAGTACCACATATTGGACATGGTGGTGGTGTAAACGAAAACAAAACAATCTTCATCATGCACATTAATGATGTCTATGGTGAAAAGGTAGGCACGTGATGGATGTAGACTACTCTTCAATGTTTCTTCAATTGCATGAAGCAATGCCTCCTAATTCTCTCATTTATCCACCACTTTTTCTAGCTCTGCTTAAGCATACCATGACTTTATACTTGTTTGCACCTCGTAAAAGCATACACACATGACAAAGCTTATAGGAGTATACAAACATGCCCTTACAATGACTATAAACCCAGATTATTGTGTATATCTAGAATTGGTTTTGGACCCCCAAAAAAGAGGTGAACTATTGAGAGGATGAGAGTTTTAAATTAATGTAGGTAGCGTGGTCAAACTAAGTGAGTGAAAATAAGGAAATTGCACATTGCAAAGAATAGTACTTATTAGTATTTGAGTTGCATTGAATAACACAAAGTGTAGATGCCATCTCAAAAGATGGCTCGAGTATCACAGATAGAATCGTTGGATTTTGTGGAAAGGAAGCCATTGGAAATGATGTACCAAGGTGGAGAAGACAAGAGCCTTAACTCATTTCTCTTAATGTCGATTTTCTCCCAACCCTTAGATGCTTTGTAAACTCTCCCTCACCAATCCAAACAAATATGGACACAAGAAGAAGATTTGGATCCACATGTCACAATGAAAAAAACATCCATGCTTGAAACTACTATATTCCTCATGCCTAATCAACCGCATATGGAGTATGGTGGTGTGGTCGAAAGTGATGGTGGTGCTCGCAAATCTAGGATGTCCAATTTGTGTTCAAATCTTCCGTCTCTGCTAGCCATCTCATCTAAACTTCATTTCTATGAGCACCTCTCGCCGCCATTTTTTATACAAATTTATCATGGCTGACAATTATAAGAGAGTGTACAGATCTTGCAAGGCGCAAATGTTAATGAACCGCTTGATGCGCACACATATGTCGAACCGAAATCTGTACCAGTCCTCAGATGCATTTTGTACACTCAAATTCGACGTGCAAAAACAACCTTCTGATATCGATTCAACTCAGTTATCATCTCAACCGTCCACGACTAAAATGCATTTATGTCGGAACTTCCATCGAATAGTACACACATTATCGTCCTAGTAAAAACCAATTCACAAGTATATTTGGTATGATTCCGATGTTGGTAGATAAAATAACAAGAGCAACTGTGACAAAGAAAAAAATTGTTTTCCTAATTTCCTCATTTTCCAATCCAATCATAATGTAAGCAATACAAAATTAAAATTATCTGGATATTGATTTATAGTGAAATTTATCTATAAATTCCAATGGAAATTGTCTATTTTTCAATGTTCATAGCTGAATGGAATATGCTTCATCTGGTTTTCCATACAACACTTATTTTCCACTAAAGCAAAGCTCATTACCGCTGAAATTAAAATAATGCCAACTTAAAAACATGAAGGCGTGGAAACAGATAACTTCAAACACATCCAACGAAAGGTCGTCGAGAGGAACACCAGATATAGGAATTTCGCAGGCATGATCATGCCCATCGCCAAATAAATACTCCAAACTATACGTTACAGAAGGTCCACACTCAATAACGGACTTGAAGCTATCACTCAAGAATATTACGTTATTCATATCCTCTGCCCTCCAATTGGCAGCACATATGCGGTCGTATAAGAAGAATGGCGCATGAGGCAGAAAAAACAAAGTCGGCCTCTCCACTCTGCGATTCCCTATCTCGTTTACGGAGATCCAACGGCCGCCAAGATGTTCTATCACCTTCTGTTCTTCCGCCGTCATTACGGGATCGTATATAATTACCCGTTCCACCCACGAAAATTCTCTTTTCATCAGCATTAGAAGCCCTAATTGCAGGCGGGCGTGGCTTGACCTACTTACGCTTCCAATTGCATATCCAACCATTTCTACTGTTGGGTACCGTCTTTTCAACATTTGTGAGCAGAATTCTGGGCTTTCAACTGTTTTTAGTAATTCTTTGTAGAATTTTGTGTGCTCCAGCCGGCTTATGCAGTCCTCCATTTCATTCAACAAAATTTGCTCCTTCGCTGTTAGGGCTGACGTGTCAACCTCTCGTGGCGGTGCAGGTGACGTCAAAGTTAGAATTCGAGGAGGGCAAACGATATCATCGTCTAGTTTACGCGGCAAGGCGAAGATATGCCATGTCAGCTCCTTGAATGCACAGCGAATGGCCATGTCATCGCTTTGATTCTCTTCTGAGTGGTGAATACTCCAAGCTTGGTCTAATCCGATGTCGATTTCCCCAAACGGAGATTTGAAGAGCGTGAGGGCATCGTTATACTGGTAAAACATCCTTCTGACTGCCATGGGATACACCATTTCTGGTAAACTTTCTGGTATACATTCAGTCCAGGCAATAATATTCCTACCCACAATACAAATTTTATGTAAATCGTCGGGCATCTTATTGGCTTCTAATATATTGTTCCAAATATGGAAATCCCATTGAGGAATGAAGAAAAAGCGTAGGATTTTCCACTTTTTGGTTTCCTCTTGTGTTCCCTGAAATCCAATTGCAGCCGAGGCGGGTTGTTATAAGCCTGCGTTCCAACGGAGAGAGGCTTTCGTCGTACACGAAAATGTCGGCCACAACATCCCATTTGGATCTGAGTATGAGTGCGAAAGCCATGAGAAGTCTGGAGATCTCGTTGCCCTCGATGCTCCCAATGCCATACACTATTAAATCTGGTTTTGGATTCATGCACATTATTCTTACAAGTAGACCTGTTTCTATAGCTTGATTAAATAATGTTTTGTAAAATTCGGAAAGTTGTAAATACACTGAAACCTTCAGAATTTCCTTGTGTAAATCCTGAACATCGGATTCCGTGACATTTGTAAAGGAATCACAGGAGCTTTCGTTTCTTATGGTACCTTTGTCTTTTGTAGCAGAAATTATTTTCATGTCCATATTTTATTCGCTTTCAGATATAACGAGAGTGCTCTACTTTCCTTTTATACAACAGAAGAGACGCCAATAAATACTTGCATCGTTTAACAATCGATTTCACTTAATCTGCAAAGTTGCAAATTCTTTAATAGGGCCATACATTAATCCGAAACGGCTTGAACGGTCCATCAGTTCCGTCAACTACTTTACTCAAAATAAATGTGTTTTATAGATGGATATATTAGGATGTGGTGTATTTCTCTCTCACTCATATGACTCGCTTAAATATATAGACTACTATGTTGTATAGTCATTGTGTTTTATTTATCCAAATCATTGTATCACTCAAAGACATCTTGTCCAAATTGTTTGTTGAATATGGTTGTACTACAGTTTAGGACAACTTGTATGGTCCTCTCTCCCACCTTCGAGTGGAGTTTCCTAAATTTGAATGTCTTTTTGGAGTGTTTCTTATCTTATAGTTTGTCTCTATTGTTATATCTAATGTATAAGTTTAATTAATGTGAAAATTTAATTAATTTAACAACTCGTCTACCATTCTCATAAGCATATAATGCAAATTACATTCATAAACCATTCAAAATCATTCAAGGTTCTCAAGAAATCATAAATGTTAGCACTAAAACCAAATTTAAAAGTGTAGTTTTCTCTTCATTCTTGATTCTCTCTCAACCTTAGAGCCATGTCTTAGAAAGCGAAAGTTAAATGAATCATCTCCAAAGTCCTTAGATGATAAAGAGAATCAATTCAACATATCCTTCACATCATATTAAATCAATACCATGAAAATTACATCTCTTTAATATGTATAAATATAAATTTTACTCATTTTTCAATAGACATGAGGAGCACAATAGGGGCTTCCTTAGATCTACATACACTATTATATCCACACTAACGAGCTAATTTTCTTTTTCTCCCTCTTGTGAGGTGATGTAGTGAATTCCCTCGATCGGTTCAATACGGGTTGACTCCATGTTTTATCCTAATAAAGCAAGATATATAGTCGTAATTTTATTATCTAAGAATTGTGTTGATGAAGTGCTAGTGCAAGTATCATATACTTTTATCTATTCCAATCATCATTCTAAAAGTTGTTGAACACTTTTGTAGTGCCCACTTCTCATCGACACTTATCATATTTTGATTTTGATTACTGTTGACTATAGACATGGACCTTATTATATGATTTTGTTTAATGATGTTAGATGGTGGAGATATTCTTACTATTGATATGTTGTGATTCGTAGTATGATTTGTATGGATTCTTGAGGCATGGATAGATATTTTATATTGATGATGATGATGTGTTGTTAGCGTACATATTTACTAACATTCTGAGTTCTCATCATATTGACTAGGTTTTGGTGTTTGAACCAATCTTAAGATCTCACTGATATTGATTATATGGTAGAATTGAGATATTTTTTGAAATTATAAATAAATGATAGCATTGTTTAGATTTGATGATGACTTCGTGATATGATGATGTTTATTGATGGATGTGCATGTATTTTTTATCATTGATGTATTTGATGCGCCATGATGCTAAAGGAGGTATTGTTTGATTTTGAAGGTAATCGTACCCAAAAGGGGGTAGTATACAAACCATAACAGAATATTGGATGGATATAACGATGGATAGACCTCCGCAGAGAAGCTAGTTCTTGCTCCTAAACTACCCGCCACAATCTACTCTAATGCGGGATAATTAACATTGTTCTAATTTGAATTTCCAAGGACCAGAGAGAGAATGCATAAAATGAAAGCCTACACTAAAGCGGTGATACACCAGAAAAGGAGGGTGTGAGAGTAGTCTCCAAATGTGTGAAATACAGAAGCAAAGTGCACACTAGAAGAGGTGATGACAGTTCTCCATAATCTAGCAAAATGCATTCACAACAATATTCCAAGCATACACAATGATAATGAATCCCTGCAAGAACATAATAATAGACACAATATTCTTGTAGAAAGATTAAAGGGGCAAGAAGAATGCAAGAAAACACAGCAGGGGAAGATACATCCACAAACTGATATTTTATTGCTTCATGATATGCACAGTTCAATCTATTACAAGATAAGGGCCTGGATCACCATGCAAGGAGTCCACTACAAGGGCCTGCAGCACATTGGCTTCACAAAGAAATTTTGACAGAGCTTTTCTATCTAAAAACTCCCCCTTTTACAATGAGCCCAACACTCCAATTTATAGAAAAATGAGAAGGGAAAGAGAAGGGAAAATGGAAATCCTGAAATTTGTCCTTCAACCACTGTAAGAGGCATTAAATGGAGTAAAATGATTATATATTACTTGCAAAAGGCTCCCCATACTGTCCCAGGTGCTGCAACAGAGAAAGAATGATGACCATGCCTCTTAATTGTACTCCCAACCACCAAATGAAACACTGTTATGAACCCAGCCACGTTTTCTAAAAAATCTCAACCAATTTCTCATCAAATCTAGAATTTATTGATTGTTGTGCATCGGGATCAGAGCCATGATTCCAACGGTACCAATTTTGTGTGATTTCATTGAGAAATGCAAAAGTTATGGCCTTCTGAGTGCGGGCAGCTATTTTGGGTCTGCAGGCATTTTCTATCATTTGACGGGAATGAGCATTAACTGACTGGAGCCGAATATGTTTCTCTTAATTAAATATATCTACCCTCATTAAAAATAATAAATATGGTGTAGAGGACATCGTGCTCATTCCAGAAAGTCTAATTTTATGAAAATCGGAGCTCGGAGTCAAAAGTTATGGCCGTTTGAAGTTCACGGGTCAAACGTTAACTTTTCTTCTTTCTGTCGGCCGGCCCCAGGCTTTTCGCGTCCGCGCGTGCACTTTTTTCCCAATTGTCCCACGGATGAAAATCTCCCCGCTTTGGCTGATTCGGGCTTCCTTGTCCCTCTTTGCGATGAAGACACATGTCGAGATTCCATTCGCTCTCGGCTCTTTCGAAGCTTTTCGCATCCTCCGCGTTTTTTGGCTGGATGTCCCAGCATTTACGAAGTCCTCTTTTTCGGCCAAACAGGCCGGTTCGCGTCCTCCGCGCACTTTTGTCCCAACTGTCAGTCCTGATCGCTGTCAGGACAAATTTCTCTCGAACCACCTGAAATGGATCGACTTGCATGGCTTAAACCGGCGATCCGCGTCTTTTCGCATACCTTTGTCCCAATCTGTCCCAACCTGGCGCGAAAACAAAGACTTAGTCGATTTTTTCCACTTTTTCGACCGGTTCACCTTTTCGCGTCCCGCGCATCTCGATGTCCTAGATGCCCCTTTGCTCTGCAGATTGCACAGTGGCCTTTCGCGATTCGCGCCCGATGTCCCCAATGTCCCGATCATTGCGAGGACTAGGAATTAGCCATTTTCACGATTTTCCCTTGCCCAAGCTTGTTTTCTATAACTTTTTCACATTTTTTAAAACTTGTTTGGGTTTTCCTCTATGACAGGAGAGTTAGAAAGAAGTTGAGGGGGCCCAAAAACATGATTTTGGGCCTTAAATCAATCTATTTTCTTGAGACTAAAGAATTTGATGCATGTTATCAAATTTACCAGGGGTGAATTTTGGATAACACCAATATTATAGACTCTTTTTCTACATTATCTACTTGATTCGATGCATGCATGTGGCATAATCACTTGGGTATGTCATCACCAATCTGCACTATGATAATTCACCACCAAGAACTCCTCGTGCTTATGGTTATTTACTAATGCACAACTTTTAGTTTGGTGGATGGAATCTAGAAACATAACAAACATAACACAATAATACCATAGACTATGATAAGAAGGAATGATGATAAATCTGAAATATAAGTGTAAATTATAATATCAACATGAAATTGTTACAATCTCACCCATGATGTACTTCAAGTGTTACTAACTTCACTTGCCTTCCAATAATAACTATGAGAAAAATTCACAATTACACCTCTTAATGGATTCTTTAACACACCTTCAAAATGATGGCTTCCTTTACACACTTACTCATACATTATTTCTCACTACTTCCCTCTATGCTAAATGAGGGGGTGGCCTCTTTATTTATAGGAATTCAGAGGGTTATCCACCCTATCTCTAAGATAAGATAAGAAATCTCTTCCTGCCAATCATATCCGATGCCTAAACTCTTGCCTTTACATGTAGGCTTATCTTCTAAGATAAGATAAACCTTATCATCTCACATGGGTTCCATATTTTTAGAATTTTCTACAAATAAAATACATAAAATATTTATGACATTATTCCTTATCCTTATTACAAATATAATATTTATAATTCCTAATCATGTAGACCCTACTTCTATACTTATCCCAACTTTGACATTTTAACATTACCGGACCACTTACGACAAATATTTACTTTTTACAACAATCCTTTTGTACTTTGACATTACCATACTCTACATTATTGGTGACACCGTACTGATGGTGTCGTTATCTTCTATTGGATGCCACTACTAATTATACTTAACAATCATTCTATTCCTAATACATACATTAATAAAATAGAAATTACGGAGGAAAATTTTAATGTCGACATTTTCCCCCTTCCTAGCTTCTACTCCATCCTCGGAGTAGACTCTTATGAAAATTTTGAAGCTCGTGCACAAAAATCTTTAACTTGTCATGGTTGACCCATTTCATAATGGGAGTACCATCCAATTCCTCCGATCGATATGTACCATTTTCATGCACACTTCTATTTTGTAGGGCCCCTCCATTTGGGAAGAAATTTTCTCTGCCTTCTTTTTTATCTGGAATCAAATACTAGAGCCAAGTCATTCACATTAAATGGAGACCAACGGATATTTTGATCAAATTATTCCTTCTGCTTCATTTTCTTCTTATAGCTTGTATCCTTCGCTATTTCCCTCATTTCTTCTAGCAAATGAAGATGTGCCAACCTTTATTTTACTGAATCACTTTCATCCATCCTTTAATTTTTCATAACTCTCACAATTGGTGAATATCAAACTCAATAGGAAGAAGCTGGATCGAATGCCATAAGTCAACTGAAAATGAGGAGTATCCTGTTGTGGCTTGACTTTGATGTTGCCATATATGCCCACAATGCTTTGCATGAATCCTTTTATCCCACTTATGTACCTCTGAGGCTGCATCTTTTGCTAGAATTTGACACAACACAAAATTTATTCGTTCCACTTGTTCATTTGTGCTTGGCTTGTATGTTGTTACCTTCCTTCAGTGCTTGATAAAAACTTATTGACTAGGGCTTCTACCACCTCATTAATGAAGTGGCTTCCTTGATCTCTTCTGATTTCTAATGGGCAACCAAATCGGTGACAATGCGTTCATATATGAACCTTGCCACCCATCCATAGAATTTATTTTCAATGGCCTAGGTTCAACCCACTTGGTTAAATAATCATTGCAACTACAATATACTTATTTTGGCGTGGGGTAGTTGGAAGTGGACCTCTGATATCTATTCCCCACTTTTCAAAGGGACCAAGTGGAATAATAGGGCATAATGGAACTGATGAAGTCTTACGGTTACCATGTGTTTGAAAAATATCACATGTCTTACAATAATTATAACAATCTCTAAAAAGAGTGGGCCAGGTGATAACTCGCATCCAAGATCCCTTTTTCTTGTGAATTATCTAGAGAAGTGTCCTCCACATGTACCATTGTGGAATTCTTCTATCAGCTCCTTCCCTTGATCACATCCAACTGCTCTCTTGTATTGTCCATCAGGTCCTATTCGAAATAATACTCCATGTAGAATAGAATATGGACGACTGGCTTGAGTAATCTTCCTCTTAGTCTTTGCATTGGCACCATCAGGAAACTTGAATTCATTCAGATAATTCCAAATATCTATGTATTCACTAGGGATTGTGTCAAGGGATAACAATGTTGCATCTGGGAAATCATCATCATCATGAAATGAACCTAAACCATCATAAGCTCGAGAGAGTTCATCTGCATTGACATGCTTCTTTCTGGTGTATCTATAATATCAAATTAAAATTCTTGTAGCAAAATTATCCATCTTGCTATCCTCCCGATGGGTTAGGCTTATTTAAAATATATTTTAGAGCCTAGTGATCTGTTACAACTATAAATTTATGCCCTAGCAAGTAATTTCTAAAATTTTTAAAGCAAAAATGATAGCTAGAGCCTCTTTTTCAGCTTCTGATATGATTTACCTCAAAGATTTGCTCATTTTTCTTCTCCCAAAGTAAAGCTGGATGATCATTCTCATTTTCATCTTTTTGGCTCAGTACTTCTTAGTGCTACATCTCCCGAGGCATCAATACACAATGAATGGATTTCTCAATCTGGATTCTTTAAACCAGGTGAAGACACCAAAGCTTCCTTCAGTTGTTCAAGCTTCATGCGCCATATTTCCTAGTTCATAAGTAATATCCTTCTTCAAGAATTGGGTTAGTGGTGTGCAATCTTTGAGAAATTCTTGATGAACCTTCTATAGTAACCCACATGGCCTAAAAATGATCTAAACTTACTTCTATTAATAAGAAATGGTAACTCTTTAATTTTTAAAATTTATCGGGATCGTACCAATACCATCTTTAGATCTGACATGCCCTAACAAAATTCCTTTAGAACATCCAAAGACACACTTTGTAGGGTTTAGTAAGGCTTGTGCTTCATCTAACCTTTGAAATGTTGTCTCCATCTAGTGCAGGTGGTCCATCTTTCTCCATAGATGTAAAAATCATCCACAAATACTCTGATGAAGTTCCCAATGTAGGGTTCAAACACCTATTCATCAAGCAACTGGAACATTTCCGGAGCATCACACAACCCAAAAGGAATAAATTTATAAGCAAACGTTCCCCAGGAGTGGTGAACGTGGTCTTGATCTTTCTCTACTATACGAACTTGGTTGTATCCGCTATATCCATCGACAAAACTATAGCACTCTCACTAGCTACTTTGTCCAAGATATGATCCGAGAATGGAAGATGGTAATGATCCTTCTTTGTTGCCTTGTTTAGCTTTCTATAATCAACACAAATACGTATTTTCCATTCTTTTTATTGAAATCGCAATGGGAGAAACCCATTCTGAATTCTCCACAATGAATATGAATCCTCGCATCAAGTAACTTATCTATTTCTTCTTTTATAGTCTTGGAAAAAATATGATTCATTTTATATGGCATTTGATTTATGGGAGTAGCACCATCTACTAGCTTAATAGAATGTTCTACCCAATTTACTTGATAGAGTTCCTTGTAATCAAAAGGGAATATGTGTATGTACCTTTGAAAGAGCTGGAGGTAGGATTCCTTCTCACTCTCTATCATAGCATCACCAATTTTTATTTTTGGAGACAATCATCAATTTTTCTTCGAGATAATTTTATGGGGTCATGAGTTGGTGTGATTGGAAGGATATCCATGACCAAAACATCAACCTCACTTTCTTCATCTTCGATGTCCACTTCACTGGTACTAGATTAATCGAAGTTTTCCAATCATCGGTTTCATCACTTGAATCCACGGGTTCTTCCTTATGATGCTTTGAGGGATCACGTTTATCTTCACCCTCTCTCTACCACGTCCAAGTGTCATAAAGCCTTCATTCCAGTAGTTTCTTGCATGAACTCTCCTTAGCCATGGTCTTTCCAACAACATTAGGTATGCAACAGTACCATTTTTCATCACCTTAAAGTATACCACACATAAAACACCCATAACAGATATTTTCCACATTTAAAACTACACCTTCTGGTTTAGTTTTTCCCTTATTTAGTGACCTTAACATAAGTGTTGAGGGGCGATCAATTTTTAAACCCAACATATTCATTACAGACTCGGTCATTACATTAACTGCAGCACCTCCATCAACTAAGACATCATGAATTGAAATACCATTACATAGTACCTCAGCTTGTGGAGTGTAGGGATCCGCCTCTGCCTCCAAAACAAGGACCTCAACCTCCTTCCTTCATCAAGCATTGATTCCACATCGCAACTCCTGCCTCTTCTCAGAAGACATCCAAGAGTTGATCATATGTAATATTTTTAGGCCTTTTGGATAGATCTTCTAAGATGGAGTATGGTCCTTGTCCCTATGAAATCAAAAAATCTTGCACACCCAACTTTCTTCTCCTATGTTTCTTACTAGTTTCTCCTTTCATCTTCTTAGGATCATTTCCATCTTGGTTATCTTTTTCTTTCTTTCTTTTTATTACAAACACATCTACTTCATTATTTATGCTCTTATCTACTACATCAAAAGAATTCACAGGTGTTTTTCCTTTATCATTATCTCTTGTACCAGATGTAGAAGCTCTATCTAGACAATTATACTTATAATGACCCTTTTTATAATAACCATAACATACAACTTCATAAATATTTCTTTTTAAACCTCTATCTCCTCCACCGAGAACTAAATTCCTTTCCTTGAAGAAGATTAATAGTTAACTAACCCATCTTCTTGATCGAGATCTTCATACTCGGTAGATGTACTAGGAGAAAGATTTGTGCTCACCGGGAGTGGTTGTGGATTCTTGACCAAAGGTGTTAGTGTAGGCTCTACTTTAGCAATAATTTTTTGGGATCCTCTTCCATGCTTTCTTCTTTCCTTCTTTCAATGGTATTTGGGTGGTCATACTTCACTAGTTGTTTGATCTCGGCTTCATCCCAAGAATGAAGTTCTTACGAGAGGATATTATCCAGGCCATTCATCAACCCATCCGCTAATCCTTCCTTCCAGATCTGGGCATCGAGCTTCCTCGTTAGCTCTAGAACACGAGCATGATAATCTCTTATCTTCTCCTTATCTCCTTGGGCTAGCTTTGTGATCTCGATCATGAGATCTGCATATTTACATTGTTCACCAAATTCTTGAAAACTTTCGATTAATAAATCCCATGAGTTTTTCACATTATCACCTAGTGTTTCAAACCACCTAAGTGTTGAACCATTTAAAAAGGTAGGAAAAATTTAGTCCATTGTTCCCTTCATGAGTCCATTACAAATTCAAGATCGTTTAAACTCTTGAATGAAAGATGAAGCATCTTCATTAGATTGGGCTGAAAAAATAGGAATCTTCCCCATTTTTAAATGTAACCATAGTGAAATACCAACTTAGAAGATTAATTAGTAAGACTTATGTGCACAAATAATTGGACTCACTACAATAGAAAGTGACTTTACACCTTTCTATAGTAAAATGGTAATCTTACATTTACTATGGTAAAACTTGACTTACTACGGTTAAAACTGACTTTACTGTGGTAAACACTATTTACGGTAAAAATGAAGTTCTTTGGGGTAAACACTATTCATGGTAAAAATTAAGTTACTTATGGTAAATACTATTCACGGTAAAAATTAAAGTTATTGTGGTAAATACTATGTATGGTAAAAAGTGACTTTACCATGGTAACCACTATACATAGCAAAAACAAGGTTACCCTCCAAATATTTTCTGATTTAGTGGGAATATCTTTCCAATAAATCCACCAAACAAGGAATGGTCCCGAAGCGGAACCAAAATGTCATCACCAATCCACCACTACTATAATTCACCACCGGGAACTCCTCGTGCTATGATTATTTACTAATGCACATCTTTTAGTTTGGTGGATGGAATCTGGAAACACAACAACAAGCATAACACAAGAATACCATAGACTATGATAAGAAGGAATGATGATAAATCTGAAATATAAGTGTAAATTATAATATCAACATGAAATTGTTACAATCTCATCCATGAGGTACTTCAAGTGTTACTAACTTCACTTTCCTTCCAACAATAACTATGGAAGAAACTTCACAATTACACCTCTTAATGGCTTCTTTAACACACCTTCAAAATGATGGCTTCCTTTACACACTTACTCATACAATATTTTCACTACTTCCTCTATGCTAAATGAAGGGGTGGGCTCTTTATTTATAGAAATTCAGGCTTATCCACCCTATCTCTAAGATAGGATATGAAATCTCTTCCGACCAATCGTATTCCATGCCTAAACTTTTGCCTTTACATGTAGGCTTATCTTCTAAGATAAGATAAACCCTATCATCTCACATGGGTTCCATCTTTTTAGACTTTTCTACAAATAAAATACACAAAAATTTATGACATCATTCCTTATCCTTATTACAAATATAATATTTCTAATTCCTAATCATGTAGACCCTACTTCTCTACTTATCCCAACTTTGACATTTTAACATTACCGGACAACTTACGACAAATATTTACTTTTACAACATTTCTTTTGTACTTTGACTATTCACCGTACTCTATATTATTGCGGCACCGTCACTTGATGGTGTCGTTATCTTCTATTAGATGCCACTACTAATTACACTTAACAATCATCCTATTCCTAATACATACATTAATAAAATAGAAATTACGAAGGAAAAATTTAATGTCGGCTGCCAAGTCATATGAGTCAAAAAGGAATGCAGGATCTTAAAGGCTAAGGGTAAGTTGTCATATTTGAAATATTTAAATCTTGATTTCGTGAGCATTGTATTTTTGAAAGAAAAAGAGAGTGAGATTTCTTAAAGTTGGGGCAACTAAGAAGGAGCATAAATTGGAGCTTGTACACTCGAACATGTGGGGACAAGCTCAAGTAGCTTCTCATGGAGTATCCAAGTATTATGTTACTTTCATTGATGATGCTACAAGAAAGGTATAGGTTTATTGTATTAAACATAAATCTGATGTTTTGAGACTTTTAAAAGATGGAAATCCCTTGTTGAAAATGAATCAAATTCAAAGTTAAAGTGCCTTAGATCTAACAATGATGGTGAATATTGTAGTAAGGTTTTCAATTATTATTGTTCAATGAATTGGACACACAGAGAAATAACGGTTCTAAGAACACCACAGGAGAATGGTGTAGTAGAAAGAATAACCAGGAAAATCATGGAACATGTTAGAAGTATGAGGATACATTATGTATTGCCCTTATAGTTTTAGGCGGTAAGAATTTGATACAACAGTTTATATGATTGACCGTGGGCCTTCGAGTTCACTAAATGGAGGAATACTAGAGGAAGATTGGACCAAAAAGAGGTAGATCTTTCTTTTCTTAAAGTTTTTGGTTCGAAGCTTTTGTGCATGTTGACAAGGAAAATAGAAAAAGTTGGATGAAAAATCTAAGAGATGCACTTTCATTGGTTATGGATCCGGCTATTTCAGATTTTGTTTTTGGGATTTAGAGAATTCTAATATTGTTAGAAGTGATGTTGAATGGAATGAAAAGAGAATGTACAGGATAAAATTTTGGTACCCAAGGATGAGAAAATTGAGAATTTTATTAATGAATTTTGGTACCCTAAGATTGTTAGGCCATGGCCGGCATCGGTCGATGAACCACCGATGGTTACTGAGAGGATCCAAACCGGCATTGGTTATCAAAACCGACAACGATTAGCAAAACGACATCGATTAGAAGTGACCAAGTTGGTCATTGTTAGAAATGGATAGGAATGTACAAGAGGCCCAGTTGAGCCTTTGGTACTCCAAACTCCTGTGAGAAGGTCACAAAGGGTAAGTAAACTTCTAAAAATATTTACACCTTCTCTATTTTATTTATTATTGACTGAAAATGGTGAACTGGAAAGTTTGTAGAAGTAGTGCAGGATAAGACCTATGTTTAGTGGGAGCGTGGCATGGATGAGGAGATGGACTCCTTAAAATAGAACTAGACTTGGGATTTAGTTAAATTGCCGGCATGAAAGAGAACATTGCAGAATAAGTGGGTTAAGAGGATCAAGAAAGAAGAGGGCGAACAGAAAAGGTACAAGGCAATAATTGTAGTAAAGGGATTTGCATGTAGAAGTAGGTATTGAATTTGGTGAAATATTTTCTCCATTGTTAAGATGACTTCTATTTATACTTGTTTTGAGCTTAGTTACGATGTAGCATACTTGCGTTTAGAGAAACTATATGTGATGACAACTTTTCTTCATGCTGATTTGGATGAAGAAATTTATATGCGCAGCACCGCTTTGGGTATGAAGTCAAGGGTAAGGAGAAATTACTGCATGCGGGTTGAAAAAGAGTCTATATGGGCTCAAGAAAGCTCCATGACAATAGTACATGAAGTTTGATAGTTTTATGCATGAGCATGGTTACTTGAGATGTGAATCGACCATTTTTTTATTTCAAGAAACTTGGAAATGGGAACTATATTATTTTGTTCTTTGTATGTGGATGATATGCTTATTACAAGATCTAGTATGTAGAACATTGGTGATCTTAAGGGAAAGTTAGGTCACACATTTCTTTATGAAGGATTTAGGAACTGCCAAAAGAATCTTGACATGCAAATACACAGACATGAAAAATAAGAAATTGTATTTGTCTCAAGAGGATTATATCTACAAGGTTTTAGAAAGGTTCAATATGCATACCGATAAACCTATTATTACACCTATGGTTGGAAACTTCAAATTGAGAAAATATCAATTTCCATCATCACAAGAGGAGGTCAAATTCATGATCTTGAGTGCCATATGCTTTAGCAGTAGGGAGTCTCATGTATATTATGGTTTGTACCAAACCGGAAATTACACAAGCAAAGGGGAATGGTGAGTAGATATATGGTCGAATCCAAGTAAAGAGCATTGGAAAGCAATCCAATGGATACTCGGGTATTTAAAAGGGACACCTAGCATGCGATTATGTTATGGAGGTTCGATATATTTTATTGTCTCAGCTATGTTGATTTAGATATGGTGGAGATCCGGATAATAGAAGGAGCACTATTGGATATATTTTCACAGAGGTGGGATGATAGTTAGCTTGATTTCAAAATTGTAGAAGGTTGTGGATTTTTATACTACGGAGGAAAAGTATGGTGTAGCTACGAGAGGCTAGGAAGGAGATTATATGGATGATTAGGTTCATGGAAGAGTTGGGAAAGGAGAAATAGGATTGTAAGTTGTTCAAAAGACAATCGAGTGTAATTCATTTGACAAAGAACTCGGTGTTTCATTTGAGAATGAAACACATTCAGTTGAGTTATCACTTCATACGGCAGGTATTAGAGGATGGGCTATTTAATCTGAAAAATATTCATACAAGTGAGAACCCTATGGATATGCTAACAACGTCATTGCCAAAGGAGAAGTTGGAGCCACACTCCACTTCTTTTGGTCTTGGGTTTGAGACTTAAAGAGGAAGAAAAAATCTAAGGAAAGATCCAAGAATGACGTTGTATAGGTATGGTGTAGTAATTGAGTTGTGGAGCTCAATTACTCAATTTTAGCATGTAATTGGAACTTCTGGAAACACTTTAACTAGCATCAAGTTAAGGGTAGACCGACATCGAGTCATGGAAGACTGGCATCGGTCAAGGGCAAGTAGGAACTAACCATGGTTAGGTAGAATTGATGTCGGTTACTTGTGCGATGAAGTTTTATTTAACTTTTGGGGATTATATCTATTTTGAGCATTAAAATAGATTTATTAATTGTAATTTCATGGCTAAATTCCCTAAGTCTAAAATCGACTATATGAAGTTAAAATTAGGGTCTATAAGTAGAGTGTGTGGATTATAATTACAAGATAATTGTGTGAGAGATTTTTCTTGGTGAAAAGGATGGAAAACTTGAGGAAGAAAGTACTGAATATCCGAGAGGTTTGGAAGATTGTATATCTTGTCAAAGCTTTGGATAATAGATTGGATTGTTTCTTGGTGGACATAGCCCACCTTTGGTGAACCACGTTAAATCTAGTGTTGATTTATTTCTCTTGTATTGTATAATTCTTCTTGTAGAATATCTGATTTTATTTTCATGTATGCTTAGATCGATATATTGTCTGTATAACCGGTGTGCTAGCAATAGCTTGGAGTGTGATTTTGAGATCAATTTCTTACTATGGAATGGTAGGAACTATACCTATGTTATTTATTTTTATATATGTGTGTGTTGTATGTAAATGAATGGTTTTGTGTGCTTGTTTTGGGATCATGGGTAGAATGCCTTAAGTATGGTGTAGGAGAAGGTTTATGGGGATTTTATTTTGGAGGGAGGCATAAGAGTATTGTTACATATTTTAGTAGGGAGTTGGGTTGCGTACATCACCTTTGTAGCTAAGAAAAATGCTTCTTATTTCTTATACGTATTATTGAGGGAGACATAAGAGATTGTGGGGATGCATAAGAGATTGTGGGGAGGCATAAGATATTATGGGAGGCATCAGAGGATCTTGAGAGAGGAATAAGAGTTGTGTAGTGTCTTACTTTGTGTTTTGGATGCTTCTAAGGTGGGCACCTAATCTCATATGGAGGCATAAGTGATTTCCCCATATTTCCTGCTCCCATTGGCTTTGGATTTTTAAGCCTTTTTATTTTGAAAATTTGCATTCTTCATTATTTTTATGGTGCATTTTGTGTGTTTTCAAATATGGTTGTTTTGTGTGATGTAATGTGGAAGCACTTGTGAAAGTTTCCATTGGTTGTATCCACTTCTTATTGCATTTTTGGTTAGGTCTCGGGGCGATGATAAAGATAACTTCTTCTCCTCATTGGATTATTGGTTTGGAGGAGAGCATTGCTACTCTGTTAATTGTTGTTGTGCTTGAAGTGAAGAAAATGGTGGAGATCAAGTTGAATATTTGGAACTTAAAACCTTTTGTAGAAGACAAAAAAGGAATCTTATATTTGTAAAAATCTTGACATGTTGTTCCCACTTAAAGTGGAAGGCTTAGTCTTTCATTTTAAAACAGGAGTTTCATGTAAATATTTGTTTATCAAGTTGTAATGTTTAGTTTGAAACAGAGAACTTAAATTTGTATATTTAGTTGGAAAAGAAACTCTCAAAATTTTGGATTTTCTTCAAGTTGTAATATATATAATTTGGAAAGTAATGTTGTATTTTAAGAAAGTGTTGTTGAGTTCTTTGTCTTAGTATTGGAAAACTTGGAATGAAAAAAAAGTAATCTATTTGGGTGTATTAAATCTCATTTATCTTCCAAATAGTATAGGATAAAAGAATGGTTTGAAGTTGATATTATACACTAGTTTTATACTTAATTTACGAAAGGAAAGAATGCTACAAACTTAGTATTTTAATCAAGAAATGAATAATAAATTATGTATATTTAAATGTTACATTTTATTACAAATGATAGAATACAAAAATGAGTTTATTTAAGTATGTTATTCCTTTTTACTTTCTCCAACTAGATTAGCAAAAGAAAGCATTGAAGTTTGTTTAAAATAAATAAATGACTCATCTTAGTTCAACTATTTTTTCTAGGAACCATAATTAAATTTAAACTTTCCATCAAAACCACCTAGGTAGAAAACAATTTTGAAAATGCACCTAAACAAAGGTTCTAATTTTGAGAAAAAAAAACTTCCACCACAATGCGGGCGGAAGCTTCGTAATCGGCATCCTATGCAGTGGTGGTTTCAAAATCGTCACCACAGACAAGGAATCACCACAGGACCTTGATTTATGTAGGATGACGGTTTCATCACTTTCTACAGAAAAAAAATAAAATTTACGACTTAGGAAAACTCGAAATCAATTTAATTAAAACTAGAACTTTAAAACTTCAAAATGAAACTACCAAAGAACTCATAAGGAAAAAAATCATTTGTTTAAGTAAATAAATGCATTGATGGGAATTCAAATGTATATAATCTCATAGATCTAATGGAATGGTGGTTTCCCCAAATGATGAACTCAAGGATGGTAATAACCAAATAAAGCAAACCATATTTATGGTGGGATCTCTCCATAATAAACAAATAGAGAAATGTTTCACCTGATTTCTTAGTTTTTTTTAGAAGTACTTGATGAAACAGATAAGGTAAAGGTGGTAAGAGGAATACATGGTTTGAGATGGTTGAAGGTTGTATGCGCATATCTGAATTATGAATCAAAGTGATTGTGAGACCTTCCTTTTGGATAGGAGGAACTACCCGTATAAGAACCAAAACAAGACCACAAAAGAGAGTTAAATGATATATGCAATGGATGCCTAGCATGTGCTAGATCCTGGAAGTGCGATACTTCCTAGATGGCCCAAATCGATCCACTCTTTAAAACAATTCAATGCTGCAATAAAGTAAATATTGTCCTCTTTGTATTTTAATATGATTTAGGAATCTCATACAAAACGCAGAGGGTAGATCTAATCTAAGAGGCTAGGCTAAAAGGAGATCCAGGAGGTCAAGTAGGTTGGTTATAAGTGAATATGACCTAACAAATAGGATAGATATAGATCGAAGGTCAAATAGGTGTTCGGGTAGGTATAGGTGGGAATAATGAGGTCAAAGTTAAATGTGAGTCACAAATGGGTTGTTTTGGCAGAGATAAGGGAAAATAGAGATCGACCATGGTTCTACATAATGGATGACGGTCTTATCGAATCTGGTGATGGTTAGAGGCAGGAACCGATGACGGTCAGTGTCGGGAACTAATAAAATCACAAGATATGAGTTTTAGGGCAATAGTGGAGTTGGTGGAAGGTAGGGATTGATCACATAGGGGGTGTGAATATGTTGTGAATGTGCGAGATTCTTGAAGAGGTCGAGATAGATAATTGGGCAAGGTATTAAGATGATTGCGTAAAGAAGGTGGGTTTGTAGCTAGAAAGAGGGAATGGACGGAGGGTAAAAGACTAGGTTCCTTTACCACAGGAATACGGTGATGATAAGAAAATGAAACAGATGGAAGGAGGATACTTACTATTCTGTGAGGTACAACTCTAAATAATAATGAAGAATTTTCTGTGTTAGAGAATGTTGGGAAGAAATCCTCACTATTGTGCCAGTGTATTTTGGTTGCCTTTGTTGATCACCAATCAATCTTTGTTCTGTTGTCGCATCTTAAGAGATCGAATCTGAGATTAGAAGTCTTCCAAAACAACAAAACCAATAATCAACAACCAATAACCCATATTACAAAGTTGTAGATTGGGCTAAATAGGCCATTTGGTCCATCCCATATAAATGACGCCGGTTTACGAGGGAACCGACATCCGGTTTAGGTAAACCAACGTTAGTTTGGGTGAGATATCTCGACTTGTTCAATAGTTGCCTAGAAAGTTGTTCTACCATTTGATGATGGTCTCTTATTTTTCTTGAGGTAAAAACCAACCTTAGGAGGATTTTAATGTGAGGTGAGGGGATGGGTCTAATGTTAGGTTTTATTTAGGATATTGGTTTAGGGTTTAGGTTAATGGGTCAAATGATGGGGGTGGTTAGGTGAGGTGTATTTAATAAAGGCAATTTTATTAAATAGGTGTGTGAGGGTGGTGAATTAATTTAATGTAAATAATTAAATTAATATGTGGGTGGAAAAAGGCTATTAGCTTAAATAATTAAATTAATATGTATGGAGATAAATGGCATTAATTTAATTAAAGTAATTAAATTAAAATGTGTGGAAGTGCAGGAGGTAAGTGCTAAGTTTTTGAGGTTGAGGAAATGATTATAGGGTTGTGGTAAGGGACCAAGGTGATTACGACAAGATTTCTGTCTACATTTTTCCCTTCTTGTTACTTAGCTTGTATTGGTAAGTGACGTCAACAAGGATAGAGTGTGTATGCCCCATGTGGGAATGAGGGTGATCCCCCTCAAACCAAGAACTCATGAGGTGGCAGAGCACATCGGTGAGTGGTTTGATAAAAGTGGATGTGAAGAAGAATAGTGAAAAATGGGGAAAGGAGTAAAGGGCAAATCGGGCATATAGGTAAACGAGTAAATGGGCCAAGGTCAAAGGTAGTGGCAGTTGAATGCACGCACACATATAAACTACGACATGGTACTAGGTTGAAGAGCTTGCAAACTCTACATCGTCTAAGGTCGATAGGTTTATCCAAACAAGGTTGAAGTGATTCTGGTATCCAAGGTATAGGATAAGGTCAGGAAACACAACATAGGTTAGGTGCAAGAACATTTAGGTATGTTCCGGTACACCAAAGGTAGGGTCAAGATAAACAAAGTGATGAAATAGGCCGTAAGGTCATTAGGTCAAACAACACAGTGTAGTAGGGGGTCACAAGGTATAGCGAGCACATTTGTTCAAAGGTCACAAATAGTTTTCTGGGTCTAGGTAGATAGGTCACAGCATGGGTAAGGCCGAGGTAGGGGTAAAATGACGAGGCATCAATGGCTAACAAGGTAAGGTTGAGGAAGGTGGAGGGCTAGAGAGGAAGGTAAAGTGATCCAGGTAGGGGTAGGGGAGGAAAAAGAAAAAGGAGGTAAGGAAAATGAGGTCAAATGTGAGGGCAATGAGTAGGCAGGGTAGCCGACAACAATCGGGAGGAACCAAGGACGGTGGAGAAGAACCAATAGCATTAGCTAGGGTAGAAGACTAACATCAGATCAAGGGTTAACCGACGTTGGTTGGAGTTAGTACGGTATAAAAAGTGGAAAACCCACATTTTAAAATTCATTTATGCATTGTTAAGGAGAAGAAGAGGACAAAAAGAGAGCAAAGAGGAAGAAGTCAAAAGAGTATGGCAGAGAGATTGGTTGGCAAGCCACATAGGCGAGATTGAGTGGGCGAGAGGTGGGGCCACGAGATCGGATCGAGCGAGGTGATTGGTGGAGAGAATTGGAGGTCATTTGAGGATGGCAGAGGCCAAAGATGGGAAAAATAGAGGGCAATGGGAATGAGGAAGGGTAGGGGTAGAGCAAAAGGGTAATGTAGGAACAATGAGGGGTGTAAGGAGGGATTTGGGTGGGTAGAATGATTAGGAAGGGAAAAAAATAGGGTTGGGAAGTTAGGGCGGGTGGTAGGATAGTGACCGACGTCGGTCGACTTGTGGCCGACGTTGGTGGGTAGTGACTGGTACCAGTCATAAGAATAGTGACCAGGTGTCGAGTCCAAAGGGAGACCGTGTTCGATCCAGGGATAATTGGGGTCGGTTAATCCTAAGTGTAAATTGGGATAAAAAAGGGAAGAGAGTAAGGGTAGGGTGGGAAAGAAGTTAGGTGAGAGGGGAAGGGTTTAGGGTGAGAAAGTAGGGTAGGTGGGTAAGGGTTGAGGGTGGTTTCGGGTGAGGGTAGGGTAGATAGTTTCAAGTGGATGGGTGTGGGTAGGTGTGGGTGAGGGTTAGGGTAGATAGGTAGGGTAGATGGGTAGGGTAGATAGGTTCAGGTAGATGGGTTTGGGTAGGTAGGTTCGGGTGGATGGGTTTGGGTAGGTTTGGGTGAGTGACAAGGCCAATGATTAGGTTGGGATGTGGGGTAAAAATAAGGTAAGTTGGGAAGGTGGACTAATATATTACTTTTGTGGGATGTAGGCCCAAGACGAGCTGTGGATGAGGGCTCAGGTGCTTCCCTTGTTATTGACAGTGCGGGGTGATCACGAAACAAGCGGAGTGGAAAAATGTGGCGAGGGTGGGATTGATAAGCATGTGACATTACCAACATATAGTCCAAGAGGTGAGTCTCATGGTTTCCCTCATCGATAGATGGGACTCGGCGACCAACACCTTTCATTTGTCATTGGGTGAGATGACGATCACCCTGGAGGACGTCTACATGATCCTATGGTTGCCCATATTAGGGGCCCAGGTTTATTCCATCTCTTCAGAGGCATCTGAGGAGCTAATAGCACCCATTTTTGGTGAGGGTGTGATAGATCTGACATTCCATAGTGCTAGCATGAGCTATGGAGCGATGTATAGAGCTCATCCAGAGGAGATGAGGTTAGTGGTACTCATGATGGAGGTAGTGTGCTACTTCGTACTACCGGATGCAGAGGGGGGTGATTCCTGAGTTCACTGATGGGTGTCCTCCATGACATGATGATACAACATACACGGTTTGCATGGGCACCTACATTGCTGATGTAGGTGTATAGAGAGCTATGGGCCTACGGATGACTGTGGAGATTCAACATCTGTTGCATCATATTACTGCATTGTTGGGCATACAAGCACATTGTTTGTGTTCAACCATTAGGGATGCCCCGTGTAGATGCATTCCCATAGAGAGTTTTAAGAGTGGGGTATAGGCGTTAAGGTACTGGGCTATGGGAGAGGCCTGAGGTGCCAGAGCTACTCATGATGTAGCTTATTATAGGAGGTTATTGGAGGGGTTGTCTGGGGTGGACATCATTTGGAGGCCGTATGTGGGCTTCCTCATACAGAAAGATGGCCATGGAGCCAACCGGGACTCTGGCAAATACATCTGTGGATAGAGGGTAGGAGAGTAGGAGAGCATGAGCGGATACCCATAGAGTGGGTTAGACACCGGTTGGATTGGTCCAGGGTGTCGCCTCTGTTCCCGAGTGCACTCAAAGAGATGATGTGGAGAGACCTATGTCTCCACCATGACCCACAAAGTGCCAATGGGAAGGAGGAGCAGCCAGTAGATACTCGGATTGATGAGGATGGGGTTATATGGCTGGCTGAGCAGCAAAGTGGTGGGTGGCAAACCGCGAGTCGTACCACCGAGGCCAGGGTAGCCAGACTTAGCCACCATCACAATTCAGAGAGATGCCCTATAGGGGTAGGTGGCTACTTTGGTGATGTAGCTTGGGATCATGCGGGCAGGGCAATGACTTATAGGTTCAAAGGCACATGTTTCCATATTATAGGCACAGAGAATAGCTACGTTGCGGCTCGTAGGGCAGGATAGGTACTGCGCATAGGTGGAGGTAGGGAGAGATGGAGATGGAGAGGAGGTAGGTGGAGATGGAGGGAGATGGCCGCTCTACAGCGCAGTCCAAGCTTTACAAGACTAGTTGGCAGCCAACACAGTATGAGAAAGTTAACGGTGTCTATAGGGCCACCGATAGCGATAGAGTCATAAATTACTACCTTACATGCCTAGATACAGGCAGGCATAAACTCTAGGGTTGACTCAAGCTCTAGTACCGTGACGGGGCTTAGTGCGGAGTTCAGGGACAGATCCCATCAGTATAGTACCTGCCACGGGTAGAAAAAGCGATGGCACCTCCACGAGACATGCCCATGCTAGCCGGTTTAGAGATGCCCTAGGAGAGGCACATTATTACCAGGATCATTTGTTAGTTGTCGGGCTAGATGTGCCCTCCTATGCCAAGTATAGAGTACTACAAGCCTCCAATGAGAGGACCGAGATCCCTCAATCACAAAGTGTGGAGAGTACGAAGGGGCCGGGAAGCCCAGGCCGGGTCGTGGTAAGGCCATTAGTGTGTAGAGGCCAGCCCCAGGTGAGGGGTCATCAACAAGAGGTGAGGCAGTGTCGATCCCTAGACAGGTGTGATAGAGGGGTTGGGAGAGACACATGCCACGGGGAGCATTCACCTCGATATCGGATGGGGAGATGATTGACTGCTTTATAGACCAGCTGCATGCCGCGAGTCATTTGTGTATGTATTATATATGATACCGTCCTATATGTGCCAAAGAGATTGTGTATTTATTATTGTGTTGTACATGATCTGACTCAAGAAGCCAAAGATATTTTTGTATTGATTCATTCATTCTTTTTTATATATGAGACCATCTTGTGTATCGATGACATTTTGTATTGTATATCGGCCTTCGTGTCGACATTTTGAGATGATTGCCATGATGAGACAGCCATGTATTTTGAGATACACATGTTATTTATTTATATGATGAGATTCATGGTATTTGGTGATGTGTTAATGTTTTTAGGAGATATTGGTTTATGGCTTGTGTTAGATGAGATATGGATTTGTTACTTTGATATCGAAGGAAATTTAGTGAGTTAGGCATGATAGAGCTAGTTCGGTTTAGGCATGGATCGAGTCGGGTAGGTTAGGCAAGGATTGAGTCGGTGTGTAAGCATGGATGAGTTAGGTTGTTAGGCATGAATTGAGTCAGGTTTTTAGGCATGGTTGAGTTAGGTTCTTTAGGCATAGTTGAGTCGGGTTATAGCTATGGATTAGTTAGGTTGTTAGGCATGGATCGAGTCAGGTTGTTTAGGCATGGTTGAGTCAGGTTATAGGCATGGATGAGTTAGGTTGTTAGGCATGGATCGAGTCAGGTTATTTAGGCATGGTTGAGTCAGGTTGGTTAGGCATGGATTGAGTCAGGTTGTTAGGCATGGATTGAGTTAGGTTGGTTTAGGCATGGTGGAGTCAAGTTGGTTTAGGCATGGTGGAGTTAGGTTGGTTTAGGCATGGATGTTCATTTCTGTATTTTGGTAACAAATGGCAATATAAATGCATGAGATGGTGTAAAATGTGGAAAATTATGGTTATGTATGAAAATGTGAAATAATATAAGTGGTAAAAGTTATGTGGTATATGGTTTAGATGTCGAGGTTTTGATATGAACAGCAAATCGGGTAAAGGTGGGGAAAATGGTTACGGTAAAGAATGGCTAAGCTAACCTTCTAAGGCCCCATGCCCTGGAAGTGCTACCTACATAGTCCCGATGAAGAGGGACCTCAGGCCGATGTAGTTCTCTTTGTAAGCTAGAAAAGAATATGAGAAAATAGCGAGAATATGAATTGAGGTTGATAGTTAGGTTGGATTCGAAGTCATAAGTATCATGAGGTCAAGGTCGATTAGGTTAGGTGGAATATATGTAGATAAGTAGGGGTGATTTTAGGTCAATAGGTAGTGTTGATTCCAGAAATGGGTATGATTAGGTAATGTTTGGGTAGACAGGGTAAAGGTGATTTTAGGCTTATTTAGGTGTGAGAAGAAAAACCCCAAAAGGCGGTGTCAAGGGTCTAGTCCTATATAGGAAGATCAAAAGGTAATGAAGAAGAGAAAAGATAGGGGGAAAGAAAGCCACCCGATTGGCAAGGATCAAAACATATTGTAGACACTAAAATTAGGTCACACTCCCCTTCTAAACCTCAACCAATAAGTACCCTTCATCACTTTACCTAGCCATAGCGCCCTTCACCACACTAGTCTTAATTTAATTAATTTAATTTAATTAATTATTTATCCTCACTATATTTATTTTTAAATATCTTATTTAAATAATATCTACACATATATTTCACTTAGACACCTCATCAAGCTAACTCACCCTAAGACCTATTCTTAACAAGTTACCATAACTAACTAAGACTTACCCAAACCCTAAAAATCAATGCCTACACTCCCTCTATAAACATTCCCGCATGCTCACGAAGCTCCCAGTCTAATCCATAGGATAATGACATGAAATCCAAGGAAATCAGAAGAATCTCCCCTAAGTTTGGCAAACCTATAAAATCCCACCTTGATCGATGCTCGATTCTACCCAGCTAACCACCGCCGATTAATCCAGGAATGCTTTCCAGTTACACCTTTTTAACTCCTAAACTACCTTATTCTCAAGGTTGGAAAACATTGGGAGAAAAAAATTTGACGAGCAAGAGTGAGATCTCAAAAATATAGCACATCTTCAGAGAGCCGATTCCAGCAAGAACTCACATCCAAAGAAGGAGATTGAACATCTTCTCCTGCATAACCATCCTAGCCACATTCGGATCTACCCAAGCAAAAGAGGAGTGTGCATGCAGCCCATGCAGAATATTTTCTCCAGTTGGTGATCACTTGCAGCCTCCAAAACTCATCATCAGCACCTCCATCTGTCACATACATACTTCTAGAACTAACATCCAAGTAAGTATAATATCATACTTCCCTGGTTAATTCATTTCATCATTGTTTTACCACTTATTGTCCACCTTGCTCCTCATTGACCATCTCCAACATGTTGTACCTTCATAGACCCATCACAAACCTCATAAAAACCTACCCTTGTCACCTAATATCTCCTCCCAACCAACTAAATCCTTTGTGCAATCACATAGGGATCAAAACCTCGTTACGTGACATTCCCAAATCTCATAAGAACTGATCCGGTTGTAGCTAACTATGGTTGGTCACCCCTAACTGATGTTGGTCTCCGTATTTTCCCACACAACCTTAAACAGGACCTATCCACCCCATTTTACCTAACCCTCACTCACCTGTGACCTACCCAACACCTTCATCAGACCTGTAGAACTCAAAACCAACCCTTTAACCTATGGACTCTATTCTAGCCTAGCCTGTTAGATTAGTTTTGTTTCTTATTATGTTTTAAGTGAGATACCTAAATCATTTTAAAATAACAATAGGATTTACTTTGTTTTCAACATTAATTTGTTTAAAACAGGTGGACTAACTGTACCATCTAGGAAATACCATACTTCACGGATCTAGCTAACGCCAGCGCGGTTCACTACTCATATTGTTTAATGCTTTACGGTGGTCTTGTTTTCATTACGGTAGTTCCTCCTTTAGCCAAAAGCAAGCTCTCACGGTCATCCGTGGATTTAGAAGTCATACGTGTGCAACAACCCATCAATTGACATTTGAACAGGTATTCCTCTTATTCCGTTACCCTATCTTTTGTCGAACCATTCAAGGAACAACCTAAGAAAAAGGTGAATCATTTTGGCAATCCAGGTGGGACCCATCCAGTGGTTCCTTGCATTTCATTCATTCCTAGGAAAAAAATTGTGTGTTTTTTTCCCTTCTAAAAGTGTACACACTAATTTTCTTCCTGGTAATCCATTCCTTCTTTCTATTTTCTCTAAAGGAAACTTTTCTTTTGGTGTATTTAAAAGGAATCATCTCTTTGTGTTTTGCATTTTAGTGAATGAGCATCCTCTTCATATTCATCTATTTTTTGTCATTGAATATCATACTTTCAATTTGGGTTTAAAATAAGTGCATGTCATTCCGATTATTCTGCATTAGCTTACATTAATTGAGCGTAACCTATACGTTGGATGTCATTACTAATGATGGTTGACAAACAAATCGTGAGAAAAGCACTTCTATCTTTTTCTTTCTCTGAGTCTTACCAAACCGCACAAAAATTTAAATACATACATTTTTAAACAAATTTTTACCTCGGAATAAGTTGTAGGTGATCACATGATCACGGCATAGTGGGCACCTGCACGTTGCTCACGCTCAAGTCATACTTTAGAGCGTAGCCCGCTCCCACCATAACAAACACCGAAACTTCACCCTTTAGATCTCCTTCTTTGTAGGAAGCCATCCTCACCAAAAACTCTATTTGACAACTCATGTGTCGGTCCTAAATAGCATAAGCTGAAAAAAATATAATAGAATAGGCACTCTAGGAACGTTCTTTCTTAGTGTTTTGTTTGATTTTCATTTTGAGGTGAGAGCTTTCGATCATTATTTTTGTCTTTCCCCGCACACTCCCATTCATAGTGGTGTATTATGACTTAAATCTGAAAGTGTTTCTAGACCACATCTTCATCATTCTCATACTTAGGTTTGATTCCACATCAAATTCTAATTCACAACCACCTTGTCTCATCACTATATTAATTTCCACAATGACCGTCATCAGATTACCTCTAACCACTATCTTACGCTCAGGTAAACATCGGTTCAGGTTCTTTTGCTAACCTATTCAAAAGGACAGTTCTCACTTCACTTTTCTCCGCTTCTCAAAGTCTCTTTGTCACTATCACCTTTTCCACTTTGATGTTTTACATCCCCAGTTTGACATACTAGTTAGATTTTACCTTTTGCCTCACTTTGATTACTCACTACCTATTTCCCACAACCAACAACACGGTTACACATTGATGTTGGTTTTCCCAAGCCGACATCGATTACCCTATTTCACATCCCACTCACCATTTATTACCTCATCCATTTTTTATTGCTAGATTTACTTGTTCTATTATTTTCTATATTGTTTACAAAGAGGTAGCCCACCCGATCATCACTGGTTCATGGTACTAACTTCCAAAGACAAGTGAACGCCCTCATGTTCCATCTAGTCACCACCACTCCCACTTAGTCCTTCACCACCCTATATTCTATCACCAGCCATGGATCCCATCCAAATTCTACCAATATTGCTTATCGGAGATGAGGAGTTTGCATGACTCCTTGGCCAGAACCCTACTACCTTACGCTTTTACCTCTCCCATTCGTCCACTCGATATTCCTCATGTCGGTTGATATACAAAGATGCTTGTATCTATCCCCCACACTTGAACCACTTATGTCTCACCCCCATCTAGCTCTATGCTTCCCGCTTCCACTTTACCCTTGGTCGTTTCACGGTTAGGAACTATACCCACTTATGACTATTGTGTCTCATACCCCGTAGTACCCATTACATCTACCATACCCACGATGATTACCCCAAACACAACCTCACCCATCCCTCATGTCTCACATATACCTATAGCTACATTCCCACCTCTAGTGTCGGTGACCCCTACCCCATTTCAGAACGTAGTTCTTTCCATTCCACAATCACTAGCCCCTATTGCCACTAGGGTTACCACAACCCTTCCTCCCCCATATACATACTACCAACAACTGCTTGTTTCATCTATTGTTCATTCTAGGTACGTACCCCCTATTTCATTACCTTCTTCTTCACCACCTTACATGGAAGCCCCACATACTGGAATGTCACACCCACTATACACCCAAAATCAACCTCCTCATGCTATAAGAGGCATCCAATCATCACAACCCACCAATGACCTAATTAGATTGATGATGGATAAGATGCAAACACTAGAGGCATCAGTTTTCGGCTCTCACAACACTCTCACTTATGATGAGATTTGCAATGAGCCTATTCACCCATCCATTCCCATCCGTTCATACCCTGTGCATTGGGAAATGCCTAAATTCAACCGCTTCAATAGTAAGGAAGACCCACAACAACATTTGCGCTCATTTAAAAATAGATGTTATTTGATTGCTCATGATGATGCCTTACTTTTGAGAACCTTTCCCATGTCCCTCACTGGACCAGCATTAGATTGGTATAGTGGGTTACCCAAACACTCCATATTTTCATTCAATCAAGTAGCCCAAGATTTCTTGGATCATTTTTATATCAACATCGCCAAGAAAGTTACCATGACCGATATATATTCCACACGTCAATACGAGGATGAATCTATCACAAATTTTTTCACTCATTGGTGCAGACCTAATCAATCAACTTACCTTTCAACTGCCACAAACTAAACTCATCGAGCTCTTCACTTAAGCTTGTGCCAGACATATCTCCCCGACCTTGCAGGTCCAAACTTTTAGAACATTTGATGAGGCATTTACTATGGCATGAAAGTTAGAAATTCGAGCTATTGAAGAGAAGAAAATCCAATTACGAAATAAGAATTCAACATTCAAGTTGACTAAAACCTCTTCTTCTTCTAAACCACCAACCAATTATTCAAAGGCTAAAGGTACCGCTAACGTAGTGGTACTCAAGGCCGGCCCAGCTCATCCATCCAATCAAGCCACACCCTCATCTAATCTATCACCCGTACAGCTTTTCGATTTAGACAAGAGCAATGAAAATATACCCCAATTAGGGAACCTTACTCTTCTATTTTAGAAAAGTTGATCAAAGCTAGCACCATCACCCTTCCACCCATAAAACCACACACTGGTTTCAACCCTACTCGCCCCGTGCCCACGTGGTATAAGGAACAAGATTTCTATAACTATCATTGTGTAAAGGGTCATAGTGACGGAAACTGCATCACTTTTAAGAATATTGTCCAAGAAATGCTCGAGAAAGGTGAGTTGACTATGGATAATCCCAATGCCGCCCCTAATCAAAATCTACAAATATTTAAAAAACCATTTCCCAATCATGCCCCTTCATCCAATCAAACAGGTGAGACATCCACTCACGATACCCATACTCATGAGGTTCATGCGATCTTTAACGAGGTACCTGTTGCATCTCAACTACCTCACATCCCTTCCATAGAGGAAATCCTAGCCCGAAACCCTCCTTCCACATCTGACCTAACCATCATTGTTCCTTCACCAATAGAGGAACACCCTTCATCTCCTACAGAGGAGTCTTCTACTGACATTGAAACCATCTCTCCCCTAGCTTCTCCACTCAAAAACCTTTACCTACCATAATTCCTCCACCCATAGAGGAGCACCCATTACCTCCTCCACCCACAGAGGAGCACCTATCAGTTCCTCCACCCACAGAGGATCTCCCATCATCTCCTCCACCCATCATGGACCCAGTAGAGATACCTTTACCTCGTGGCAAGCATTCTCCATCCGCTACCCAACACCCAACAGACCTACTTTCAGCTCTCTTACCCATGGAAGATGAATTCGACTGATTCCCCATCTCCAAGATTAATTTTATGAGAATTCCCATGAGGTCATCACCAAACCCACCCACAAACATGTCATTCTCACGTTTGGCTGATCACTTAGAGTATGTGGATAGAGACTTGTTATGGGGCCACCTCTTACTCCCTATCTCAACACAGATGCAAAAATCCCTCGATGACACCTCCACCATCTACCCAAGCACACTTCCACCCATCACACCACATACAACCACCACTCGGCAACCCCTTAAACGATACCCGTTAGCACTCACACCACATCCTTACGCATAGCCCGACCTATGCATAAACCTAAACCCATACCCATAACATTTACCTCCACAAAACCTATTACCACTTTAGGGGTCACCCCAACCACCAACCTTACCTATCCACCGTTAAATTAGATTTAGCTACATCCTCCAACGTTAAAACCACACCTACTCCCACACCCAAATTAAGGAAACAAACTCATCAACCTCATACCCGCACCGCATCAATCACACCCACACATGTCCCATCTACCTTCTTAGGACCTAAGCTTCCCAACAGGGTTAAGCACCCTCACCTAGTCATAACCCAATAACCCAACCACCTATTCCACCTCACAAATTTCTAACCTACTCCGAGCACATAACATGACTCATACCGCACTCCGTAGTCTCTTTATCACTAATACCTCCAATACCTTCCGCCATTGCTTCACTACCTACTACACTTCCGCCTTTATCCTCACACCTCAAGCATGACCTACGCCATCTACCTTCATAGCACCCCATTATCCCCATGGGTAACTCGCCCTCTTTCTCCATCTTCTTTCCCTCATAGGCCTCGTACACCCACATCACCTTTACCCAAGAAGTTACACCTAAAAAAAAACCCAACTACCCCACAACAAGGTAGTCAAAACAAAACCACACCCTCTTACCCATCCATCTACTATACCCCCACCTAAATGAACCTAGAAGCTACCTCAAACCATACTAGCACCTAAACCCATGGCTCAACCCCTTCCTACAATTCCAAAAACAATTTCCCGAAAAATAACCACACCTACACCCAAACCCACATTTACTTCCCATTGTGATCCACTCGCAGGGTCTTATGCCAAAATTTTAACCAACCTCCTCGAGACTTCTGTCATCACATTACCACCACTCCGACCTCATGACCCCGCAAACCCAAGCCAAAAGGGTTTGATGATACCAAATTTGTGCATACCATCGTGTGCAGGGCATGATGTGGAGAACTGTAAGTCCTTGAAAACCTGTCCTTATCCAATTATTTCCACCTGAAACCAACTTTGATGAAGATTACCTTCTGACAAGGACCCTACTTCACCTACACCCCCTCTCACACTACCCACTCAATGACCACAACCTCCACCCTCACACCTCCAAGAACCACACAATTTGAAATTAACATGGTTCGCATTAGAGAACTTACCACACCGCCACCCAAATGTCGTTGTGCCCAACCGATCTCACCGGGCTTTCTCCTCCCATAGCTTTCGCCCCTTCATGACGTTATACCACTTACCTTACACCCTCTCTAATTGAAAATTTCCCTCAAATCAACATGGTACACGCCACTACACATGCACGTATGGGTAAAGAAAAGTAGTTGACCCACCAACCAATCCTATACCTAACATACCATCTTCACCCATACCTAAGATAACTATTCACGGCCCCACATACCCTATTTCTAATGGTGTCACACATCACACCATGCTCAAAAAATTACACCAATCTCCACTCAATATGTCCATCTATGACCTCATCCAAACCTTAGAATCCCATCAAAGCAAGCCCTCATGGAGATTCTTCAATCTATCAAGGTTTTACCCAATGACCCTACACCCGTAGCCTCTATTATCATACCCCATCATGTAGCATCCCTCACCAAATTACCACCTTCATCTTCACCTCACCTTGTTAACCAAGTGGCTCCCTTAGCTTCTCGAGGAGGAGATTGCACCATACCAAAACGAGGACCCGACTCCACCCTCTTCATCTCTGTTCACATTGATGACATACAGAACATTGTGTGATGATTGATGGTGGTGCTAGCATTAACATCATTTCATCCCATGCATTTCTCAAATGTGCATACTTGAAAATTACATGCACAAACATCCGGTCATGTTGCGGCCCATTCAATGATGCTATCACCTCCACACTAGGTGTTGTTATCCTTCACGCTTGTGTAGGCCCTCGCACTATTCCAGTAGAATTGTTTTATGATTTGGAGGGGGAATTCCAATATAACTTGTTGCTCGATAGACCCTAGATCCGTGTTATGGGTTGTCTTCCTTCCAATTTGCATCATTGTGTAAAATTTGAACATGAAGGACATACTTATACCATTCTAAATTGACCCATAACCTTTTCAAACATGCAACATGCTTTATCGACCCAATGATGTACTCATACCTATCACACCATCTACCTTTGCACCTACTACCGCTTCACCTACACCTCCACCTACTTGTACACTCGCTGCCTCAACCACATATACCTCCTCTATTCCTACAACCCCATTAGGTCCCTAATCCGTTAACACCACCTCCGCATCGACCTCCGACACATCATCCATACAAGTTACCCACATACCAACCACTCGATCCCTTGAAGGTGTTTTTGAATGCCTCACTGGGGGAGTACTTCGTGCGCTATATAGTGTCAACACATTCCTTACTCTACATCAAGATGGAATCCTTCACCAATACCCTCGTTATGATCACCATATCGAGAAAGCCTCCTTTATGGTCCTCCTCATCTTCGTACTACTCTCACCTATGGGGACTTGATACTACTACCTACACACCTAAACTACCATCACAACCACACCCATTTTCCGCTGACTTCCAATCACTTACCAATCATTGTTTTTCCCACACCTTCATACATCGCTGTGTGTGGAAGGGTTTTGGTTTTGGCTTTTATGAGCAAGGCCAAAGACACCACTATTCCATGTACCACCCATAAACACAATGACCGTAGTGGTATCAGCTTCCCGAACCTCCTACTAAGGAAGCCCACGCGAACTCATTGAGACCCTAGCCCTTCTCAACCTTCGATAGACCCCGAATATAAAAATAAACATCATTTCCTTAGGGCTCTGACTTATCAACGTGAAGGCGAGGCCCCTTCCACTCTCCCATTCATGTATCCTAAGATGATCGATGATGACACACCAACCATTAACATCTTTCAATGTCAGGATGATGAATCCATACTCACCTACCTTGGTGCGTAAGACTCATATATTCATCGATCATTACCATCTCGAGACACAAACCATGTTGAATGAATCAACTATTAAAATCAACATTCATACTGTAACGACTTGTACATCCTAAAGATTGGACAATCTTTAGATGTTGTTGAACAAGAAGCCATCACTTCTTTTCTCCGAGAGCATAAACACGCTTTCACTTGGTCTTACGCAGACATGCTCGGTATTGACCCCACCATAGTGGTCCACAATATCGTAACCATTCCCGATGCCAAACCTATGAAACAAAAGCTAAGGAAGATGATCCTCGCATTTCCCTTCTTGTCAAAGAAGAACTTCAACGTCTTCTTTCCATTTCTTTCATCTTACCCATTGATTATCCCTAATGGATTTCTAACATCGTCCCCATCTACTAAGGCAATAGGGAACTCCGTATTTTCACATACTTCCGTGACCTCAACCTCATGCTTCGATATTAATCAATTGGTAGACCTTACCGCGGATCATGAAATGATCTCACTCATGGATGGTTTCTCGGGTTATAACGAAATTTTTCTTTCCCTTAAGATCAACACAAGACCACATTCATTACCTCTTGGGGTACCTTCTACTATAGAGTCATGCCTTTTAGATTGAAAAACACTAGTGCTACATATCAAGATGCTTTTATGACTTACATCTTCCATGATATCACGCATCGTATATCGGAAGATTATGTCAATGATCTCTTGGATAAATCTAAATGTCACGTCGAACACCTCGTTGTCCTCAAAACCATCTTTGATCACCTTATTAAATATTACGCTCCACTGAGCCTCAAGTTATCCAAAATTCACCCCTCAAGGTAATTTTGATAACATGCATCAAATTCTTTAGTCCCAAGCAAATAGATTGATTTAAGGCAAAAATCATGTTTCTGGGGTCCCCTCGGCTTCTTTCTAACTCTCCTGTCCAAGAAGAAAACCCAGCAAGTTTTAAAAATGTGAAAAAATGCAAAATCCAAGCTTGGTGCCGAAAAAATGAAGAAAATCAGCTAAGTCCTAGTCGCACAATAGTTGGGACAGTTGAACGCGTCGGGCGCGCGACCGGCCGAAAAGCCGCCAGGGCGGTCCACTGACAAATAGCTGGGACAGCTTGAACGTCCAAGACGTGAGACACACGAAAAGGCGAACCAAATTCAAAGTGGAAGAAATTTCCTAAGTCTTGTTTCGCAGCTTGGGACAGCCAAAGGCCAAAATTCACGCGGACGCCAGGATCGACCGATTCGGGCACAAGTCGGTCCATTTCGGAGGTTCGAGATATTTTTCCCGGGAATTCTGGGAAAATTGGGACAAAAATATGTGGAGGACGCGAACTGCCAATTCGGGTCAAACAGAGACTTTCATCTAAGAGAGTTTGGGACATCCGGGCCAAAAGTACGCGTGGGACGCAAAAAGCCGAAAGAGCCGAGAGCGAATGGAATCTCACCACGTGTCTTCACCGCAAAGAGGGACAAAGAAGCCCGAATCATCTGAAGTAGGATATTTTTTTTGGGACATCTGGGCCCCAAGGTACGCACGGACGTAAAAGTCAAGGCCGACAATGAAGACGAAAAGTCAACGCTTTGACCCGTGGAACTTCAAACGCCATAACTTTTGACTCCGAGCTCCGATTTTCATAAAATTAGACTTTCTTATTTTTAATAAGGTAAGATATATTTAATTAAGGGAAAAATATTCGGCTCCATTCGGCTTAATGCTCATTCCTCGCCAAATGACAGTAAACACCCTGACCCAAAATAGCTGCCCGCACTCAGAAGGCCATAACTTTTGCATTTCTCAACGAAATCACACAAAATTGGTACCGTTGGAATTATGGCTCCGAGCCCAACACACAAAAATCAAGAAATTCCAGATTTGGTGAGAAATAAATGGATATTTTTTATAAAATGTGGCTGAGTTCATAACAAGAAAAAGTTTCATTTGGTCGCTGGGAGTGCAATTAAGAGGCATGGTCATCATTCTCTCTTTCTTTGCAGCACTGAGACAAGATGGGGAGCCTTTTTACAAGTAATATATAATCATTTGACTCCATTTAATTCCTCTTATAGGTGGTTGAAGGATAGATTTCGGGATTTACATTTTCCCTTCTCTTTCCCTTCTCATTTTTCTATAAATTGGAGTGTTGGGCTCATCAGTAAAAGAGGGACTTCTTTGTAGAAAAAGCTCACAAAATTGCTTTTTGAAGCCAATGTGCTGCAGGCCTTTGTAGTAGAATTCTTACATGGTGATCTAGGCCCTTATCCTATAATAGATTGAATCATGCATATATCATGAAGCAATAAAATATCAATTTGTGCATATATCTTCCCGTTGTGTTTTCTTGCATTCTTCTTGCCCCTTTAATCTTTCTACAAGAATATTGTGTCTATTATTATGTTCTTGCAGGGATCCATTATCATTGTGTATGCTTGGAATATCGTTGTGAATGCATTTTGCTAGATTATGGAGAACTGTCATCACCTCTTCTAGTGTGCACTTTGCCTCTGTATTTCATGCATTTGGAGACTACTCTCACACCCTCCTTTTCTAGTGTATCACTACTTTAGTGTAGGCTTTCATTTTATGCATTCTCTCTCCCTAGTCCCTTGGAAATTTAGATTATAATAGTTAGTTTCCTTGCATTAGAGTAGATTGTGGTAGGTAGTTTAGAGCAAGAACTAGCTTTCTTTGGAGGTCTATCTCAAGTAGCAAGTCGCACAACTTGGAGATAGTACTCCATGTTATCCAATCACACCGTGAGTACAAGTATATGCACTTGTATAAACATAGGGGTGTTGTGATTCGGTGATAACAGAGCCTAAAAGTGTGTCTTCACAGTCTCTCGAGGAAATATCTTGGGGTTTATCATTTCCTTACGTGGTATAGAAGTTGACCAGCTAAAGTCAAGGCCATTTTGGAAATTCCTCCACCCACTAACCTTAAAAACTCCATATCTTGCAAGGTAAATTACAATCCATTCGCTGCTTTATTTCACAATTATCGATTGGTGTCAACCATTTCATCAAGGATTCTCATTTAAATGGGATGATGACTATCACAAAGCTTTTGAGGCCTTAAAACAATACCTTCTCCAACCACCCGTCCTTATCCCACCTAAAGATGACCAACCTTTTTACCTATACATATTAGCTACAGATCATTCCTTGGGAGCCATGCTCGCTCATCGTGATAAACAACATAAGGAGAAGGTGGTTGATTATATAAGCCATACCCTTCTGGACTACGAAACTTGATACACTCACCTTGAAAGACTTTGCTTAGCCTTAGTTTTCGTTGCCACCAAACTCTGCCATTACCTACTTAACCACAAAACCTATGTCGTGACCAACACCGACCCTTTACACATCATGTACGCTAAACCTTATCAAAATCATCATATTGTGTGTTGGCCTATGCTTTTAGCTGATCTTGACCTCAAATTCATCCACCAAAAGTCCATTAAAGGCCAGGAAATCACTGACCAACTGGTTGACGCACCTATTGTCCGAGGACCAACCCTCTAATTTTGCCTTCCCCAACGAATCCATTACTAACCTCTCTTTGGATGACAACCCTTACCAGATGACCTTATTCTTTGATGGTTCCAAATGTCAATGTGGGGGTGGTGTAGGCATTATTCTCATTCCTCTTGATGGTGAACCCATGCCTTTATCATTTAAACTCGACTTCAAATGCACCAACAATGTCACCAAATACAAAGCACTCGTATTAGGTCTCATGACTGCCTATGCCCTAGACGTTAAGTCCATTAATATCTTCAGTGATTCTCAACTGGTAGTAAACCAAGTCAATGGTATTTATCAGTGTCATAATGAAATACTTCAAGAATACAAACATTACGTTGGCATCATGTTGACTACCTTTGACCACTATAAAATTCAAACCATTCCGCGATCCACCAATAAATTTGCAGATACCATGGCCTGCCTCGCTTCTCAAATACCCGCTTCACCTGAAAATTCAGACATATTTGTTACCGTAAAACACATACCGAGACCTTATAAATCTTGTTGTATTAACCTCATCCACACTACCTCACTGAACACACCAGATCTTGGTATACACATCTTGTAGATTACCTTTCCCTCTCCATCTTACCTCCTGATCTCACACGTAATGGACAACGCACCTTTCTCAAGCAGGCCTCTCATTATGTCGTCATGGGTGGCCTTCTCTATAAACATGGCTTTGATGGTATTCTCTTACGATGCCTCACCAGCTCTAAAATCCCTTACACCATTAAAGAAGTTCATGATGGCATATGTGGAGGCCACTTTAGTGGTCTTGTTGTTGCTAAGCGTATTCTTCACCTTGGCTATTACTGGCCAACCCTTAACCATGATTGTTGTGACTATGTCAAATCTTACTTGAAATATCAACAACATTCCAACCTTCATCATACACCCAGTCATGCCTTATAGGTCACTCATGACCTTTGGCCCTTCTCTTAATGGGATTTGGATCTTGTCAGAGAAATCAATCCTCATTCTTCCCAATGCCATCAATGGATTATAACTACTACCGAATATTACACCAAATGGGTAGAGTACATACCACTTATTTCCACAAAAGCCAAGAAAATATGCGAGTTTATTAACCATCATGATCATATGTTTTCTTTGGTGTCCCTCACGAAGTCATCACCGATAATGGAAAACAATTCAAAAACAAAACACCGCAAAAACTTTGCTATGCCTTCGCATTTAGCTTAGTTTCTCATCACCTTATTACCCACAAACCAATGGCCAAGTCAAATCCACCGACAAAACCTCAATAAAATTCTCATGAAAGTGATTGATGATACTGGGAAGGATTGACATATGCACATTCCTTTTGCTCTATCGGCATACCGTACTAGTATTCGCACCGCCACCGCAGCTACACCCTTTTCACTGGTCTCTACGATACAAGGCTATTTTTCCTCTTGAAGTCCGGATACCCTCACTACGAATTTCTCTCCATAACGTGCTTACCGATGATGACTTTTGTCAGACCTCTTGCACAACCGGAGTTATTAGATGAACATCATTTTAATGCTCTAGATCACCTCCAATTTTATCAAAAACGTATCAAGCGTGCCTATGAAAAATGGGTTCATGAACGAACCTTTCAGTGGGTGACCTTGTTTTGAAAGAAAATCAACACGTAACCAAAGTGGAGAAAATCAAATGGGGAAAATTTTCTCCTAATTGGCTTGGACCCTACATCGTAACTCATACCTATGGATCAGGTGCCTATCATTTGTCCTCACTTGAGGGTAAACCTGAACCTGAGCCCCTCAATGCATTACATCTTCAACCATTCTATTGTTGACTCATTTTCCTACCTCACCTTGTGTCTCTTTACAGCTCGCCCCTTAAGTGCTATCCACTTCATACACCTCCCTAATGATTAAACAAGAATCATGTGACTACTTGTCACTTGTTATCCACTCTTGAATACGTGCACCACGACACTGCACATAGCATGATTCTCATGGATAATTTTCATCTATCTTTAGATGAGATCCCATGGTCGTTCCACCTTGCCTTTTGAACAAGATTCCTATCCTTCACCTTGGTCTTGTCCATGATTTCAAAGACCTCTAATGGGACCACACTCCTTGAGTCAAACTTCTAATAAGAGATGACTCCCTCAAAAGGCCATCTTCCTCTCGACAAAATTACTCCTATAAATAGACTACTCCTTCAAAGGACAGCTA
The DNA here is from genome assembly GCA_018340775.1 of Taxus wallichiana var. yunnanensis. Classification (NCBI taxonomy): domain Eukaryota; kingdom Viridiplantae; phylum Streptophyta; class Pinopsida; order Cupressales; family Taxaceae; genus Taxus; species Taxus wallichiana. The sequence goes on along the minus strand of CM031241.1, from coordinate 190,553,570 downwards.
TGTGAAGCTTTCCAAATAAAAAGAGAGAATTTAGAGAAAATGAAGCTTCCTACATCGATCAGCTTCCCAAATACCTTAAGGAGTACCATATTATTTATCCCATATAGACCTCCCGCATTGATCAATCTATCACAAGAAACAGAACTTTTTAATCATGGACTTTGCCATTGTGCCCTAGGACCTCTTGCCCAAAATCCCTTTCACTCAAACATATAAAATTAACTACAGTTTTCCACTTACCATTTCTACCCTCATTTCCTCAGTTGCCTCAAGGGACATCTAGGAACTTAGACATTTGGTGATCTTGTGACTACCTTCATCATAGAACCGTTAATTGTGTGGTGTCTTTTGGGTCTTGTGTTTATCACCTGCTCCAAGGTATGATCTACTCGATAGGTTCCTACCCAATTAGGTGGCTCTAAGGCCCCTTTTATCTTTTAAAAAATTTCTTTGTTTACGTTTTGATTACCTTATATAGGACGTGGTCCTTGTCGCTTATCTTTGGGAGTAGCCCTCCCCTTTCACCATAATTGCCTTCACCTCGCATCATTTTACCTATAATCCCCACACCCATTAAACCTAAAACCCACTACATGCATAAAACCCCACTAACTCATTTTCATCTTTCTTCCATATCTTATGGGAGAACTACATCATCCCGAGGTCCCTTTTCACCGTGACTATGTATGCAACACTTTTCGGGCATGGGGCCCTGGAAGGTTATCTCGACAACTCTTTACCCTACCCATTTTCCCTACCTTTACTTGATTTCCTGTTCCTATCAAACACCTCAACATCTAACCCATATACCACATACCCTTTACCACTCCTCTTATTTCACATTTTCCTAATATAACTAATATTTTCCACATTTTACACCATCTCATACATTTACATAGCCCTTCGTTATCAAAAAATTGAAATAAACATCCATGCCTATCACCTAACTCGATCCATGCCTAAACCAACCTGACTCGATCCATGCCTAACACCAACCTGACTCAATCCATGCCTAAACCGACCTAACTCAATCCATGTCTAAACCGACCTGACTCAATCCATGCTCAAATTGACCTAACTCAATCCATGCCTAACACCGACTTGACTCAATCCATGCCTAAATTGACCTGACTCAATCCATGCCTAAACCAACTTGACTCAATCCATGCCTAAACCGACTGACTCTATCATGCCTAGCTCATCTATTTTCCATCCATATCATAAGTATAATAAACCTCATACATATCACAACAACATCACCTGAATATCATCTATCTCCTCATATATACATGTGTGTCTCCATACAATGAACACACGTATCACATAGATGTGTATCTCAATAAACATGCCTGTCTCATCATGGCTATCATCTCAAAAATGTCGCACGTAGGCTGATATGCTATAAATAATCATCATCGGCTCGCAGGCCGGTATCATGTACACCACTATAATCAATACAAAAATGTCTTCGGCTCGCAGGCCGGTATCATGAACAAAATATACATACAATATCTCTTCGGCTCATAGGCTGGTATACATCCAAAATACAAAAATACAAAAATAGGTGACATACTATCCCTCATCTACCACTAGACAGACCAGCATCTGAGGCTGACCCCCATGCACTACTCGATGTCCTCTGCTCTCTCCATCGGGCTCGCCGACCACCTACACTCTCGGCACTATACGTGCGTGACTGTGTCTGCTCACTAGAGACTATCTGTAGTGGTCTCATCACACCATCTACTAGTATCTGCAGCTCGGCTCCTCCTCATGTACTTTTACCTAGGGTTCTCACCTCTCCACCATGTATCCGTGGCTCACGGCCTTTCGACCTATACCGTGGCCCCCGCCCCGCTTTCCCCTGCCTGACCCTACCTCTGTACGGCCCACCACTAGTTGTATGCTACTGTCACCCCTACATCATATGTGCTACGGTCCACGGGCTCCTCCTCCTCCCCTATTGACTCTGGATGGGGTGGAGACAACGGTCTCTCCACCTCATCTCACCTATACCATGGGAAGGGTGGGGGCACATCCTGCACTAAACCAAACTATCACCTCACTCGGTTGACAGGTATCATCTTGTGCTCCCGGCACAATGTCCCTCTATCCACCTTTGTAGTTGTAGTCCCTCCAGCTCTGTATACATCCCTTTGTAAGAGGGATAGGTCACATAGGGTCTCCAGACTATATCCACACTAGACAGGCTCTCCAGTCTCTGTCTATAATATGCTATGTCGTATGTAGCCTGGGCTCTCTATACACTACCCTCTGGTGCCCATCGCCTACAACCAACTCGGATGACTCCCGACTCAAATGCATCTACCCAGGGTAGTTACTCGGTTGCACACATACAATGTGCTCATAAGCCCAACAGTGCAGAAGGAAAGTGCAACATAGACTATATCTCCACAATTTCCCGTAGGCCCACAACTCTCTGTATAACTGCACCAACAAAGTCGGTGCCCAAGAAAAACTGGTATGCTCAATCATCATGTCCCAAAGGACACCCATTAGTGACCGTGGGAATCTCCCACCCTCTGAATCTGGCAATGCATAGCATCCGATCGCCTCCATCATCAACACTATCAACCGCATCTCCTCAAGATGGGTAGCATATACCTCTTTTTGTAACTCGGTGCCGCCTTTGTGTAATGCAACTCACCTGATCTCTCTCTAAATACCTCACATATACGCCCGCCATGACCTCATATTTCAGAGTACACACTGGTCTCCAAAGTGTCGGTAGTCTCAATATCATATATATATCCTCCCGGGGGTGATGGTCATCTCCACTGTCGACAGTGAAAATGGAAGGTGTTAGTCGCTGAATCCCATCTCTCGATGAGTGTGACCATCAAACTCTACTCTCTCACAACCCACCCATAATGGTGGATCCCAATCAGGCCAACATCATCAATGTGGCTCCACTCCTCGAAAGTCACCTGTCCATGCAGCTCTAACAATATAAGCGGCTCCTAATCCCTCATCTGCAGACTCATCCCGGGCCTGCATCCAACCAACACTATATATTAGTATGCCTGTTCCATTACCTTGTGTTCACCCCCAACCACCTATTCTTCCTGACCCCCTCTACCCTAATCCTTAACCAAACCAACCACAACCCGTCCTCTCTCTCTTAAACCACACCTTTCCATATCTTACCCTACCCATTGACCATCTGTTTCCACTACCTAACCCATTTTTGCCTATTTTTGGCCCCATTTCCTTATTTTCACACCGACTCCGAGTTACCCATAACCATCACCAATTTCCTTTAACTAGTATCGGTTACCTGTTTCTTGACCGATCCCACTTCTACATGACCGACGTCGGCCTACAGGGACCGCCGCCGGTCACTGTGATAGCAAACAACGCCAAAACCCCCGACTATATTTTTTTCATTTTGACCAAATCCACCCCACTACCCAACCAAACTTATTTACACCTTCCCTACTTCCCTTCCCACTCCTATTGACCTACATTCCAACCTCCCCCACCCCAATTATATCCAATTTATCTCCCAATCCTAAATTCAAATCTTCCCCACATTTTTCTTACAACCCATATTTTACCCTACTTAATTAATCAAATCATTAAGCAATGGTGTACAGCTTACCTCATCCTTCTGCTAACGCCATGGCAATATAGCCGATCTATTGAACACGTGAACCACCCAACCCCTCTCCAGCCTCTGTCATCCTCCAATGCACAAACAATCCTCAACCACATGAATCGTGCCACCTGATCTCGCGGCCCCACCTCCCAATCACCCACTCTCTCCTATGTGGCTCACCAACCAAGCTCCTCTGCTACCCTCTCTTTCCTTTTCCTCTTTCTTTCTTGCTTGTCCTTTTCTACTTTTCCACATGCACAAATGAATTTTTGAATGTGGGTTATTCACTTCTTATACCCTACCCGACCTGACCAACGTTAGTTAGCCATTGACCATTGTCGGTCTATTGCCCTAGACTACCGTCATCGGTTACCCTACACCATCATCGGTTCATTCCAACTAATGTTGGTTACCTTGCATACTCTTTACCCACATTTGCCTCATTTTCCTTACCTCCCTTCTCTTTTTCCCTCCATCCACCTACCTTGACCATTTTACCTTCACCTACTGGTCCCTCGACCTCTTAACCTCCTCGCATCCATTGTTGACGCCTTATTATTTTACCCCTACCTCGGACTTCCCGTGTCGTAATCTTGATATTTGGACTTGGACCATCGCTAGTGACCATTGACCTCATGTGTTCGCTATACCTTGCAAAGCATTATTACTGCTATGTTGTTGACCTAATGACCTTACCTAGCCTATTGCCATGACCATTTATCCGACCTTACCTTTGGTGTCCGGAACATACCTAAATGTTCCTGCACCTAACCTACGTTGTGTTTCCTGACCTTATCCTATACCTTGGATACCAGATTCCTTCACCCTTATTTGGATAAACCTATCGACCTTAGATGATGTAGAGTTTTCTGATCTTCGGCTCCTTAACTGACAGTAGCGTCTGTAGTTTATATGTGTGTGTGCATTTGACTACTGCTACCTTTGACCCTGACCCATTACCTAGATTTCTTGAGTAGACCTTTCACCCTCTTTTCCTGCACCCACTTCCCTTTTCTTCACATTTACCTTTTATCAAACCACTCACCGCTTGATAGACACTGCTTCATCGACTCATGGTTTGAGGGGATCACCTCACCCCCTGCACATGGGGCAACCACATCTTATTTTTGTTAGCATCGCTTACCAATACAAGCTACACAAAAAAGGGAAAAATGTAGACACTAAAATTAAGTCACACTCCTCTTCCGTACCTCGACCAATAAGTTCCCTTCATCAATTTACCTAGCCATGGCCCCTTCACCACACTAGTCTTAATTTAATTAATTTAATTAAATTAATGCTTTATTCTCACTATATTTATTATTTGAATATCTTATTTAAATAATATCTACACATATATTTCACTTATCCACCTCATCAAGCTAACTCACCTAAGATCTATTCTTAGCAAGTTACCATAACTAACTAAGACTTACCCAAACCCTAAAAATCAATGCCCTGCACTCCCTCTAACCACATTCGTACATGCTCATAGAAGCTCCCAGTCTAATCTATGAAATAACGACATGAAATATAAGGAAATCAGAAGAATCTCCCTAAGTTTGGCAAACCTATAAAATCCCACCTTAACCGAGTCCCTACCCTAATCGTCGCCGCCGGTTAAGCGATCGACCTGTCGGTTACCCCTTTTTACTCCTAAACTACCTTATTCTCAAGGTTGGAAAACATTGGGAGCAAAAAAGTTGACGAGAAAGAGCGAGATCTCAAAAAGATAACACATCTTTAGAGAGCCGATTCCAGCAAGAACTCACATCCAAAGAAGGAGATTGAACATCTTCTCCTACACAGCCATCCCAGCCACATTCGGATCTACCCAAGAAAAAGAGGAGTGTGCATGCAGCCCATGCAGAATATTTTATCTAGTTGGTGATCACTTGTAGCCTCCAAAACTCATCATCAACACCTCCATCCGTCACATACATACTTCCGAATGACATCCAAGTAAGTATAATATCATACTTCCTTGGTTAATTCATTTCATCATTGTTTTACCACTTATTGTCCATCTTGCTCCTCATTGACCATCTCCAACATGTTGTACCTTCATAGACCCATCAAAACCTCGTAAAAACCTACCCTTGTCACCTAATATCTCCTCCCAACCAACTAAATCCTTTGTGCAATCACAAAGGGGATCAAAAACCCCATTCTATGACATTCCTAGATCTCATAATAACCAACGCCAGTTGTACCTAACTTTGGTCGATAACCCCGACCGATGCCAATCTCTCGTGTTTTCCCACATAGCCTTAAACATAGACCTATCCACCCCATTTTACCTAACCCTCACTCACTTGTGACCTACCCAACACATTCATCAGACTTGCAGAACTTAGAACCAACCCTTTGACCTGTGGACTCTATTCTAGCCTAGCATGTTAGATTAGATCTTTTCTTACTTTGTGTTTTAAATGAGATACCTAAATCATTTTTAAATAACAATAGGATTTACTTTATTTCAGAATTAATTTGTTTAAAATAGTGGACTAACAACCATCTAGGAAATACCATACTTCCCATTTAGCTAACGCTTTAAAAGTGCAGTTTCATTTGCCCATATTGTTTAATGCTTTACGGTGGTCTTGTTTTCATTACGGGTAGTTCCTCTAGCCAAAAGGAAGCTCTCATGGTCAGTGTGGATTCAGAAGTCATACACACGTAACAATCCATCAACCGACATTTGAACAAGTATTCGTCCTACGCCTCAGTTACCCTATGAGTTTCATCAACCATTCAAAGGAACAACCTAAGAAAATGGTGAAACACGTATAAAACACATCTACGAGATAGGCTAGTGAATGTAATACCCTAAGGATATTACATGATTGATTACTCTAAAGTTGAATAATAGTCACAGAATCACCAAATGTCATAGGTTTAGTAGGTCCCTTGAGGCGATACGGTGAAAAGATGAGGGGTAAGGAGGTGAAGTTAAGTGGGTGATAAAATGGGAGGTAAAATTCCTTGAGCAATGAGAGCCAACATCACAATAGGAAAGTCCATGATGAAAAAATGTTACTTTTCTTTTTCTTTTCTTTTTTTGACTTTTTATAGATAGGATTGATGTGGGAAGTCTATAAGGGATGAGTATATGTCTCTCGAGGTCTTTGTGAAGGTGATCGATGCGAGAAGGTTCTCGAATTTTGATTTTGAGAAGATAATCCTCTTTTCGAAGACTATGTAGAGAGTTGTGAGCTTCTTTATAATTGTCCTTCGAGGGAGGAGTCTACTTATAGCGACAATTGAAGAAGAGGAGATGTCCTTTTAGGGATTCATCTTTTAGATTGGAAGTTTGACTCAAGGAGTGATTTTTTTTTAATTAATTATTATTATTATTTTATTTTTTTAACTTTTAAGTCATGAACTAGACTATAACGAAGCATTTGGTTCTTGTTGAGAAGGAAAGGGTGAGCGACCATGTGATCTCATCTAAAAGAAGATGAAAATTATCGATGAGACTCATGCCATGTACAGAGCCATGGTGCATAGTTAAGATAAGCAAAGGGTGACGGGTAATCACATGATTCTTTTTTAGTCGTTGGAGATGAGGTGTGGAAAAGAAAAAGGTAAATGACACTCAAGGGATGAGCATGAACTAGATAAATAGTGATGTAGGATTAGAAGTCAACAGTAGAGATGCGATCGAAGATGCAAGGCATTGAGGGGTTCAAGTTCGGAGCTTATTGTCAAGTGAAGACAAGAAATAACCACCGATCCATATTGATGGGTCACGATGTATGGTCCAAGCCATTTAGGAGCAAATTTTCCACATTTGCTTTTTTTGCTTTGGTTATGTGTTGATTTTCCTTGAGGACGAGATCACCCGACCTTGAAGGTGCATTCATGGGAACGCTTGGCATAGGCACGCTTGATGCATTTTTGGTAGGCTTGGAGATGGTCGAGGGCATGAAGATGACGTTCATCTAATAACTCCAGCTTGTGCTAAATGGTCTTTCAATGAAATTCATCATCAAGAAGCATATCTTGAAGAGAGATATAGAGAGACGGATCTAGAATTCGATAGGCAAAACAACCTCGATCATCGTGAGACCGGAGAAATGGGGTAGAAGCAATGGAAATATGAATACTAGTATGGTATGCCTAAAGAGTGAAACGAATGTCTGCGTATGCCAATCCTTCCCGATATCGTAAACCACCTTCATGAGAATTTTGTTTAGATTTTTATTGATGGATTCGGCTTGGCCATTGGTTTTTGGGTAATATGGTGAGGAGAAGCTAAGCTAGATAAAAAGTTTCCTGAGAAAGCTTATGTAGAGTTTTGTTTTTGAATTGTTTTCCGTTATTAATGATAAGGCGATGTGGAACACCGAAGTGACAAATAATGTGATGATTGATGAAATCACATATTTTCTCAGCTTTAGTGGAGATGAGGGGAATACGGCTTAAACCCATTTGGTGCAATATTCAAAGTAGGGGTGATGATCCATTGATGTCTTAGAGAAGAGTGAGGATTGATCTCTCCAACAAGATCCAAAACCCATTGGGAGAAGGGCCAAAGGTCACGAGCGACCTGTAAGGAATGAATAGTCCGTGTGATGAATATTGGCATGTTGTTGACATTTTACACAACATTTAACATAGTCACAACAATCATGATTGAGGTTCACCCATAATAGCCTAGGAAAAGGATGCGTTTATCAATAGCAAGGCCATTGAAGTGACCTCCGCATATGCCATCGTGAACTTCTTTAATGTTATAGGGATTTCAAAGTTGGTAAAGGCAATGTCAGCAAGAGAATACCATCAAAGCCTCATTTATAGAGAAGGCCACCCATGATGACATAATGAGGAGCCTGTTATCCAAAATTCACCCCTCAAGGTAATTTTGATAACATGCATTAAATTCTCAAGTCCCAGGCAAATAGATTGAGTCAGGGGAAAAAGTCATGTTTTTTGGGTCCCCTCAGAATTTTCTAACTCCCATGTCCAAGAAGGAGGGAGCAAGTTCCGAGAAAATGTAAGAAAAATTGCAAAAAACAGGCTCGGGCCAGGAAAAATCACGAAAAATGGCTAAGTCCTAGTCCTCGCAACAGTCGGGACAGTTGGGACAAAAAGGCGCGGATCGGCCGAAATGAGCACAGGCGGCCCCGGAAGCAATTGGGACATCTGGGACAAAAGTACGCGGCGGGCGCGAAAAGCCGATCTGGCCAAAAATTGAAAAAATCGACTAACTGCTGAGAGGGACAGTCTGGGACGTTTGGGTCAAATGGACCCAAACCGCCTGCCGGCCAAATCGGGAGCGGTCCCAAAACAAAGTGGGCCAAGTGGAACAAAAATACCCGAACCGGTGAACCGGGCGAAATGGGAACAAACAGTCCAAAAGCAAATGGGACATCTGGGACAAATAGGCCCGAACCGGCCGGTTCGGCCGAAATCAGCACAAAGAGCACTGTACCAAATGGGACAAAGGGGCGCGTGGGGCAAAAACCCGGCGGAGCCGAGAGCCAATCCCGAATCTTGCCACGTGTCCAACGTAAAGAGGGACAAGGGAAGCCCATTTCGGCGGATCGGAGGTTTTTGTCCCAAACGGTTTGGGACATCCGGGGACAAAAAGACGCGAAGGTCACGAAAGAGCCGGCAGACCCGTCCAACCAATCAAATCATGACACGTGTTACAGAAGAAAAGTCAACGTTTGGTCCGAAACTTCAAACGGCCATAACTTTTGACTTCGAGCACCGATTTTCATAAAATTGGATTTTCTCGGGCAACGAGCACGATGTCCTCTACGCCACAAAAATTGGATTTCTTAATTTTAATGAGGGTAGATATATTTAAATAAAAGAAACATATTCGGCTCCGAGCCACCAATGCCCTTTCCCCCACAAATGACAGAAAACGCCTGTCAGGCCCAAAATAGCTGCCCGCACTCAGAAGGCCATAACTTTTGCATTTCTCAACGAAATTGCACAAAATTGGTACCATTGGAATCATGGTTCCGAGCCCGATGCACGGAAATCAAGAAATTCCATATTTGATCAGAAATTGATTGATATTTTTAAGGAAACGTGGCCGGGTTCAGAACAGTGTTTTATTTGGTAGCTGGGAGTGCAATTAAGAGGCATGGTCATCATTCCTTCTCTGCTGCAGCACATGGGACAGTATGGGGAGCCTTTTTCAAGTAATGGACAACCATTTCACTCAATTTAATGCCTCTTACAGGTGGTTGAAGGACAGATTTCGGGATTTCCATTTTCCCTTCTCTTTTCCTTCTCATTTTTCTATAAATTGGAGTGTTGGGCTCATTGTAAAGGGGGAGAGTTTTTGGGTAACAAAGCTCTGTCAAAATTTCTTTGTGAAGCCAGTGTGTTGCAGGCCCTTGTAGTGGACTCCTTGCATGGTGATCCAGGCCCTTATCTTGTAATAGATTGAACTGTGCATATCATGAAGCAATAAAATACCAGTTTGTGGATATATCTTCCCCTGCTGTGCTTTCTTGCATTCTTCTTGCCCCTTTGATCCTTCTATGAGAATATTGTGTCTATCTATTATGTTCTTGCAGGAATTCATTATCATTGTGTGTGCTTGAAATATTACTGTGAATGCATTTTGCTAGATTATGGAGAACTGTCATCACCTCTTCTAGTGTGCACTTTACCTCCGTATTTCACACATTTGGAGACTACTCTCCCATCCTCCTTTTACGGTGTATCACCGCTTTAGTGTAGGCTTTAATTTTATGTATTCTCTTTCCCCTGGTCCCTTGGAAATTTAGATTAGAATAGTTAGCTTATCCTACATTAGAGTAGATTGTGGCGGAGTAGTTTAGAGCAAGAACCAACTTTCTCTCGGAGGTCTCGTCTCAAGTAGCAAGTCCCACAACTTGGAGATAGTACCTGTGTTATCCACTCAAACCGTGAGTTTAAATACATGCACGGGGTGCTTGATTCGATGATAACAAGGCCTTTTTGAGAAAGGTGCATTGTCCATTATGTGTGAGATCAAGAGGCAATATAGAAAGGTAAAAGGCGCGTTTGCCAACTACTTATACTAAAGGTCTTGTGTGTTTAGAGAGGTAGTTCGGACAAGGTTGACACAATAATATTTATAAGAAGGTATCGGTATGCATTTTATGGTAACAAAGATGTCGAATCGGTAGGTCAAGGTATTTGGGAAGTGAGGTAGGCCATGGTATCGGTAAATTTATTGGTGGATCGTGGAACAGTTTGAATTTTATAGTGGTGAAAGTAGTCAACATGATGCCAACGTAACATTTGTACTCTTGAAGTATTTCATTATGAAACTTATAAACACCATTAACTTGATTTACTACTCAGGTTGAGAATCACCAAAGATATTAATAGATCTGATATCTAAGGCATAGGCATCATGAGACCCAATACGAGTGCTTCGTATTCGGTGATATTATTAGTGCATTCAAAGTTGAGTTTAAATGATAAGGGCATGGGTTCACCATCAAGAGGAATGAGGATAATACCCCGCACCACCCCCACAATGACATTTGGAGCCGTCGAAGAATAAGGTTATTTGGTAAGGGTAATCATCCAAGGAGAAGATAGCATGGATTCATCGGAAATAAAAATTTGAAGATTGATTCCTAGAAAGAGGCGCATCAAAGAAGTTGGTCAAAGCAATGGCACGGCCCTTGATAGATTTTTTTGTGGATGAATTCTAGGTCTAGGTCAGCAAGAACATGAGCCAATGTGCGGCACATTGATTTTGGTAGGGTTTAGCATACATGAAGTGTAAGGGGTTAGTATTGGTCACAATATAGGTTTTGTGGTTAAGTAGCTAATGGTGAAGTTTAGTGGAAACAAAAACTAAGGCTAAGAAAAACATTTAGGGTGAGTGTATCGGGTTTCGTAGTCCGTATGGGTATGACTTATGTAATAAACCACATGCTCTCTATGTTGTTCGTCACGATGAGCGAGCATGGCCCCTAGAGAGTGATCATGGTAGCTTGAGATGTATAGGTAGAAGGGTTGGTTATCTTTAGGGAATAAGTATGGGTGGTTGTAGAAGGTATTGTTTTAAGGCCTTAAAAGCTTTGGCGATCGTCATCCCATTTGAAAGAGACATGCTTTTTCGGGAGGTGATGAAATGGTTGACAATGGTCGGAGAGTTGGGAAATGAATCGACGAATAGATTACAGAAACCTTACCTTATAGGCTATGAAGTTTTTAAGTTAGTGGGAAAAGGCATTTCAAAAATGGCCTTGACTTTAAGCAGGGTCAACTTATATACCACGTAAGGAAATGATAAATCCTAGGAGCTTTCCTAAGAGAACCGCAAAGACACACTTTTTAGGCTAAAGGTGGACACAATATTTAATGAGGTGATCAAAGATGCTTTTGAGGATGGTGAGGTGCTTGGCATGACATTTAGATTTGGCCAAGAGATCATCTACGTAATCTTCCAATATGTGATGCGTGATATCATGGAAGATGTAAGTCATAAAGACGTTGATATGTAAAGACTAGCATTTTAAGGCCGAAAGACATGACTCAATAAAGCGTAAGGTCCACCAAGGAGTAATAAATGTGGTTTTTTGTTGATCCTCCAGGGGCAAGCATTAGAGTTGGTTAAAACCCGAGAAACCATCCATAAGTGATAGATCTCATGGTCAACGGTATAAGGTTAACCAACCTGGTCAATACCAGGCAGAGGAAAATTGTCTTTAGGGAAAGCAAGGTTGAGATCATGAAAATCGGTGTAAATGCAAAGTCCCCGTATTGCCTTAGTGACAGTGGACAATGTTAAAATCCATCGCGATAATCAATGGGTAAGATAAAGGAACGAGAAAAGGCATTGAAGTTCTTCTTTGATGAGAAGAGCAATGTGAGGGTGCATTTTCCTCAAATTTTGTTTTATGGGTTTGGCATCAATAATGGTTACAATATTGTGGACCACGATAGTGGAATCAATGCTGAGCATGTCATCATAGGACTGCTTAAAGCATGGCTATGATTTTAGGAAAATAAGTTAGGGCTTGCTTCAAAGTAACATCTAAAGATTGGCCAATCTTGAGAATGTGGGGGTCATCCCGAGGTGGATGTTTCGATTTCAATGGGGCTAATTCATTCAAAA